>JAOXYL010000086.1:22898304-22912276 GCA_028564955.1 Terapon puta | reverse complement strand
CCAAGATACGGCAGCAGGGCACACAGGCGGTGATATTTAGCTTTGGCTTCCCATGGTAGTTTGATTATTCGCTGAAGCAGAGTATGATGAAGAGTCTTCTTTGAGTCAGAAAACTGTTCACAGTCCATCTCATAGAGGTCCAGCAGCAGAGAGAAGGCACTGCGCACAAAGTCTGACACACCCTCCACCTGCACAGCGAGAGAGACGTCAGCGAACAGTCCTGACAGGAAGAACTATTCAAATCATTTGTGAAGGTCCAGTATGTGATGTGGCTTGTTCCTGTATTGCTGTATCGCAGTTTGAGCTGAATGTATTTCTCAGTTAATCAGAAGGCAAAAAAAAGCTAATTGGTGCAAACTTGAACTATTTTCCCAAAACAAAACTGTATTGTTTAGCATACTTTATACTATATCCTGCAATTTGTTGCTGTTAATTGAGTTTAGGAAGTCAAATAAAGCAGACTTCTTTCCATATTTCTTTCACGTTGTTGGATTGCAATGATTTAATGATGTTAATTTGACTCACCGGGCTTTCTGCATTGGTCCAGATGAGGTGAACAAGCTCCTGCTGCAGGCTGCTGTTGTCGGGCAGGAGGCGACCGTCCGTCATCTTCCAGATGTCGGTCAGACATTCTTTCATTTTCTTCAGCCATAGCGTTAATGCTGCAACAACACATCATGCTTAAACCGGTGACATCGCCACTTACAGTTCACTGGCAAACAACTCAGTCTTCACTCACCTTCAAAGGCAAAGTAGTGACAATCCAGCTTCTCCTCACACAGAGCAAAGACCAGAGGAAACAGACCGTTCAGCAGCAGACAAACCTGAAAAAAGGAGGAAATGATGGATATTTAATGATGTAAGCAAAACTAAAGCAATGTTTTTATGACAAGAGCTTTAATCAAATTTACTTCTGTGGCATCCGCTTGTGAGCTGAGCAGGACGTGCGGTCGACAGCAGGTCAGGAGGCCTCTGCTCACAGCCAGCCTGTCCACTCCGTCCTTCCCTACAGGTCTGCACTGCACCTGGAGAGCACCCACGGTCAGCAGCCAGGGCTCTGAGACATCACAGGAACAACAGCTGCTCTGTCAGGACTCTCTGGACACACACTTAGCAGTGGAATCTGTAAAATCTACAGCTTTTCTGAGATTATTTGGCACCAGGGTCAAATCCCTACATTTCACTTTCATGCTGACTTCCAGCAGCAGTCAGTGATTACCTACCTGAGTGAGACACCTGTAGCAGACTCCAGGCAGCAGCTGATCCGGCTCCGCTCTCTGGCGCCGTGTTGATCAGCATGGCCACAGCGGTGCCCGCTAAAAGACGAGTGTCCCTGTTGCAGCACTGTGAGACAGGAGACACAGACTGATGAGACGACGACAACAACAGACATGTTTCCTTTCAATAAGTCATTCTGAACTAATGAATTGATCCGAAACCTGTCCGAGGATTATGTCCATGAGAGCCTGCAGGATCTGCTGCACTGCCGGGCCCCCGTTCTCCTTGTCCCACACATGAGGAGCCACTTCACTGGGCAACAGCTGAAACATCTGCAGACACACCTGCAGAGATCACAGATAACAAATCAGAAACATATCGCACGTCAGAAGTGTGATGAGTACAATGCAATGATTCTCTCTCACACACACACACACACACACACACACTCTCTTCATGTACCTTCACTGCAATATAACACAGCTGTCCATCTCTCAGGGATTCTTGCTGCAGTACAGCAGGGACTAACTCGGACACTTTATTGAGCAAAGACGGGAAAGACTCTCGCCAAACCTCACGGCCCACAGCGCTGTCCTCCAGGAACATACAGGCTAAAGAAATATGTTTAAAAACAGCAATAAATTCGTTTTCTCAAACTTATTTATAAAAGTAGTGATACTGTAATAACTCATCATCTGTATCCAGCACCAACCTCTCTGCAGGTCCTCCAAAGACAAGGCCTGGAAAGAGGAAAAACTTACGGTTACCTACAGTGCTTTTACACAAATAAAATGAACAGGTGCAGTGGGAGCTCTGTACCTGCTCAGTGAGAACAATGGAGTGCAAACACTGACGGGTTTCTCTAAAAACACTTTGGTGGTCCAGCTTCGCCAGGTGCTGCAACATCTGTGAAGCAGACATGAAGTTTCAGTGAGGTGGTGTGAACTGGTCTGAGGTGTGCAGAGGTGTGCTGTGGGGCAGGCAGACCTGGTCCACTTTGCGGCAGGCTGTGGAGATGCTGACCATCTGCAGCTGCATGGAGAGGAGGAGCCGGACCAGGAGCTGGACATGATGGCGAAGCTGCACATCTGGAGTTTGTCTCAGCAGCTGGACGGCCTCCTCCAAAGCGCGCTCCTTACACCTCTTCACACCGCTCCTGTTCGTTCAAGCACAGACATTCAGTGTCACAGCTCTTCAGAGTCAGGCATGTTGCTGTGTGAGGCACCAACCTGGAGGATTCAGACAGTTTGTCGATGAAGAGCCGAAGCGTTTGGCTGCCACGTTCAGGAGCCGGATCCTCGGTGACCACACAGTCCTGCAGACCTGTGATCAGCTCCTCAAAGGACAACATGGTCTCATGAGCTGTGCAGACCTCTGGTGCCTGTATACACACTGACAGCACGCTGCTTCCTGGTCACGTGGTCAAACTCTTCTTCTTCTGTTCTATTTACGCAGCCACCGCGGAAACACAGAGACGTGCTGCCACCCAGAGGCAGATCTTTCAAATTAAAATGCATTTTACTGGCTATTGGTAAGCTGTTTTAATGAAGCATGTCTAAGTAAGTGAATGATGTGATAAAAACATATTAATATCAATTAGGCACAAATAAGAGTTTCTTTACACAGGCTATCATCCATCACCATGAAACTGTATACTGTATATAGACATGCACATATAGCTTGCATAATGAATTTATATGTATATTTAATGTATTACACACACATCTCAATTTATATTACTATACTATGTCTATGTATTATCATATATCATATCAAATATGCATATTATTGATAAAAAAAGAGTATAATAGCAGACATAAACATTAAAACTATTCTGATGATGATGATAAGTGTTATTATTGTTATTGTTATTACACTGTTATATTTTTATTAAAGTTAAATAAAGAAACTTTTACAATTTACAAAAACACATCACTCGTGTAGTAGTATAATAATATGTACTTTTATTGCTGTTGTTGTTTTTGCTGTTTTAACGTTTCTAGTGTGTTTTTCATTGCACCCTTCAAATATAAACTGTGTAAATTTATCTTTATTTTCAGACTTCAGTCACATGTGTTTACCACTCCCGGCCAGGTGAGGTCGCTCTTGTGTATTAAAATAAACTTTATTACTCCTGTTTCACCAGAACAAGAACATTTCCGGGATGAGGAGCTGCGTTTCCAAGACAACAGCGTTCAAAGATGTCCACTCCTTAATCTGAAACAAATGGCGGCTCAAACTGTGTCTCCTCGGTCCATTTCCCTGCAGCTCACTTGTGTTTTACTTTTCATTTCTTTGGCTCACACTCAAAACACCCTCGGTAAGATTTTTATAAGAACTTCATCCAGTTTTACACGAAAATAGCAAACCTAGCTGACCAATAGCTCGTCAGCAGCGCTGCTTTTAGAAGTTACCTCAGCTGAATTGTTTTTTTTAATACTTGTACGGAGCCCTCGTGTTAAACAGAAATGTTCCCGTCCTCTCGGTTTTTAGTTTTCCAGCCGTCTTACCTCGCTGTATCCGGGCCGGAGGTCACTGCGCTGCTGCTGGGCAACACGACGGACATCACTCTGCACCTGAGGACGGTGTCTCCATCCAACACAACAGGTGAGACATACACAGACATACAGAAACAGAAACATACAGAGACACAAATATACAGAGACACAAATATACAAAGACATGCAGAGATACAAACATACAGAGACACAGACAGACATGAAAGTGCAATGGTGGATGTTTTAGCTATGCACGTCTCTGTGCATAGCTAAAACATCCACCATTGCACTTTCAGCACTCTTTTGCACTCCACAGTCACATTTGACGATATATTATGTTATGTAAGTTATGTTTATCTATTTATTTCTAACTTCTTGACCTTTTACGTATTTAAGAGAGTACTGTAAAAACCGGAGTCAAAATATTTGTACACATACCTGGCCAATAAAGCTGATTCTGATTCAGAGATGTAAACATGTAGAGAAATAAACATGAGACTATCTGATGCATCATCAGCACTCCTCGCAGAGTTAACATAAGAAAAGAGGCTAATAATTACACATAAATAACATGAAAATGAAGATGAAAGTATAACACACGAAATGCCTAACATTTGAAAATAAGAACCCGATAAATAATAACAACAACAATAATACAGTATCAATAAAACAATAAGAATAGTTTCAAATCACCCACTCGCCCACTCATCATCCTCACCTGGCGCTGTAATAATTGCGTTACTTGTCTTTAATTCATGAGTATGTTTTGCTTCCATTTCCTCACGGTGGTCACATTGAATGTTCTCAGTTAGTTATCATATTTATTATTGTTATTGAAATAAGTGTTTAGCTGCCAGCTTAAGCCAGTTTAGTGACCCACAAAAAGAGAGTGAGTAAGAAGTCAGGCAGAGATGACAGCCACAATGAGTGTGTGCTCTGTTGTCCTTTTGGACTTTTTTCACATTTTGGTTTACTCTTTTTCAGGAAGCATTGGTCCTCCATCGTGTGTCACTGAGGAGACACAGTGGGTACTCACGAAGGAGCAGGTGGGAAAGGTGAGAAGCTGGTTAATGTTTACAGATAATGTTGAAATAATGTCGCAGTAAGAGGTGATTAGACTCCCCCACCCCCTCATGATTCATTTAACAGAGCTGATCTTACAGTACAGTTTGAACATCCATTTTTCTTCATGTCTCATTGTTCTTTCATTTATTTTCCTCACACAGACTGCAGTGAGAGTTCGGCTCCGACTGGATAAAAATCTGCGTTTGTGTGGTGAGAATGAGACAGAAGCTGACTGCTGCCCAAAGCCGCTCTGCGTCCTGGAGGCCCTCCGGGTGTCGGCCTGCGTGGGCGGCACAGCTCGGGCATCGCTGCTGATCCAGGCTGAGATATACGCCCTGCTGGTCCCTACTTCAGCTGCGTCTGGTAACTCAGAAGAGACTTGTATCTCATCATGACGGGCCTCCGTGCCGAGGATGTGTCACATGTGTAAATCTAAATCTCTTCTTCGTTTCAGATAATAAAACAGTCATTCCAAATCAAGTGTACCAACCGCTGGGCTCTTGTCCCTGCGACCTCACACTCAGAGTGTGTGATGTACGCTGCTGCTGTGACAAGGTATTTACAGAGAAGTGTGCATTTTAAGGCCGACACATTTCCTTCAACATTAATGGACAACTGATCTGTTTGTTCACCCTCGACAGGACTGTTCCACCGAAGATCTGAAGCTGTTTGAGTCCCTCTGCCTCCAGGGGCCCTTTGGTGGACAGGTCTCTCCCCCTCCAGATTACCAGTGCTCCGTGCAGTCTGCTGAAAACTCCCCCGATTGGTTTCCATTTTTATGCGTCAACTCTCCCCCTGAAAACAGCCCTTACCTCGGGCTCTTTTACCAGGGAGCCACAATGTGAGAAATGATTGAATTCTGTTTGGGTTTATTTTTACTCAGCTTTTTTGTGTCATGTTTTCATCATTTATGTTTTGCCCTTTACCTTGTCTAGCACACCTCAGGCTGCCCCGTCCTTCAAAAGCCCCCCTTTGTCAGCTCCAGTGCCAGTTGAGGTTTATGTCCAAGGAAGTCCCATTTTCACATTAAATGATCAGTACTTCACTATTCCTCAGGTTGGTTGTATGTACAGGATGTTGTTTTTAATACAGATAATACTGCATGTGTATCCACAGCTGTAACAACTAATCCTCTGTATATTTCTGCTCCACAGACGCTGTCTGGGCTGTGTGTAAACAACGCTCCTGTCGCATTTTTGAAAGATTTTAAAGTGCAGTGTGTGACTCTGCTTCGCTCCTGTCCAACCGGACCTCCCTTACGGATGCACCAGACTGATCTGAGGACTGTACTGAAGGACGGACAAGGGGGTGTGTTTTATCTGCTGAATATACAGCATAAATGCTTTAACACATTCTGGAGCTCCTTGAATTGATGAGATTTTGATTTATTCTATTTTTCATGTATCTCAGGGGATGTTCTGGTGGATGTAATTGAAGAAGTGGCCTCTGATTTGAGTCAGTTTGTTTCAAACACTGACGCTGTTACCTCACCAGGTACGCAGATTAAAACATCTTTATTAATACAACTTCAGAATGAACCCTCAAATTGACATGTGTTAATGTTTTTTTTTTAAGGTGAGAGGCAGGTTTGTGAGAATGTGACCTTGGCGCTGGACTACAAATTCTACTGGAAAGGAAATGGCATCACAAGTATCACAGTGACGCAGACTGTTGGGACCATCACTTTCAATGCTCCTGGTAAGTGTTCATGATGCCTGCCCATGATTTGCCCCGTCACCAGTAATAGTGGAAAGATATGTTTGATATACATATATATGTTTGTTTTTCTGTGCCCTGACAGTGGTGTTAACTACAGCATATTCTGCCGTGTTTCTAAATGGAAATTTCACGGGTGAGCCCAACTCAGGAAACCCAGGTAAGTGTAAGAAAAAAGTATGAGTTGTGGGAGTTCACAGTAGCTGCTACAGTGGCTAACACACACACATTTTAAATGGCAGGTTATCAGGTGGGAAGGCCTGTTATTGCTGGAATTGTGGACACTTTGGAAAATAATACAGACTCAATACAGAGGACGTCGATCAATCTTTGGAAACCAGGTAAAACCCACTACTGCTCATTTCTAGGTCACAGAATGTAGCATGGTAGTTTATTCTTTGTATTTTCATTAAGAGTTAATACAAAGACACATCACCATTTTCTGATCTGGTTAACAGTGAGCGATGGACTATGTTCCTCCGCTGAGAAGAAACCAGTTCTGTTTGGGCAGAATTCAACATCAGGATGTTTGCTGCCCGTCAGCCAACAGAACCTGACTCAGTGTGATTTCCTGAGGTCGGTGACTCAGCAGAAGTTCATGTTTGATCTCTATCCAAATGTAACTGTGCTACAGTAAACATCAATATGAATTTTTCTGCTTCAGAGAGACGGTTACTTCTCTCCAGGCAGCTCTGATTACAGCCACGTATGTGGCGAAGGTTGGAAACCCAGATCCTCTGACTCTGACGGACTGGGTGAACATCAGCTGTGAGTAGATGTTGTACAATAAACTCAAACTCATTTTTGTCCAGTCTACGTATGTTTGTGTCATGAGATAACACATTTATTAATAATATTACTTTCTATATTTTTCTTGGAAGTCATAAGGAAAACAGTGTTTTGTTGTTTTATTTTTATTTTTTTCTAACTAAACATATAAATTCCAGTTGTGACACTCAACTCGAGCACAGCCGTGGAAGAAACCGTGAGTTCGTGCTCTGGGGTTCCGTCCCATCAGCATATCCATGTTTGGAGTCTCATCACTGGCGTGGTCGACGGCATCCCTCAAAGAGAGATCCGCGCTCTGCGAGTCAGGTGTGTTACTCATCGCAGCGCTCAGTGTAACTTCTGTCCTCAATTCAGGAAGAGCTGTTATTCAAACAATAATAAGAGTGTGTCCTAATTCATGTTGTAATTCAGTGTAATTAAAGGATCTTATTTCACTCATTTGTAGCTACAGCCCGTCCACCTGGGCACTGGATTGTGGAGGAGGTGATGTTTCTTCGTGTGAAGACCCAACAGAGACTCAGCTGTTCCCCGTCACCTCCTCGGTCACCTTTACTGACATCCCCGTCAACACAGGGCCACCAAAAACCAGGTGCTCCCTCAAACAGCCTTTTCTCAAACAGTCGTCACCTTGAACCAGATTAATTACTTCATGTGTGAGCTGTCTTCGTTTTTTTCCCCTCCAGGTTTCAGATCAACTTCACAGAGTACGACTGTAACAGGAATGATGTGTGCTGGCCTGAGCTCGCCTTCCCCATCACCAGGTATTACACAGGTGAGACTTCATTTAAAACTGTATGTTCAAGCGTTTATCTCTCCCTTTAGCTGGTCTTTCACTGGTAGTTACTGACTTATTTGACCTTTATCCTCCTTAGGTGAGCCTTATTCTCAGTCGCTGGCTAAGGGCCTTATCTTGGTTTTCTTCTTTATCGCTGCCTCCATTCTCGGGACTCCCTGGAGACAGATTCGGCAGGCGTGGAGCTGAGTCACTCTGTGAAGGACCACAGACAGAAAAGATACTCAGAGAATGATGTATTTAAATGTCACTGAAATGTAATTATTTTCTATCGGACACTGTCTATAATAATGTAGTTGTATGTAAATAGTTGTGTTTTTGCAGAATTTTGTAATAAAGATATTTTTATATGACTTTTTTAGACTAAATCCCTCAACATACTTTTCATCATAACATTTCAAATGACAGGTTTGAAAGGTGGGTCAGTGTCTTTTATGGTATTTAATTCTTCCTTATTGTTCATTCAGGTTTAAGATTTTCTCACAAGAGGTCATCATTCACACAAGTACAATATTTCAGTATATATGCAGACAAAAGTCCCACATCTGCTGCTCCTTCTGACTGTAGTCACTTTTATGTATTGCTCCTTAAGACAGAGGAACTAAGACATATCTCGTTTGTTTTGCATTTGTTCGCCCTCATTTGAATATTTTTTATAAGTGCTTCTTACTTACAGAACAAACGAAAAACTGTTTTCACAGCCTGGCTCCTCAAATGTTTGCCCTCACCCTCCCCCAACTGGCTAATCCGGCTGTGATGATATGAGGGTTTATTCTCGTAGCAGACACTTAAAGAACCAACATTAGGATACGTGTACAAAAATCTTTACACCAAATTTCATTTTAATTTCCATAATTATCTTAAGACGTTTCTGGCCCATGAGGATTTATTTGTACTCCGTGTTTGAGGTAGGCCTACCTGACTTGTAGACTCATTTTACGTTTTCAGATATCAAGTTGCCATGTCCGGGGAAAAGTGAAAAAGTGGAATTAAAAAAGAGATTGTGAATTAGATTCTGTTCTGATAAACTGGGGGATGAAGTTTCCTTTGTGCGTTGAGGATCTTACTTCTACTTACCATTTATCACTGTATATACTAAATGTACCATACTGTCAGATTCAACTACCTCATGTAAATAAAGTGTGTAATTTTGGTGCAATATGACCTTGACTATATCATTGTAATGTAGATTATGTAAAATACTCACTTCTCAAGTAACATACAATCTGCTGCAATTGGAAGACATCAGTTTTAAACATTTATCATAGTTTTTGTAACAGAAATAAGAAATATCCACAGTCTGCCAACAATTTGTGGTCCAGCAGGAAATTAGATTCATAAAAACTTGTGTAGCCCAAGATCATCATAACACATATATATGCTCTGTCCAAACTGCACTACTTTCTATATACCGTCATATCTATTTGTCTCATGTATATAAATCTACCTGTTGCAGTAGTCATATTCATTTCAGCATCCATTCTTTCTGCACCATATCTGGACCATTTCCTTACATGTTAGTGTTGTCATTATGATGAATAATCTTTTCTTTTTTATTTAATATGTTTGCACCTGATCAATAAACCTGATTCAAAGCAGTATTGTTTTGTTTCCTCCTCTCAGACAACGTTGAGGGGGCAGGCACCCAGTACAGGTCCGTAGTGCGCAGACTCCCGGCGGCGGCTGTGATTGGTCGAAGGTGCGTTCACTTGCCGTGCAACTTCATCGTATTCAGCAGCGGCGTGAAGTGACGTGTAGGTATCATGGAGACGGACGGCCGCTAAAACTTCACAAACTACGAGGAGAGTCGCCACCTCATCTTTGGACGTGTCCCGTCAGGCTCAGCTCACCACCGGCCGCCTCTCACTTTTAGCCTCAGCTCTGAAGAAAGCAGTTTTTTACCGCCTTTGGACTAACAACAACAACAACAACAGCAGCCGGTTAGCTTGGCGGCTAACAGGAACAACCTCTGCTGCTCAGCGATTGTCAAAGAAAAAGTGTGTTGTGTAAGTCACAGAGAGCGGGGCAGAAACATGACAGGAACTGTAAAGGACTTGCCTGACCGCCGTTGACGTTTAATTTACAAACAGAAACTTCTCAGGTTTGGTCGCTGACATTAGCAGGAAAAATGAGCTCTCTGCTGCGGGGTGAAGAAATGTGTCTGGCCCAGCTGTTCCTGCAGTCCGGATCAGCGTACGACTGCATCAATGAGCTGGGGGAGCTGGGACTGGTGGAGTTCAGAGACGTGAGTCATGACACACACACATATACACCTTATTTATTTAGTGAAATGGTCTGACAGTGTAAAAACTCTCTACAGACAGAGTTGGGTGTGTTTCTGACCTTACATCCACATATTTAATCTCCTGTAACACGCAGAAAGAACATTTACATATCAGGTAGATCTTTTTAAAACTCTCTAACAGGTGTATTTTTACATCACACACGTTTGGAAAAACACATTATAGTTTCACTTTGAGAGCCACTGCTGAGTATGCAAAAACACAGAGACGATCACAATACAAGGAAACAAAAAGAACCACCTAGATATATGAAAGCAATATAAAATACAATATAAAAATGTATGGAAAATATATAAATTGGCGTTATTGATTGCAGTGCAAAATAAAATATAAGCTGCAGTGAAACACAAAGTGCCTATAGACTGTACGGTATGTTGAAGTGTGACTGCATGTGGCAAAAAAAATTTCTTGAATCTGTCCCTTCAAAAGCAAAACTGATTTTTACATTCAAATATTTATTCTCTTGTCACATGTCTGTCCCATTGATTAGAGTTGCTGTTAAAAATGCTTCGTTGTTGCTTTTTCAAATGTCCTGAAACACCAAGTCTCACTTTGAAAGTCGCTGCAGAGTTTGAAAGAGCTCTCCACAAAGTGATGTGCGTGTTTGCCCCTGTAAGAACTGACTTTACATCCAGACATTTATTTTTTTAAATAAGCATAAAGAAGTCTTCCATGTGGCGTACAGCAGCTGTAAAATGTCCTTTTCTTTTAAATCTCAGTTAAGTATCAGTTTGAACATCTCTGCAAAAAGGCTCTTGTTCTCTTGTTGTATTCTTTAAATGCTTTAGGTGCTGTAAAAAGCAGCTTTAAATTTTTGTTTGTTTAAATCTCCTGAAACACAGTAAAATCTCACTTTAGGTTATTTCAGAGTTTGCAGAAACTCTAAAGTTAGGTGTGTGTGACGACTGTCTGTCATCCAGCCATGATCATTTTTAAGCATTAGAAGGAAGTCTACTGGACCTACTTCATCTTGAAGATGTTTCACGTCTCATCCGAGAGACTCCTTCAGGTCAGTTCAGTGAAGAACTGAACAAGTCTTTCAGATGAGAGACGAACCATCTTCAAGTCCAACTGACAAATGAGGTTTGTGTATTTGCTGACTTTATGTCAAAACCTCTACCTCTCGTAAAGATGTCCTCTTATCCCACAGATTAGGTGTTGTAAAAAAGCAGCTGTAAAACGGCCCTTGCATTGACTCAGTGAGGGTTATGATGTGTCACCTTTGCAGATAGTGTTGTCTCGATGACGATTGTTAATCATTTCTGACTGACTGTGTCTCTGTTTCAGCTCAACCCCAGTGTTAACGCCTTCCAGCGAAAACACGTCAATGAGATCAAGAAATGTGAAGAGATGGAGAGGATCCTGGGTGAGAACGCACCGATCTTTGATATGTTATTTACCCGTCCACCTCCATGTCTGTTCACCGAGCTGTGGTTAACGTTTGGGCAGGAAACATGATTAGTTTGCTGGGGACAGGATGCACGAAGCCACAGAAAACTTTGTGACTGAATTGAATTGAGAGGCAGTCATGAGAAATGTCAGCTGGTTGTAGATTTAGCTGAATGAAAAGCTGCTCTTGGTTCACTCAGCCCTTTATTATTAGATTAAGACAAGAGAGCGAGGCACTGTCAGACTTGTCAGTATTGGTATTTAAACACTTTGAAACGTCTGCTTGAGTTTTAGAGAAGACTGCTCTTTATTTTGAACAGGATACCTTCTGAGGGAAGTCAAGAAAGCAGATATTTCACTGCCAGAGGGAGACGTGAACCCGGTGGCTCCTTTACCCAAGCACGTCATGTCTATAATGGTTAGTTACTTGCTTATGTATCATTTTTATTTTAGTGAGTTGAAGTTTTCCTGTACAGTTTTTAAATCGGTGGTGATTTAATGCCACTGAAAAGGGACTGTTTTCTCAGAGTACAGCATCCAAAAAATCTTATAAATGATTATATTTATGATATTATTAGTATGTCACTGGGTATCTGTGTGTGTTTTTACAGGAGCAGCTGCAGAGGTTAGAGGTAGAGTTAGGTGAAGTCACCAGGAATAAAGAGAAGCTGCAGAGAAACCTCCTGGAGCTGACGGAGTACACACACATGCTGCGCATCACCCGCAACTTTGTCCAGAGAACTGCTGAGGTCAGTGTGTCGTCCTGCGAGGCAGCTGATTTACATTTACGTTTGCATCTCATTTACACAGGAAATACCTTTTTCTCCACACCACGGCGGTTTGATTTTCTACTTTGCCGTCACGCATCTTGTGTTTACTTTTAGCGAGAGCCCCTACAAGTGCAGTACGAGGAGTTCCCCTTCCTAGAAAAAGACACGATGATGGACTACAGCAGCATGCAGAGGCTGGGAGCCAAACTGGGGTGAGGGATGAAATCCTGCTTTGTGTTCGTGGTTGGAAGAGCCTGCAGGGGGTTTCTTTAAGTTGACTTTGTTCACATTGATACTCAAGTTGAACTACATCTGTTTCCTTTATTACAAACTGCATTTTTGTGTCCCTCATAAATGTTTTTATGCCCAAACAAAACGCAAAAAAAACACAAGCGAAATGCTGCTCTGGCCCTTTGTTGACTTTTTGTTTCCAATACAAAACCTCATTCTTTGATTTTATAATCTCAGTGGTGTGAGAAAATGTCAGATTCTGTAGAAATAACAGATTTAGATGAATGTGAGTTTTTGTTGATGTGCAGCTGAAGGGGGTCTTAAAGGAAACGCAGCTGACCTCACAGCCGGACCTCTCTTCTCTTCAAACATGGAAAGTATCGCGGCTACAGCCGGCCGCTCGTATTCTGTTCGGCCGAGCACAATGTGACATTAATAATGTACGATTGTTTAGGCGATAGCAAAGCCGCGCACACTGTGACTGACTGGATTGCTGACATGCACACGTGTCGGTGACGATGTTCAGAACACGCACCCACTCCGTCGTTCATGTCTCCTCACTCAGCCAGATAACTGTCAGGTGTATGGTTTTCTTTTATCATGGAACGGGACAAAAGAGGGCATATTTTTAAACAAATAAAATAATTACGAAAGCAACATAATCACTTTTAGTTTTATTTTAAGTTGTGTTGTTTTGTTTGTGTCATTGTTAGTCGTTATCATGGTTGAATATTTTAAGATTAAATGAAATGAATTAAAGATTAAATGTATGTATGCTCTGGTGTGTGAATGTTCTCTTTATTCTCTTGCAGTTTCATTTCTGGGCTCATTCAGAGGGGGAAGATCGAGGCCTTCGAGCGGATGCTATGGCGAGTGTGTAAAGGCTACACCATCCTCAGCTATGCCGAGGTCGAGGACTATCTGGAAGATCCTGACTCGGTAGGTCTCTCAAAGCTATTTTTGTCTCTGTTCTGTGGTATCTTCTTTACGTTCCTCATGTCTTCCTTCCATTACTGTGTGAGATAAAACCACAAAGGGGAAACAGGAAGAATCATGTGCATTATTAAATATCTTCTCTGCATCTAACTTCCTAAATTGGGGTTTGTCTACAGGCATGGTAAAGCAACAAGATAATAAACTAAATTAATTTAAATTTGATTAATTTATTGTAAATGCACGTCAATAACTCACTCATGCAGC
>JAOXYL010000086.1:22878335-22894222 GCA_028564955.1 Terapon puta | reverse complement strand
CTTAACTAACAGCTGAGGCTTTCAGACATAACTTTGTTTGCTCATGAAGCGTTTATACATTTCCAGAATAATGTTATCTCAGTATATTAATGAGGACTATGAAGCAGCCATTAGGTCCAGAGCTGATAGAGTAACAGTTATTTGCTTAATTATCAGCAGCATTTCTCACACAGAGATGCACATCGTGTGTAAAAATGGATCTGTTTCATCTTTTACCAATTAAACTGCCCTGCGTATAATAGGATGAATGTGTCATCTTTCTGTTGTAAAGATTTGGAACCTGGCAACCAACCGTCTGACATTTCTGAACTCCTATAAAATGAAGATGTCTGTGATATTGGGCATCATACACATGAGCTTCGGGGTCATCCTCAGCACCTACAATCACTTGTAAGTATGACTTTTTTAACATTTAGAAACCCTTAATTTTGAATGTCACAGTTTTTAAAATCCTTAAAACTCTTATTTTTGTCAACTAAAACAGACACTTTAGGAAGAAGTACAACCTGTACTTGGTGTTCCTGCCTGAGCTCCTGTTCCTGCTGTGTCTGTTCGGCTACCTGGTGTTTATGATCGTCTACAAATGGCTGGTCTTCTCAGCGAAAGACTCCAGAGACGCCCCGAGCATCCTCATCCACTTTATAAACATGTTCCTCATGCAGGGGGATGCAGTGCAGCCCCTCTACCCAGGACAGGTGAGAGACTGTTTCTTTAATGTGTGCTGCTGTTGTTGAGCATATTTGATCTAATGTCTTTTTAAAATGCAGCCGCTGAGACGGATCAATAACGCTGCAGTGGATTGTTGTTTTGCCTCTTCCAGACGGGCCTGCAGGTTTTTCTGGTGGTCATCGCTGTCCTCTCAGTGCCTGTGTTACTTCTGGGAAAACCAGTTTACCTTTATTGGCTTCACAATGGGAGCCACCGCCTGGGCATGTACAGGGTGAGCGTTTGAAAAGCATATCTGCTCGTGGTTGTGTGCATACATGTGAGAAATGCCTCAAAAACGTTTGTGAAAAATACTCATCTGATTATTCACTGTTTGCTGTCAGGGATATGAGCGTGTGCGGCGCAGCAGTGAAGAGGAGCTCTACCTGATGAGGGCTCATGACATGGAGGAGGGCAGCAGTCACAATGACCTCTCCAGTAGCGGAGAGAGCCAGACGGAGGAGGTCAGCACTGCAAAACTACTGGATTTAAATCTTTCTTATAAGCAACTTTTGTTATTTTTCTTTGTCACCAGTTGTGTCAGTGATGCTGAATTTTTTTTCTTTGTTTGTTCTTGTCGTCACAGTTTAACTTTGCAGATGAGATGCTGCATCAGGCCATCCACACCATAGAGTACTGCCTGGGTTGTGTCTCCAACACAGCGTCATACCTGCGGCTGTGGGCTCTCAGCCTGGCACACGCCCGTGAGTGTGACGTCCTCCCTCATTCAGACCTGTACAAACACACACTTCACACACAGCGAGGTGGCAGAATTATAAATAACTGGAGAGCAGCTTATTTAAATGCAGCAGCTTCATATTTCATTCCTTCTTCCTAAATAAAACAATTTCCGTTTGTTCTTGTGGGTGTGGATGAGATCACATCAATGAGAGATGATAGTCGCCGTACATTTGTTCCTCCTCTTCACCCGTTAATATACAGTTTCTGTAAAGTACAGAGGTAAAGGGGAATCAGGTTGTAAGCATTGATTTATTTCACACAGCAGCCTGTTGGTGTTTCATTTGTAAATACCAAGATCCAAATACATCCTCCAACACATTTTCTTATAAATGTCATCATCATTAACAGATATCTGCTGCCTGTTTTTATATGATCCAGCAGCTCTCAAGGATGATCAAAAAATAACATTTATGCTGTGAACATGCATTTTCTCACATTACATTTCTAAACAGATCTCTGGATTCTCAGCCTGTAAGAAATTATTAAAGCTGATTTAAATTGTATTGGATATTTACAGTTATTTTCATCTGTTTTTCTTTTTCTTTTTTCTTTTGGTACTCCGTCAAAGTAAACATCCTCGCTGAAAACACATTTCGACCATTCTGAAATGTGCTCATGCACAGTGTTTAATGCTCTGTTCAACAGATTTTAGTTCAAGTGGCGTAACACATTAGAATTAAATGGAAAATCGATGACAGGGCTTTAGAAGACAGAACCAAATGACCATTTAATGTCTCTAATACGTGTGTATAACCGTTCTTTCTTAGCCATCCTGTCAGCTAATAGGTCGTATCTCTTCAGACTGACACTTGGGTAAAGTGAGAAAGGGTCTAAAAGGTTGATTAGTTCCTTATTGCAGCTCTCTAAATAGACAGTACTCATGCTCTTTTTTTTTTTTGTTGCTTCCACAGAGCTCTCAGAGGTGCTGTGGTCCATGGTGATGCGAGTAGGATTACGGATGGACACCCAGCTCGGGGTTTTGTTCCTGGTGCCGGTGTTTGGCCTGTTCGCCGTTCTCACTGTGTCCATCCTCCTGGTGATGGAGGGTCTGTCTGCGTTCCTTCACGCCCTCCGGCTGCACTGGTAAGCTCACAGTGTGTTAACTGAAGCTCCTCTATGCTTTGAATCATCTCTGTCTTTATACTCACGGCAGCTGTGCGTCTCTTCCTCAGGGTGGAGTTTCAGAATAAATTCTACAGCGGCACTGGAGTCAAGTTCAGCCCCTTTTGCTTCTCTCTGCTGCCCTCCAGCTTTGAGCAGGACGGCTTACTGTGAACGGACTCTCTGAAAACACCGCTGGCTGGTAAATGGAGCCAAAAACAAGCCAACATGGTTCCATTCTTATAAAGACTCAAGCCAGTTGTGAGGTGGCTTTTCTTTTCATCTTTTAACACATTGTCACGTACAGAAATCGCGTTGTGAGCTTCTTTGGACTCGCTGCCTCCCCCGACACTTTCAAGAAGACAGACAGCACAGAGCTCACTGTTTGAGAAATTATTCTTACTGCAAATTATGTATCAAGGGGTATTTTGTTCCAGGATCAGTATGCTTCGCTGCAGAATGTTTTGAGGCTCAAATTTGAAAGATAAAGTCAGACTCATGAGTATTGATTGATAATTGATGATGTTATCTGTATGGAGAACCACAATCTGCCAACTCAAATTATAATTTTAAGTTAAATTTGTCACAAGTTTTTATCTTTTCACATGACAAAAGCTAAAATAACACATTTTTCCTTTTAAGAAAACATGATTCTTACATATTAATTTCAGGGTTTTTTTTTCCATTTTCTCTCTTTATCATCTGTCATCCTCTTTGGCATTTTGTGTATGTTAATGTTATTTTGACGTTGACGTTGATCTGGTCTCCATACTCTGAATCGTGAGCCGCCTTTCAGTCTCATACTTTTTGTTGCGCTAACTGCCTTACAGAAATACAACCAAACGACAGCAAACTGTACTATTTTTCAGACTCCCTTGTAAAAAAACAAAAAAACAAAACAAAACAAAAAAATAACACTGCGAAGGATCTTTGACGTTTCAGTACTGAAAAGTGCTTGGGTGATGAGATGTACATATATATACTTTTACAGAATTATTTTTTAATTTATTATATTTTAAAATGTTGCAACAGAATTAAAGATGAATGTTAATGGGATGTGATTTTTACTTTAATGCATTCACAGTGTTGCCTATGCGTCTGTCGGTTATTGTACCATTTTACATTCCCCACATGAAAAACTTTAATTTAAAAGGTCCTACATCCATATTCAGCACAGAGGTTGGACTGTATTACATTTCTCTATGATCAGGTGTTTGTGGTATCTGTTAAAATGGTGAATTTGATATTTTATGGAAGTGATATTGGTATTTTTTCTAATGGAAAGAGACTTGATTGTTGTCATCGTCACATTTTGAGACGTCTGCACTCAAACACAGCACAGTTTGTCACTTTGAGACACTGCCGCGCATTTTTAAAAGTCATGACTGTTTAACAGTCTTCATGATAAACGTGGTAGTCGCTGTTGTTGACGCCAATATTTGGGTTGGTTCAAGGGGTATTTTCTTCTAATGCAGTCCTGATCTTATTTTCGCATTAAGAATCATCTTTCTTTTTCGTTCAACACTCCATGTTACTACTTTAGAGAAACTCATCTCTGTTGTTTTTCCCCTCAAAAGTTCACAATTTAATTTCCTGTTGTATCCTGATTCAGATGAGCTACATGAAGGTCAACGCCGAGAAGTTTCCACTCTGAACGTGTTTCAGGACTTTCAGCTCAGAATGACCAAATTCATTAACTTTAAACTTTGTGTGTAATAACTGTTTTTAAAAGTGCAATCTGTGAGTTGACCTTTGTGCTTCTCAAACGTTGCTTATTTTCATTGTGATTTGTATTAAATCTACACACACACACACACACTACATATGGAAGCCTTACTGCAGTATAGAGAAGAGGGATTGCTTGATAGATACAAAGATATATTTTGATTTTACTGAAAGAGTTTCTCATCTATTTGTACATGTCTCACTCATTAAAGCAGCTGATCGAGTGATTTGTCCTTTAATTTATTTACCTGTTTTTAACAGCAGTCTCTGTTGACCTGATGTGGTGAAGAAATGAAAATAAATACAATAAACTAGATATACCGATAATGCCCAAACCCATTATTATTTTGTTGAAAAGTGAAAATGGTTAAAAAAGCATTTTGAATGCTCAAAAATTGACATTCAGATGTAATTATTACTTAATATTGTTCTGTATACGCATTTTCAGGTCCTCCTGCTAGGCTTATCAAATGATGTTGATTTTCTCCAGGACAATATGCTAAAGTGAAATAAATAAAAATAATTTACCAGGTTGTAAATTGTATAAACCTATTTAGATCATGCTGGTATTTATCTTTTATGTCATTTACTTTGTGATTGATCTCAGGATAGAGGGATTTTCTCAGTAGTTAGTAATTTGTACACGCCACACTGGATTTGGGATGTATTAATATGCTATAATAAAAGTTTCCTCATGAGGTTTCCCAGTTTTAATAATGAGTTAAGCATCAGATCATCAGGTAGCTGCCTGTCAGTCAAGACTCTGGGAAGGCAACACAAGTCCCGTCTCCTAGCAACAGCGGCAGCAGCGCAGGACGGTTTGCGGTTGCCGTGGCAACGTGTAACCAGTAAGCTACAGAGCTAAGTTTTAGCCGATAACTTTAGCTTAACTTTAACTTTAACTTACCCCCCGCAGACCAAAGCTGACAGATGTGACAAACTCTTGAAAATTAAAGATGGTGTGCGACGATTTGAGGGTGGAGTGGATCCGACAGCGCGTCTCCGCCGGACTCGGTTTACCGGAGAGTCCCGACTGTTTCGAGGAGCTGCTGGGCCGCGGGGACGGAGAGGAGGAGGAGAAGATCATCCGCTACCTCAACTTCGTCTCCGAGGAGGACTCTCCTTCCTGCCTGGTGTTCTTCCAGACCATCAGAGAGGAGGAGGTGGAGGTGGAGAGAGGAGGTGAGGAAGGAAAAGTTCAGTTTGTCTGTCCTGTTTGATGGGTTGGGGAGAAAAAAAGATAATTTAAAAACACCTGCTGTTGTTGAACCCATGAAAAGATGTGAGCTGTTATATTTTATCTTATGTGACTGGGTGTGGAGGAAGCGATGAAAGTGTATTAAAATGTGAACAATCAAAGAAAAAAAAAGCATCTGACTGCTTTATAACCTCAGACAGGAGCAAAGATGGAGACTCTTCAGACAAAGAGTCCTGCGGTGAGACGGAGGAGGCTGATCACGTAAGATCCAACTTTATTTAACTGCTTCGTAACTGTGCCCGCCATCGATATAACTCATTTGTGCGTTGTTGACTCTGGCATCGTGTTTTCAGGCGACGGAGGTCCAAGTGGTCTATCACGTCGAGCTCCACGTTGCGGTCAACGAATACCCGGAGAGGTTTCTGAAATCGCCCTTCTTCTACTTCATCAGGAACACAAAGGGTGAGACGACGGTTCGGTATCATCGCCACAAAGCATGTCCAGGAAAAGGATAAACAGAGAGATTCTTATTTGGGCTTTAAATAGAGACGATTGTGGAGCCGCTGGACATGAGTGAGGCCAGCGTCCTGATGCCCAGGCTGTTTAAGATCGGCCTGCCCAACGGACACCCCCTTCACGTGCTGCGGAGCAAACTGTCCCACGTAAGAGAAGTTTTCAAAAGATTTCATCCACAGCAACAACCCACAGTCAGAGACAACCTGTCCACATCGACCATAAGAACATTAAACGTGTTTTTCTGAATCAGCTGTAAAGAATTCCCTCTGTGTCTCCTGTCAGGTCTTCATCCCCCTGCTCTCAGCCCACCAGATGAAGGTAAGCGCCGCAGGTTATCAGAGCAGGCCGGCTTCTCCTCGGGAGGACAGCGGCGGAGGAGGCGACGAGGAGGCTCCGGCGAAGTCGAGCGGACAGTTCACGGTCCGGGATGAACTGCTCAACAGGATGCACAAGTTTGTGGGACTGGTCAACACGACTCTCCAGCACCTGCAGATTCAAGGTTTTGTTTCATGAGATGCACTGGACTTTTAACAGCATTTAATTATTAAAGTAAAATGAAAAGCATTCTAATAGTTAATCAAATCAATCAAATGGTGCCGTGTAAAGACGAGTCTCCTCCTGACAGATGAGATTACGCTGCACATCCCTGAGCTGGACCTGCAGCCCGACGTGAACGTGCTCCTGTCTGATCCGGAGATGGTGGAGAAGCTGGAGCAGTGTGCGATGAACTGGCAGACTCAGATCACCATCGCTCTTGAGGAGCAGCAAAACAAAAAGCCACAGGTTTGAGACTCTGAGTTTCAACACAGGCAGATCATCTACCTCAGCTGGGGGACCTGGGGCCAAACCCAACATCGACATTACCAAGGAATTAAATCCCTCAGAATGAAATGATTAGGTGTAGAGAAAAAAAAAAAACAAAAATCGACAGGAAACATTCACTTCCTGTTTTCCCTCCAGGCACCTGGCCCTTTGGCAGAGATAGTTTATTGGCAGGAGCGTGCGTCCATCCTGAGCGCTCTGAGTGAGGAGCTTAAACAGCCCGTGGTTAAGAAGATCCTGGAGGTGTTGACCAAAGCAGATGCAGCCATTGTTCAGACGCTGGAAGGGACGGTGGCTGAACTTACCAAATACCGCGTGGAGTCAGAAGATAATATACGCTTCCTCAGCACACTGGAACGACACTTCATGGTGAACTTTTTATAAATCATATCTCATTGTTGGATGAGTCTTAACACTCTGACTACAGACAGCTGGTTCTTACAAACATCGCCTGTATCTTTTTTTTTTGTCTGTTGCAGAATCTCGCCACAGGAGCAGACTTTGGTGTGATCCTGGAGACCATCCCTCCTCTGATGAGCAGCCTGCAAATTGTGTGGATAATCTCCTGCCACTACAACACAAACGAGCGCATGGTCCCCCTGATGGAGCGCATTGCCTGGCAGCTGTGCGAACGCGTGGAGCAGGCGATCGATCTCCGAACACTCTTCAAGTATGTACATACAGAAATGTACATTTTACAGATCCAGATTAGCAGATAGACGTTTAATTTGACTATAGTGCTGATGTTTGAACTATATTTTTTGATGTCAGTATCAATCAGTAGTCTGTCATTATCCTTTTTGGTTTTGTTATATCTTGATGTGCTTTGGACAGAGATAAGAGGGATGTGGCCAAATCCAAGGTGCGCGACGCTAAGCAGGTTCTGGGCCAGTGGAAGTCATCTTACTTTGAGGTGCGCGCTGAAATCGAAGAGTCAGGGAGGGACCAACGCTGGGAATTTGACCGTAAGAGGCTGTTTGAGAGGCCTGATTACATGGCGTCCGTCTGCCAGGACCTGTACAACGTGCTGCAGGTCAGCATTCGCACACTTTACTGCCGTCTCACTCAGTAACCGAATATGCTCGACGTACAAAAAAAAAAGAACTCTCCTGGATTTGTGTCGTGCAGATTTTGGAGGAGTTCTGTAACATCTTCGGTCCGGAGCTGAAAGGTGTGACCGGCGACCCAAAACGCATTGACGAGGTGCTGGGCAGGGTGGAGAGTCTGGTTTTGCCGATTGAGGATGCCAGTTTTAATCCGTTCAACATATGTAAGATGAGCAGCTGGAAAATGATCATACAGGACTTCGACACTACTGTCCAGGTGAGATCAGGACACCAACAATGCAGAATCTGTGAAGGTGTGGGTTATGATAGTTGGTAGTATCAATACACTTGTTAGTTTGCAGCTTTACACTTTGCATAATTTCCTGCTCTTGCATGCGTCTGCTCAGGCTATTGAGGGAGAAGCCATCAACTTCATTGATCAGTCGTTTAAGACGCTGCGCTCCTCAGCCGCTGCCTTTGACATGCTCCTGAAGTTCAAGCACATCCGCTCCAGAGAGACCATCAACGGCCATTTGATGAGAAAGTTTAATGACATACTGGCTCAGTACTGCAAAGAGGTACTGTACTGTGAAAAATCTGAATTACTGTAACATTATGTGATTGTATAAGATTAATTCAGTTGCATGTGTTTTGCACAGTGTGACTTTCTTTGCAGTAAAGGTAGTTCTTTTTCCTCTTATTTTGACACTTCCATCTACCTTTGATATATCAAGATTCAGCTTATTAATCCACATTAACGCTGGAGATTGCATTACCTAGTCATTTACATCATATTTGTGCTAGTTCAGGGTTAGGACTTTGAATGGAGTGAACACGGTCTGTTATAAGATCTTTTGCAGAATGCAGGAAGTCTTTTTCTCGCTGTTGCAGGTGGACAACATCAATAAAATCTTTGAAACACAGAAGGACAATCCGCCGCTAAATAAGAACGAGCCTCCGGTGGCAGGAGCCATCAGGTGGGTCCGATCTCTTTTCCACCGCATCAAACACACCATCCTGCCCTTCCTGGAGGTGCCGGAGATGCTGGAGAGTGAACAGACCACAGTGGTGAGTTATTCCAGCTGCATTTATGTTCACTGTGAATATGAAACTGGCACAGCAAAAGTCTTGATGTGACTTTTGCTGCTTTCTGCTCAGGCCAAGGAGAAGTACGTGGAAATGGCAGTGCAGATTAGGAACTATGAGATGAAGAAATATGAGAAGTGGTCTGCTGAGACACAAAGCAAGCTGCCACATCTAATGAGAAAATCCGTGTTGGACTCTGGTGAAAACCAAACCCAGACAGAACTAGTACGTATTTCTCACTATTTACTGAATTCATGCTGATACTCAACACTGTGAAAAATACAGATAAAGTAACTATTCTTATTCTCTCTAAGTCCCTGCATTTGTTACGATTTTCTGTTTCTAAGGATGCCCCACCAACCGAGAGCAGCCTGCAGTGTGATGTGAGATACACTGTGAACTTTTCTCCGGAGGTCACTGAAATCATCTCAGAGGCAAACAACCTTGCAGCTCTGGGCCTCTCGGTGCCTACTGTGGCTCAAACTGTTGCTCTGCAGGAGCACAAATTCATCAGGTAAAGACACCCAGCTGGATACAGAGTTCACACCAAAACAACAAAACCACTGGTTGATGTCATTTGCGGGGTGACATGTTTTACCTTTGGTTTTAGGTATGTTGATGATCTGCACAAAGTCGTGAACTGCTTCCACACTGTGATGGACGGCCTGAGCAGGGAGAAGGTATTTATGCTGGATGAACACATCAAAGAGGTCATAAAAGAGATGCAATTTGGATGCAAAAGACTCAACTGGAGTTCTTTAGGTATGCTTAAATGTCTGTGTAGTGTCATTATGGACACATCTGGAGTCTGGAGAAATTGATATTGTCTGCACAACTGTATCCGCATAATGTGTGTTTGATTGTAGGTATCAGCGACTTCATCAACCGATGCATTCATGCTGTCTCTAAGTTTGAGTCAGTGGTCAATCAGGTGCAGAAGCATGAGAAAGATATAGAGAACAAGTTGCAATCCATGGTGACGGCCAACTTGGTGAAATTTCCACTTCCAGATAAATCAAACGACTTACCAGGTAGAACTAACGCGGGGATTTTTACTTTTTGGTTATATTTATAAGAATTCAAATGTATTTTCACTGACTTAAATGCATGTCATTTCAAGGAGTGAAGGAGTTCTGTGAACACATTGAGCAAGAGCGGGCCAAGACTGTGAATCTGCTGAGTAGGAAGTACTCTGACATTGGACCGCTCATCACAAAGACAGAACAGTTGATCTTGAAAAGCAGCACAGGCAAAGCCACATACATGGAAGATTATTACGTATACTGGGAACGCAAGGTGCTCGACTCCCTAATAAAGATGGTGCTGAGGTAAGTTTTTCTCTTTTGTGGTCACTCCTCCTTTGAAATGCACTGTAATGTTTGCCTTAACCATTAGAAGTAACATCCCCTTTGTTGACTTTATCATTTAGGAACATTCAGGCCTTCAACGTGGCTCTGATGGGAGGTACTGCCCTTTTTCAAATAGACGTCATCCTGTCTGCCCCTAAGATTGTGTTGCAACCCCAAAGCAGTGAGGTCTACTGGCTCATCATGCAGTGTGTCAGAGAGTGTGTAGAGAGCACGAAGGTGGGGTGATTTTCTTACTGCGCTTAAATAAATATTATTTGTAATGTAATTTGGATCATGTGACTTGATTCTGTCCTTTTCTCTCTTTTTGTGTTTCAGCAATTTGTGCGTTGGATGCGTGGAACCTGCATCGAGTGTCCTCCACAACATGTGGGTGGAGAAGAGGAGTTGGTGACATTTACTTTCTACAACGACATATTGCAGCATCCTCAGATAAATGAGAGCGCCATGACAGTGTCCCAGAACATCCAGCGGCTGCTCCTCTCTGTGGATCGTTACCTTAACCACTGGAAGCGCTACAGGCCACTCTGGGAGAGGAACAAAACCATCGTCAATGAAAAGTTTGCCGCAGGAAAACCTTCCTGTGTCATGTATGACGACAAGCTGCAGTTCCTTTCTCGCATCAATCAGGAGGTGATGCTGGAGCCTCTGTCTAAGAACGAGCACATCATCCAGCTGAACCTGGAGCCTCTGGCTCACACAGTGAGGGAGACCGCTGAGTCCTGGATCAGTTCACTATGTAGCCTGCTCAGGACGCCAACAAAAGAGGATCTCTTCAACTTGAGAGATGAACTCACGGTAGTGGATCATGCTATGCTGTTTGTGTATTATAATAGATATCCTTTGATTTTATGTGTGATTTATCCTTCTGGTTATTTTATACAACAGGACCTCTCCACGAACCTGAAACAGAGCCCTGACTCCTTTGAAGAACTAAAGTCTGTCCTCAGCACCATCTCCGACATCAGGGACATGTCTCTTGAGGTGGAGATGAGATTCACTGAAATCCAGGAACGATACAGGACGCTGGCCATGTACAAAATGGAGGTACTGTGTGCTTAATGTTTAACGACCGTCTCTTTAAAGCATATGTTTTTTATTGAAATTGTGCTGTGTTTTCTTTGTCTTCAGGTCGGGGAGGATGAGCTGGAGCTGGTGGCCAGTATTGGCCAGATGTGGAGTGACCTCTTCACAGAATCCAGAGAAGTGGATCGAAGTCTGACAAATGTCAAAAAATCCTTCACTGAGGTTAAACATCAACAGAACATGCTCAAACAGAAAATAAAAAGTACAGATAGTTTTTTTTTTTTTTAGAAATGTGCAATAACAGTTCTCTTCCTTTTCTCCCTCCTTTACACTCAAGACTACAAAGGAGAAGATTGAGGAGTTTAAGCAGGAGCTGTCTATCTTTGCTGAAAGCTTCAACATGCACGGTCCTGGAGCTGTGGGAGATGATTTGGAGAAAGGTACTTGTGCGTGTGATCTCTGTCTTTAGTAGTGAAGTCCAGAACTATGATGTATGGTGTTAACTCTTGAAATGTAGTGGAGGGACCAGTCTCTCTCTTATTCGTTCTTTGCAGGACTGAGCATCATGGGGAAATACGAGGCCGATCTTGGCAAGATAGTAGCAGGACGGCAAGATCTAGCTAATGCTGAGAAGCTGTTGGACCTGCCTGTCACTGTGTACCCAGAAGTTATCAGCATGCAGAAGGACATGAAGGGTTTGAGACAGATATATGACGTCTACAAAGCACAGAAGGTGGGATGTGGTGGCTGTTAGTTAAAAATCAAAATTAGGTACTTGAAAAAAAATGTCATAATTCTGGTCAACATGGTGTTTGAGTGTCGTGTGCCTCTCCTTCTGTTTTTCAGGATGCAAAGTCAGAGTGGTCTCAGACCTTGTGGGTGGATTTAAACATCCAGTTGCTACAGGAGGGTGTTGAGGGTTTCATCAAACGCTTGAGGCAGCTCCCCAAAGATGTGCGGGGGTTACCTGTGGCCTTTTTCCTAGAGGGACGCATGAAGGAGTTCAGAGAGTCTCTGCCTCTTCTGCTGGACCTGAAGAATGAAGCCCTCAGAGACAGGTCAGCCAGCTTTATATTGACCAGGGTCTTGGCATATGAATATGATCAGTATGACAATATCAAATAAAAGTGAGCACGTTTTTGTGTTCCTGCCTACAGACACTGGAAGGAGCTGATGGAACGAACTGGCACAAGCTTTGAGATGAATCCTGACACCTTCACTCTGGAGAACATGTTTGCTATGGAGCTGCACAAATATGCAAATGTCATAGGTGACATTGTCACCGCCGCTGTGAAAGAGCTCGGTATTGAGAAGGCAAGAGTCCATCGTTTTTAATTATCTCAATTTGGAGGTTGATAACAGTTTGTCTGTGAAATCATAAATACTTAAAATAAATATATAATCTGTTTTGTGTGTGTTTTCAGGGAGTGAAGGAGGTGGTGGAGACCTGGGAAAACATGAAGTTCAGTGTGCTGCCCTACTTTAAAGGCACCCAGGAGCGTGGTTCTATTCTCGGTGCGGTGGATGAGATCTTGCTGAATGTGGACAACGATGCCATGAACTTACAGAGCATGGCGGGCAGCCGTTTTGTCGGACCTTTCCTCGGCACCATTCAGCAATGGGAAAAAGACCTGTCCCTTATCAGTGAGACCATAGAGGTCAGTGACAATGATCTGATCTTCTGCCACACTTTAGGTGATCCATAAAATCCCTACGGTGGTATTACTATACTAAACAGCTTTTCTCACACAGGTGTGGCTGCTGGTACAACGAAAATGGATGTACCTGGAGAGCATATTCATTGGTGGAGACATCCGCTCTCAGTTACCAGAGGAAGCCAAGAAATTTGATAACATTGACAAAAAGTTTAAAACAGTGAGTGCTTCCACAATATTGACCTGCTGAGAGAAAAACATCTAGACATCTGAAAGTAATCCTGCCTGCTTGATTTTTTCTGCGTAGATAATGAGTGACGCAGTGAGTGGTCCGAACATTAAGAGGTGCTGCCTGGTCCCCAACCGCCTCACAGACCTGCAGGCCCTGAGTGACGGTCTAGAGAGGTGCCAGAAGAGTCTTAATGACTACCTGGACTCCAAGCGGAACGCGTTTCCTCGCTTCTTCTTCATCTCTGACGACGAGCTGCTCAGCATTCTGGGAAGCAGCGACCCTGCCTGTGTCCAGGAGCACATGATCAAGGTATCGCTGTGATAGAGGGTCACTGCTGCTGTCACGCGTGTGAAACGTTTTCTTGAATGTTTTTCTCTTCTTTGTTCCGCAAGATGTATGACAACATAGCATCTCTGAGGTTTGACGTGGAAAGCAATGGGGAGACGGTAGCTGGAGCCATGGTGTCTGCCGAGGGTGAGGTGATGGAGCTGAAGAAGCCCATCCCAGTGGAGGGCAGGGTGGAGGAGTGGATGACGGGCGTACTGCTGGAGATGAGAAGAACTAACAGACTCATCACCAAGGAGGCGGTCTTCCACTACTGTGAAGACAGGAGCAGGTTTGTTAGTTCGTGTGTGTGAGTAACTTTGCTGTGTTCTTTGTCTGTGTGTGTAAATGTGTCACAGTCCGTGTGTCGTGTGTCTCTCAGGGTGGACTGGATGTTGCTGTACCAGGGCATGGTGGTGCTGGCTGCCAATCAAGTGTGGTGGACCTGGGAGGTAGAGGACGTCTTTAACAGTGTGAAAAAGGGCGAGAAGCACGCCCTGAAGAACTATGCCAAGAAAATGCACCAGCAGATCGACGAGCTGGTAACGCGCATCACGCAGCCCATGAAGAAGAACGACAGGCGAAAGATAAACACCGTGCTGATCATCGATGTCCACGCAAGAGACATTGTAGACAGCTTTGTACTAAACAGGTAAATTCAACCAGTTTTTATCGGACATGATAAAATGACTCGTGTTTGAAGGTAAATTTAAGTAAAACAAAAAATGAATAATCTTTTCAGTATAATGGACGCACGAGAGTTTGAGTGGGAAAGCCAACTCAGATTCTACTGGATCAGGGAGCACGACAACCTCTTTGTTCGTCAGTGTAGTGCTTCTTTCTCTTACGGCTACGAATACATGGGGCTGAACGGCCGATTGGTTATAACCCCACTGACAGACCGCATCTACCTCACCCTCACACAGGTCTGACCAAATGGATTTGTCTCAGTTGAACAAATGAATGAATCACCCAATTGTTCTGTCAGCTTGCTTTGACAACAGGCTGACGGTATGCGGGTGTGTGTTTGTGACGCAGGCCCTCTCCATGTACCTGGGTGGAGCTCCAGCCGGACCGGCCGGTACAGGAAAGACAGAGTCCACCAAAGACCTGGCAAAAGCTTTAGGGCTGCTCTGTGTGGTTACGAACTGCGGTGAGGGCATGGACTACATGGTAAGAAGTCTGCATGTGAAGAGCCAACAGCTGCTGAGTCAATTTCCTTATATTTTAATTCACATTTTTTGGCCCATATACCCAAATAATAATTTATTTACAATTTACAAGCCCAAGAAGAATATAAGTTGTTTCCTGTCTCAAAGATTTTGGCCAGATGTTGCACAGATTCTTTGTCCAGTCTGCTGAGGTGTGCAAACTTTCGCCTGTTGCCCTCTGCTGGGCTCTCACTTTCCTCCCTTGCGTGCAGGCTGTGGGTAAAATCTTCTCTGGCCTCGCCCAGTGTGGAGCCTGGGGCTGCTTTGATGAGTTCAATCGCATCGATGCCTCAGTGCTGTCAGTCATCTCCTCCCAAATCCAAACGATCCGCAACGCTCTCATTCTGCACCTGAAAAAGTTTCAGGTATGTCCACGTCAAAACTGAAAGTCACAAAGATATTTCACAAAGATTGAAGGTTATTTCACTTGCAATATATTTAAACCACCTTCTTCCCACTGTCCTCATCAGTTTGAAGGGCAAGAGATCAGCCTGGACGACCGCATGGGGATTTTCATCACCATGAACCCAGGTTACGCAGGACGCACGGAGCTGCCAGAGTCAGTCAAAGCCCTCTTCAGGCCGGTGGTCGTCATCGTGCCTGACCTGCAGCAGATCTGTGAGATCATGCTCTTCTCTGAAGGCTTTCTGCTGGCCAAGGTGAGTGCACAAAGTACTTGTTGCTCCCGTCCTGAGTAATATATAATAAACCATGAATATGCATTATAGTAATGTACAAGACTTATATTAGTGTTCTCAGGACATTCAAAAATGAGGATTATTTAGATTGATAATACATTTTCTAGATATTTTTTCAGCATTAAGAAAACACTTATCCACGTGTCATTCTTATTGAGGACATTATCTCATCCCTTTTATTCAACTCAGGTGCTGGCAAAGAAGATGACGGTGCTTTATAAGCTGGCTCGAGAGCAGCTGTCCAAGCAGTCTCATTATGACTTTGGCCTGCGAGCTCTGAAGTCTGTCCTGGTGATGGCAGGAGAGCTGAAGAGAGGATCACCAGACCTCAGTGAGGTAGAAAACATTTTCATTCTCTCGCTTCCATTTAGTGGATACATTTTTGCTCATATTTGCTTCCATATGATATAGAATGAGTTACTTATTTGTGAAAT
>JAOXYL010000086.1:22847364-22861729 GCA_028564955.1 Terapon puta | reverse complement strand
TCTCCCTCTGTGAGTGAGCTGTTGATGTTTCTGAAGGAGAGTCAGCAGACTAAACACACAGCAACCAGCCCCCCCCCCTCCCCACACCCCCTGGACCGAGCCAGTGTTTAGCTCGGAGACCAGCCAGTGGTTATTGATGAGAGGACGCTACCCGACTTGCAAATATTTATGCTGTCAGGTTATGAGTGTATGTGTGTGTGTGTGGGATTAGGGGGGTGTAGGTGGCTGCAGGCTGAAGCCCCCCCCCCCCCTTCTCTCTGATGAGGCCCTTCAGCCTAAGGTGTGTCCAGGTGGCTTTCAGCGCTCCGGGCCTCGCTCCGCTGGCTCACCTCTCCGCCGTCGCTCGCGGCCAGAGGTTTGTGGACATGTTTGGTAAACACGAGCAGCTGGGACTTCCACCACATCTGGGCTCGGTCTGAGAGAAGAGAGGAGAGAGGAGGGGGGCGGGGGGGGGTGAGGTTACTGTCGGGCCTGCTGCTGTTTAAGTGGCAGTGGAGGAGCAGGCCGAGAGCCGGTCCAGGGGTCAGCGGGTTTGAGGCCACAGGAGAGGAGCTGCGAACATCTCGGCCCACCTGCTCTGTTCTGACCGGCGGACGGCGACTCTTTATGGGGTGACGACAAAGCCAAACAGTGGCAGAGGGATTTCAAGGCCTCTCTCTCTCTCTCTTTGGTGGGCAGTGTCAGTTTGACATTCAGTGACAGAAAGGTGTTATTGTTCTGGGTCTAAAAGAGGAAGTCAGTTTTTAATTTTAGACCGGGAAAGGTTTCTGTCAAAGGAAAGGCCTTCTCCGAGAGTGTCCCCCGGCTCCAGCTCTGTCTTCACACAGTGATTACCCAAATCAGAGGGGATTAACAGCTCTTGAGTAGTTACCCGACCGGTGCGGTGGCTCTGTGGAGGAGCTGATAAAGTGCTCGCTCACCCTTGTCAGTCTTAACGACTATATGAGCTCAGTACGCCGAGAGGTTACGGAGGTAGCTGCTGCCTTATTTCATGTCTCGCCCGCTTCTTTATCCCCCCTCAGAGGACTTGTCATGGTCTGACAGGCAGTCTGAACCCCGTGGCCGCCCTCATTCCTCACCCAACTTTACCATAGCTGCGGTTTTTTTTTTCCTCTTCTTTTGAGCATGGGAATGAAGATGACAGAGATTCCAGCAGGCTCAAGCCCTGTGTGGCTCAGAGCAGAATGGCTTTAGATTCTCGGCCGCTCAAAGGGCTTCAAATAATGGATGCGCTCACCGATTTTTCACGGACATCAGCGAGCGCTCCCTGATTGCACAGCTCTATTAACCGTCGCTGGTGGCTGATGCATTGAGCAGGAAGGCTCTCAGGGAACAAGACCATCTGCCAGTGTGGAGAGATGAATCTGGAATTATTCTGACAGCTGATTAATTGTTGAAAAAGTACCCACGTTTCATATTTAAACCTCTGATATAACCGAATTCTTCACTTAAAGGTGCACGCAGCCGTCGCGCAAAGACGGAAACTCTGCTCGCAGGTGTCCTCGGCTGAAAGCTCAAAACAGACAAAGACAAATGAGAGTTTTCCTCGTTCTTCCGAGGCGTCTGTGAGGAGACACTTAGCCCTGACCTTCAGGGCCTCACCATGCTTTGATGGTCTTCACCGTCCTCTGCACATGGAAAACACACGGCGCCTTTGAACCTGCAATTTGACACCCCTCTGGTCCTGATGTCCCCCTTTTAACTCATCATTTAATCATTCCCCAAATGCAACCTGAACATTTCATCTCCTGCTCTCTCTCTCTCTCACAGGCCCCTCTGCTTCTCCCTGTTTTCTTTTTTTCCCAGAAGCTGCAGATTATGACTGCAGGAATGTCGTAGCTCTCTCTCTTCATTAACGTCACCGTGACTGTACCCTGCGTTTCTCTGTTTGCCTCTTGCCGCATTTATCTTACGCCTCTCCAGCATCCCGTGGGACCGGCAGTGCTTCATAATTGTCTTCCCCTTCCCCGCTCCCATCGGAAGCTCCCTGGCGTGACCCTTACGATAAAATGACCTTTGTCTCCTCTCCTCCGCCTGGCCTTTTGCCACATCTGTCTTTTGTCCTTTGTTCTCCCCCGAGTATTTTTCCCACAGACAGAAATCTCGAGAAATTTCTCCAGATTTCTATCCACGCCGCATTTCAAACATATCTTTGACCGCTCGGCCTCCCCCCCCCCCCGCGCAGTACGTGAATGAGGCGTTTCCACTTCGCCCCCCTGTCAGTTCACACGGCTGCTGCAGAGTCCGCCAACTCCCGCATGAAGGATGCAGACCGCTCGGCGTAAAAGGCGACGTGAGGGCAACCGCAGCGACTACAATGCGCCCTTTAAGCTTTTTTTGACAAGTTCATGAGCTCTGTCAGCATTTGCATTTTGATTTTTTTTTTTGCTTCCCTCAGTTTTTTTGTTTTGTTTTTTTTTTTCACTGTCTTGGCGTTGGCAGCTTTGTGGAACAGATGGACCAAAGCTGTGATTTCTCTGTCCCTTAAAAAATCATGTATTTCTTTCTTAGCTGTTGGCTGCGTGCGACGGCGAGAGATGGTTGATGATTTATTTAGCTTGGGCCCCGGCATTCAGAGTGTGCCATGTGTGCTTAGAGACCCGATACTCACCGAGGGCCCGCTTGGTGCTTTTTTTTTTTTTTGCCAGTGAAACAGCGTGGTGCCGGTGGGTTTCACACTTCATAACACAAGAGCGCCTCCAGTAAGAGGAAGGTGTTGACTATGAAACATTTTAGAGTGAAAGACTGAGAGCACCGAGCACCTGTGTCCCTTTATGAATAACGCCAGGGAAAATTCAATGGGCCATTGTGTTGCAGTTCTCTGCAACAAAATGGGGAAAGTTATTTGCTGCAGGGAAACTAAAGCAGATTTATAGTCTTTACATCCCACATGGAGATAATGATATTACCTATACCCGGTTAATGCAATTATCTTTGGGCATCAAATGAGCATGTCGCTGCCTTGCACTGATTTTTTGTGAGCAGGTTACCGATGTAATGCAGGTGTTGATTTCAAGTCGTTTGGCAAACTGTAAACTCTCTTATGCTAACGTCTTTTGTTATTTTGTTGGCTGGAGCGGCGGTTGGCATTTCCTCTTTGGTAATTGCATAAGTGCAATGCAAAGGGGGGAGAGGGGGAGACCATAAAACCCACCCCCACTTCCCTCCTCTTACCCCCTGGTGGCAATCTTAGCTGTTCCCAGGTGAAACCTCGTCTCAGCCTGGGAAACTCAGATGTTTATCTGTTGGGTCTGGAGGATAAGTGCTGGGGAGGAGTTAGGGTTAGTCCCCCCCACCCTCGCTCCCCTCCTCCCCCTCGCCTCCCAGCTCTACCTGACCACATCTCCTTCAGTGTCTGACATTTTCCAGCAATGATTAGTGCAATTTTTTCTGGACAAGGCAAGGCAATCATGGGGTAATCATATAGATCCATGTTCATTTTTGTAGGCTCACGGCTGATGGATGTAGAAAGATACGTGAAGGGAGGGGGGCAGTACTTAAATAACATGTGTGGCAGATGAATCGCCTGCTCACTTTACTGGAGAGGTTCAGGATTAATTAAAGCTGTGTCTCACTTTTGCACGGATCCTTTTACTTCACCTTCAAAGTAACGCTAAACCCACAAAATTTTATTCTGTTAAAAATGAACATACGTGCAGCAAAGAGAGTGATCAGGGAGGGTCCCGTGAAACGAAATGCCTGTGAAGTGTGCAGACATTTCTCCGAGGTGCCCCTGCTGGCGGGCTCAGGTCCGTGTGTGCGGCCACCACAACATGTGGGGATCGTTAATGGGAGCTGGTTCAGGGCTGCTTCGCATCCTCCGCCTTTGGCAGTTTCCTTTAGTGTAAACCGCCTCGCACACACACAAACATATGGTCTCGCATATTGACAAACAGGCTTTTGGTCGAACCCCCCCATGCATCACACACACACACACACGCACTCTTTCTCACACATTGGCAGCAGAACACACAAAGTGCAGTCTTGTGCTTCGAGCCACACAGTCTCTTTTTGTGGGTTTTCTACACAGAGCCCCCTTTTTTCTATACATCTATTGATTGTGTAAACACAGCCTATAGTAATCGTCCCCCTTGTTTCTCCCCCAGCCGTCGCCATATGAAGCTAATCAGGGTATTTGTGCACTTCATTGTTAATACAATAAGAGTAACATATGGCAGCTCCAACAGCCTCCGCCTGTTTTCCATACATTAAAGCAGAATAACAGCCCGTCAGTGTTGTCTTGATTCGGTAAACAGGGCGATGACATCAAACGGGCCTCTCGAGCTGAACTTTTCTCACCAGGCAGATATCCACTCCTGTCAAGTGTAACTAAACTCTGGGTGAGGTTTAACCGAACTAATTAGCCCTCAAATGAACCACACTTTCCATAATCTGCTCGTTTTAGCTTAATGGTGGTGATAAGTGCGAGAACTGGCCCCTGTTGCTTTTAATTTGGCTTCTGGAGGCCGAAGAACGACTTGTAAGCGAGTGCACTTGACTCAGCCTCCTCTAAGTGATCATATCCTCACCTATCACATCTTAACCTTTGACCTTTACATAAGCCTTTTTTTCCCCCCGAGCAGGTCAGTTTCCTAACAGCCTCGGTGAGTCCTGATAACGTCACACAAAGCCGCTCTGCGAAAGGGAGCGCACTCGTGACCCGGCATTAACCCCGCGCTGAAAAAACTCTGATCTCGGCATGGGACCTCGTCTTCCTCCTCGCTCCCTCCCGGGGGACTTTTTACCTCCTCTGAGAGCTCAGCGCAAACGGATGTGTATTGATAGAGGAGAGACCGCAGAGTAAATACAGGCCCACAATGCGCTCCTGAGAATCTCGTGGCTGATTAAAACCGTGTAAACACCATAAAGGAGTTTCAAAACAAAAGCGCGGGGGAGGGGAGGGGAGGGAAGGACCTGAACCCGCGGGAAGACAACAGCGCATTGAACGTGGCCTGCGTGGCTAATTTGCTTTTTGCGGGCGCCCTTTCGTTTGAGTGCGTTTGTTGGAGGGTGCTTTTATGAAACGTACACTTCCCCTCTGAATGATTTACTCAGGAAATGTGGGTTTCTGTATCTAAACCCAAGTCGTGTCCTGCCTTTCTGACTCCTGCCCTGTTTGCCCCCCCTCAGGAACTGGTGCCCTCACACGGTCACTAAGACGGTGACGTGCCAGGTGCAGAACGGGACGGTTCTCCAGCGCGTCTACCAGACGTGCCGCTGGCCGCAGGGATGTACGGGAGGCAGGTGAGAAGGCGAGGAGGTCTTAACACTGCTGCTGAACCTCTGAGATGTGAAGGACTCGACTTAAACAGCCACTGTGGAAGTGCAGTTTTTGTTATTTGGTGTTTTGTTCCTGAGTTTTCTCAAAATGACATTCATGTTCAGATTGCATTATTTAGACCACACTTACTAGTTTGAAAATGATTTGTAACGTCGAATCAGTGGTCTCGAGATCTTACTGAGACCTCCCACTTAACTGAACAAAACTACAGATCTGTCAACAAACAAAAGAGTCTCCATCACTAAAGAAAACAATAATTCAGTGAGTGAGTTTATTTACAATGAGCTGGTTTCAAGGACTCAAGGATTTTATTATCATTTCACCACATGCAAAACATGGGATGGAACTAAATTAGTTACCCTCGTCCTGGTGCAAGCCCAACGCTAAGAAGCATTTTAGAAAAATAGAATATAGAAGAATAGAATATGAATACAAAGCTTGTCTTAATGAGAGTCGACCATTTAAGCTGTTTTAGCAGTGTGACCACGAGACTGAGCAGCGGGAGTGATCCTGCTCGAACAATCATGTGTCGTAACAACAGCAGGTTGTTCATATTGTCTCTGTCTAAAATCGGTCACCACAGATCAAAATGTAACACGGGTTGTCCTCTGAGTAAAGACCCCCTGAGGTCCACACCTGTTCGTGGAGGTAGGCCAAAGGCTTTCTGTGAAATGAGGGAAATGAAAGTCTGAAATGAGGCCGCTCAGCAAATGCATCTAGAAATGAGATTACACCGAGCGAAACGGAAAAGTACAAAGTCGTCAAATAAAAATCAGGGTAACGTCTCACAGTTTTCAGAGAGAAAAGTTGGCGTCTGTGTGTTTTCAGCTACAGGACCGTGGTCAGGCCTTCCTACAAAGTGGTGTACCGCACGGTGACGTCTCTGGAGTGGAAGTGCTGTCCGGGATTCAGCGGCGCTGCGTGTGAGGAAGGTCAGTCGACACACACACTCACACACACACACACACACAGGACAGGAACGTTTAGGGGGTCTCAGAGGGGGGGCAAACATCTCAGTCGTGCTCTCCACTTTTTATAAACCTTCATCTCTTCAGGCGAACTCATTCGTCACCTCTGTTTCGAGTTTGCCGTCTCGCAGCCTCCTTCCAACACACGTGTACGAGTAGCGCTTTAAAACAGGAGTGATTTCCATTAGGCTTACATAAGGCTGCCTCTGTCTTCTAAACGAAGTCAAGAAATAAGATCCGCCGGCCTGTGCGGGGTGAGTCAGATACCTCCACTTCATTAATCAGTTTTAATGTGTCCATTGTGCTCCGTGAGGGCTGATTCTTTCGGGTGACTTTTACGGCCCGGCTGGAACCGAGTTTTCGTCCTTTTAAAGTGCCGTTCTAGCGCTGCTGTTTTCATTTTTTAACCACAGTAGCTGCCCACCACACACACACACACACACACACACACACACACACACACACATGCACTCGCAGTGTATAATGACTTCCCCTGGCACTGGCCCCCGTGTCTCTGCAGTCTGGGGAGAAGGGTGGAGCGTCTGTTTATGCCGGGACCCAGGACTTGACTGGGTGTAACATAAATCGTAAGCCTTTGTGACACAAAGGACAATAAATGTTTACAGTGGTTAAAGTGGTCTCTCTCTTGTTCTTTTTTTTTTCTTTTGCGGTGCTGAAAGCGGAGGCTGTTTTTCTCTTTTACGCTCCCACTCCCAGGTGAGCGAAGAGAAGCTCTCGGCCCTCCCAGCGGCCTTATAGTCTGCTGCCGTGTGGCCTCGACCGGAGACATTTCTCCACGTCAAAACTGCCCCAAATCTCATGCTTGTTTTAGACCTTCCCCTCTCCCAAAGTAGAGAAGAAAAACACATTCACAGGCAGACAACCCAGACTTTACTTAACAAAAGCACAGGAACACACAGTCAAACAGGGAGGAAATTATCCAATTAAGTTGTTGCCGGAGGAGATTCCCCTCCGGTTGTCATGGCAGTAGGGGGCTGTCGAGCCAGCAGGGATGCTGGGATTAGCCACTTATCTGAGCGTCGTTCCGGGTGGCTCAGATCACAGGCGGCGCTGAGTGGAAGTGACAGGTCCCATTCACAGGGCCTTTACTCTCCGGCACCATGGATGCTATCCAGGGCCACCGGCGCTTTGTTCTGCTCCTGCCGCGTGAGCAGAACCTCTTGCCAGCGGAGAACCTGATACCCCGCTGCCGTCTGCCTGGCTCGCCCCGCTTTAAGGAGAAATAAAAGCTCGCCACACGGGCAAAGCCGGAGACCGGGTCGCGCTTAAATCCGTTGCCATAGCGTTGCCAAGTGAAGTTAAAGCCGCACTCGTAGTTCAGTGGGTGCAAGTTTCAAATCCGGGCTCTTAATATCTGCGTGTGGCTCCATCTGCAATTCGCCACACATTTCTTTGTGGATTTCCAGACGGCTCTGAGCACTTGTTTGACCTTGAGTTGGGCTGATTTTTTTTTTTTTTTTTAAAAAGTCTCAGCGAACGAAGGGCCTCTGTTACATAAAAGAACAACAACTCTCATCCCTTTTTTTAAAATCTGTCGTCTAGGTCGGACATTAAAAACATATTGCTTTAGATCTCATAAATCTCATAAACACCGGATGCATATATCTTTAAAGGCGGCGCTGACGGTTATATACCTCCGCTCCCATCAGAGCTGCTCCTCTGAGTGTCTGCTTTTTCACAGACTGTGGAAAATGTGTATGATCCGCTCATTTACTCACGCTGCACCGTTTTCTCTCACCAGGCCACGTCGAAAAAAAGCCCCCAGCCACGTCTGACTCCCAAGGCCGGTCTGCGTCACAGCAGATCTCGATGGGACTCGGGGGTCGGGGCTGCTTTGAGGCCGAAGAGAGGAAGTGAAGCGCGTTATAATTTCAAGATACGGTTATATTTCAAATGGAGATGAGAGAGTTGTTTTCTCCTGCGTCCGGACGTTCTCACCCGCTCCGCCTGCCAGCCGGTCGGTCAGCACGCGTAAATCAACAGGCCCGGGACCGAAGTGTAGATAACGTGTCTCAGTTTAAGCTTTGGCTCGAGCGTTTGCAAAACCAAAGCAGCAGAGCGCGGAGATAAACGAGAGAGAGCAGCATGGAAAGAGTTCATCGCAGTCATCCAGTCAAACGCTGGCCTGTGAGCATTTTTGGCCTATCGCGTTCAAAACTGAGGGCTCCAAAAGCAAAACATTACATCACGCCCGGGCTGATAAACAAACCCACTCCATCAGAGTCCAAGCGGAGTAAGATAACACTGCCTGAGACAGGCACCTTTCACATTCGCTCTCTTTTTCTTATTTCCTCACCCCAAGCTCAGGACTTGGCTTGGATTCCAGGCCAGTGGTGTAATTACTTGGTCCTAATTGTTTTCTATGAGGTTTGGGAGATATTGTCTTACTTCTGGACCTGGGACACAATGGTCTTTATCTCTGATTGAGCCTGAGAAAAAAAAAAAAGGCTAAGTATTTGCAGATGGAGGCACTTTCATAGCCTGCCAGAAACAGGGATTTAATGTATGCCTGGTTGGCTTTTGGCATTCCAAGTAAGTAAATGCTTGTTTTCAGATGGGATATCCCAACTTGCTGCATCAAACACAAAAATCAAAATTATGCCTCATTTAGAGGCAATTTTGAGATACGAGAATATCAAATGTAACCCATAAAAGCACCATTACTGCATTAAAGCTGTCTCTCAAAGACTCACAGGTTGCACCAACATACAGTACAGCAGCGAAGAGTGAATTTACACGCAGCCATTGTGAAAATCTGCAAAATTCAAAGGTATTTTGGAGTCTTTCTAATTTTGATGGAGCCTTAAAAGCATGAAGATGACACTAAGAGACAGCAGCTGATATCTTGGGTCTGATTTGATTTATGGAGGACAAAACTTAAAAGAAACATGGCTGCAGCTTAGCGCAGGAGGGGGCCGCCGTGCATCAAAACATATGAGTCGGGGGTGTGGGTGGAGAGTGGTGGTGGGGGGGTAACGTAGACTTGAATTAGCACGGCTGTCAAAGCTCTGCCGCGGGGGTCCCCATCAAGCCGTATCTCGCAGCCAAGCGGAGGCTGCGGTTTTGTGGGCCGCAATTACAGTATGGCTGGGAGGCAGAGGCGCGCTGTCTGTAATAAGCCGCAGAAATGTAATCTGTGTTTTCACAGCTCAGCGCGGCTTATCACAGGCCTACACGCTAAACCCCGCGCTTTAAACATCAGGCGGCTGCAGCTTGCCATTAGCAAAGGAAGAGTGGGAGTGTGCGGACGCCGGCGTGCGCGTCTGTCTGACTGCCAGAGTGAGCGTGTGGGCGGGAGAGAGAGGGCGAGGTGTTGAGGATTTGTACAGTGCGGGATGCAGCTGTTCGGCGTGATTAGCCCGCTCCATTGGCAGCAGGCTTCAGTGGCTGTGAGTGGGGCGACCCCGGCCTGAGGTCAGAGGGGAGGGAGCTGAACGAGAGCAGGTGACCTCCTGACAGACCACACAGAGCAGCGCTACCTCAGCTGGAGTCACCTTTTTTCATCCCACCCTCTCTCTCGGTTCATACATTCCTGGACTCCCCTCTGTTTGCAGGAGCGGGCGTTAAACGTGTTGTTCTTCCCCGCTCTGATTCATTCACAAAAAAAAAACACGGCAAAAAATAAAACTGATTTGATGTCAGCTGAATTCGCATCCAGAGCATTTATGCAATCACAAGAAGAGATCTGCAAAGACACATAAATCACAGGCGTACAGGGCGGCAGGCTGCAGAAAAGGCCGCAGCAGCTGATATTCATAGTTATGTAAATGGCCAGCGCAGCACAAGTGCTGAGCCCAAATTGGAAGCAGCTGAAGTGAAGGCGAACTGGGCTGAGGGCCCCAGATGAGATTAGACATGGGAGGAGTCCAGCCCCTTCAGCCCACGCTGCTCCGCTCAGGGGAATTGTCATAATAGTCATTAATTAACAAACAACACCACTGAAAATGCCGACCAGCCAACCTGAAATGATCTAAACCAAACAGTGAAGGGAAGTTCCTCTTTTTCCTTTCCTCCTCTCTGCCTTTCTTTCCATACTCATGTACTTGTGCGCGCTGGTATTTGCATTAGGTTTATGAGAAATCCCCAAATTGTACTTCACAGAGAGGTCCGGGTATTTAAATTGGAATATATAGTAATAATTATGTTAATATTATTATGACATTGTTTTGAAATGTTCCATGCAGACCGCATAAAGAGCACACGCTGTGCAGCACAAAGAGTTCAGTCTGAGGAATAATACAAATTATAGTTATGACTCCTTTGTTTTTATGGTTTGTGTGAGACTATAATACTACGAGGTCAAAGGAAAAAGTGCGGGTAGAATATCATCAAGTCTTATAGGTGATATGCTTATACACTTTATTCATTACATTTATTATTATCTATTCATTTTATTCTATAGATAAAGAACCACATATGGTGAAATGCTCCGTTTGTTTACCTGCATCCTCCGCAGTCTAGTCTGCTCTGAAATAAATGGCAGTGAACTTCAAGAAATGCAGACGCACAATTCTTTAGCTGAATCTTTTTTAAAGTTTCATACATACTTATCCTTGATTCTGAGTTAACTTTTATGTATCTGGCTCCTGGACTGGAAATGCCTCTTCTGCTTACTGATTTATTTATTATTTCCCAAGACTTCCCCTGGGAGAGCATTGAAAACTGTTTTTCCTGCCGTCAGAAAGAAGCAAAGTGGGCCGAGTCAGCACTGCAAAAAAAAAAAAAAAAAAATCTTTTAGGGATGAAAATAGACACACACACGCAAGCACCCGCAAATGCACACACACACACACACACACACACACACACACACACACACACACGCTACGGCAGCTGGAGTATTCTTCTGTCCCCAATAAAGCAGAGGCATTTCCCCTCACCCAGTAGTTTAAGTGGACTGGTGCGCTGACTGAGTGACCCACAAACAGACAGGCTCTTTACAGCCTCACAGGTCACGCAATCAGAAGACAGGCGCTCTCCTCCTGCCCGAGATATGGCCAAGTGTCAGGCGTTTGTCACGTAGAAAGATAAAGGAGAGAAAAAGCCTTTTAAATCCTTCCCTGCTTTTTTTTTTTTTTTTAACAATCCACCTCCACCTCCACCTCCGCGCCTTGTGTCATTAAAGCTGCATTAACCCCGTCTGTTCGCCGCCTCTCAGCTCGGCGAAGGTGCTGCACAACACAGCGCTTCTGTCTTTAGGTGGGCTCCGCGAAGGTAATGAAGCATATTTGGCGTTTTGACGTCAGCGCGCAGACAATGGCAGCATTGATGGTGAGCCGGTCCGCTCGGGCCCCTGTTGGTCCCGTACAGCTGTGATGAGTTCAGCGGACCCAGCGGGAAGGCCGGTAATCTCTTTCACAACCCCAGACTTACTGCAAATCACCATCTCTCGACTAATTTGTCCACATTTTCATTTAGCTTCAAAGAAGTCACTTTCTCTTCCACATCTGCAGCGACAGATTATTTCCATCATCTTCAGCCGGACGACTGTTTTCTTGATGGATCGAATTCATTTAATGATTTAAAAGACAGCAGAACTCTGCACAGCAGTTGTTACAATCATCGAGGATTAAAACACAATCAATCATGAGACCAAGTTTCCATTCGGTGTCCTCCAACACGCAAACAACAACACAGCAGAGAGCGTAACACAAGTCGGGACAAAATGTGTTCCAGTGTCAGAATATGAAAACAAGTCACATCTGTTTAAGGCCACTCTGATGAGATCGCTTTTAGGCTCGAGGGAAGGCCGCTTCATAAGTAGTTGATTAATTATTCCATCCAATGAAACGCTTGAAAGTGCTGAAAAACGCTGAAAACGTCCTAAAATCGAAAACATTTGTTTCATATGAAATAAATAAAAATCAATCACATCTGACAAGCTGGAGGCAGCAAATACCAACAATACACTGATTTTTTTTTCTTTTTTTTTACGAACGGTTGCAACTCTCCTTCTACGAAAATTCACTTTTATTCTCGTGCTCCTTTTTTTTGTAGCATCCCTGTAAAATCTGGTGACGTCTCCTCCTGTCTGAGACATTAAACTACAATGAAACTTTTACATTAGATGTTCCTCCCTCGCACGGCATCAGTCGGCGTTTTATTTTTTTTATTTTTTTCCCGTGCACTCCCAGTAGCCCCGATGATCTGAGCCGCTCGTTTGTCGCCGTTATGAGTTCGTAAACATATACAACGCCACATGAGAGCGGCTGGAGTGTTGCGGCTCGGTGGGTGGGGATTTTACGAGGCCGACCTTCAAACCCCCTCCACTCCCATGTATGCTAAACCGCAAACAGACCACCACATCACAGAGATCTCGCTGTGGCGTGTTGTGGTGACATCATTTATGGCCTCTCATATCGCAGACCTCCCAAACATCACCCCCACCACCACCCACCCACCTCCTGCTCTCCGGTTCGGGCTCAGTTTCCCAGCCACTAAACGCGTAGAGTTTTAAAAGCCACTGCCCCCGTTTGACTCTGGAGCTCTATTTTCAGCCGCTCTTTGCATATATTTCCATTCGCTCATGTGGTCGATACTGCGCTCAGCGGGGATGAGGGGAGTGGTGCTGATGGTTGTGATTAGTTCTGGACCCGGAGACGAGAGCGGAGAGGAGGTTTGGATGAACTGCACCAGCAGTTCGGCCTAATTAGAGACATTCCTGGTTGGCTCTCGGAGCTCAGACCTGACAGAGGAGCAGGCATTCCCCTCGAGGAGCCCATCGTCCTGACCGAGAAGGAATGACCTCACTTGATTGGCCAGAGGAGGAAAGAGTGAAGGATAATAGAAGAAGAGATCGCATGTCTGATATTTAGAGCTAAAAACTGTTCTCGGCTGGCAGGGGTGGACTCTGCAGTCAGATGTGGTGATTTTACAGTCGCAGAGAGGAGCGTTGTCGGACTATAGAGGCGTGTTTGCAAGTGGAGTTTTGGCACCAAATAATCCTTCTAAAATTATTTTCATTCACATTAAAATCCAGGTCATCCAGCACTGAGTTTACAGTTCACTGTATATAAATCCATGCCAGCTGTCCGGTGTTTACTATGCAGACACACACTGTAAAGTCTAACATGTGAGCAAACAGGTTGGAAGTAAACCAAACCAAGCAGAGGTCAGGATGTTAAATACAGTCACAAAGAGCTGACAGAAAGTTGTGAGAGGTGACAAAAGCCGTCAGTCAAAGTCTGAGCAGACATGCGATCACGTACTGTGATTTACTGCGAATCCAGGGTCAGTCTGCGGCCGGTTCCTTTATGAATTATTCACAGTGCGACGTACGATGAATATTCAAGCTGTCTACAAACCAGCTCTGTGCTGTTTTTCTATTGTGGGGCAAAATGAAGGGAAACATGTCGTCCATCCAAATGTAAAAATGATTGTGCTTTTTAGGTGTACGTAGTAGAAATAGAAATGTTAGTTTATGGTCAGCAAGATGAAAACCTGTGATACAATGTTTATTTTCTCATGGGGTGTTTCTTATCTTATGTTTTTAAAGCATTTTGTAAAACACGTTGACTTGTCTTTGTGTATAAAAATGTGCTTTTTAAAATAAGCCTGTGTCAGACTAACAGCCGTCTTCATCTCCGCAGCACTTCGCCGAACTGTTTTATGTGTGCAGAGCGCTGTTTACCCTGCACTAATAGAGCATGTAAGACATGCATCATTTAGGAAAGTGCTCGTATCTCCTTTGGTGTCCTGCTGCGTCTGGGGTCGCGTCTCTGGGGCTTCTCTTAATGTTCGCACACATGCACACACGTTCGCTCATCCAGGTCAACGCCGCTTCGTTCACGCCGTCCAGAGAGAAGCTCAGGAAGCTCAGGAAGTGCGGTACGCCTCGGTGGGCTTTGTGGCGGGATGAGGAGGTTGTGGCGGTGCCGGTGTGGCCGGTGGGGCAGCGTACGGGGGCTCAGAGCCAGAGAGGCCCAGCGGGGTGAGCTCATTAACAACAGGACGTACCCCTGAACCTCTAAACCCAGACCCGCATTCCGCCCGCTCCACTGCCCCCTGGGACTCATCCAGGGGGGCTTTAACAGCCCCAGTGTTTTGGTTGGACCCTCGCCACGGCCAGAGCCGAGCTGTACATGACGACCCCCCC
>JAOXYL010000086.1:22837198-22847264 GCA_028564955.1 Terapon puta | reverse complement strand
CACCCCCACCACAATCAGGACCATAAATACGGTCCAGAGAGGGTGTCTGTGTGTTCCTGCTTCCTCAGGTGTTTATGGGTCTCTCACTCATTCATGCTGAGCTCACAGCCGGAGCCCAGCACACACACACACACACACACACACACACACACACACACGTTGAAGGCCCTGAAAACACCTGCTCCGACAAGTTTGTATGTACAGACAGACCCGTGACTCAGACTAAAATTAAACGTGCAGTTTAACGCCTCCGACGTCTCGGGTCTCACAGACGTGAAATAAAAGAAAAAGCTGTGAGTTGCTGTAATCAATAATGCACAATCACCGCCTCTGCTCCTCTGCACGCACACACGCCGTATACGTGTCGCGTGCGTGCTTTACGACAGATAGACTGACAGGCCAGTAAATCACAGCTACTGTTCAGAGTTATTCTCTCTCTGCTCCGTCTGCTGCTATCGTTGACTGATGCTTGAGGGACAGAGGATGATGTCATGGCCCCTTTATTTCTCTTGGCTGCCCTCCACGTCGTCCTCCTAAAGGGCTTCATCTCACCTGATGGGGGACCATATGTGGCCCCTTGAGACCAGGTCTGCTCAGCTCCGTGGAGCCGTCAGGGGCCCAAAAAAAAAGCATGTGCGAAACTTTCTGATCTTCTCCGACTGTGGAAGTAACACGTTCTGTGTTTATGTGGATTTGTGCGTGCCAGCGGGGGAAATGATCGGCTTTCGCTTGTTGAGAGCGTTACAAGATTGATTGTGTGTTATCGGGTCATGTTGTGCTTTGATTATTCTCCCCGCTGTAATGTGTTTACGTTCTTGTATTCACTGTAATGGGGAGTGATGATCACAGCGAGCAGCAGGTCTGCAGTAGAAAGGAAAATCACTGAAGTTTCCCTCAACTTGCTTAATGTTTTATCCACAACGAGCAATCACAATTAATCATTCAAGTACATTTTTAGGTCGCTCACATCAAGCTTCTAAATTGTAATTTGCTGTTTTTCAATATCTTGCATGGAATTGAATCTACTTTTTGGATTTTGGTCTGATGCTTGGACAAGAACAGCTATTTGTGGTTACAATGATTAACTGTGTACATGGATTTAAAAAAAAGATCACTTCTATATAAATGGGTTTTTTTTAAATCTGTCTATAGTAATCAAGTAGTTCACTTGCATTGTTCAGTTTGGGTCTTCTCATTCATGACAACACATGGAAAACATTTTTAAACTTTGGTAATTAAATTGTTTTTTACTTTACTCCCGTATTTTGCCTCGCAGTAACCTGTCTGTTTCCAGCTGGCTACTTGAGGCTGGTGCAGCGTGCACAAAGAAATCATGACGGGAAAGAGAAAGTCATTTTCTCTCAGTGAAAATCTTCTCGAACTTATGACAAACCGCCAAAACGAGACGCAGCAGGGAAACTTGTCGTTCCTCGGGCTGCCTCGTGTAGTTGACTCAAACAATGAGAAACAGCCGATGGTGATGGAGACAGAAAATGAACGTGCACACAGAAAGCACTTCACTTATATTCATGTAATAAATATACATACGTTAATTAGATGAGCAGTAAAGAATAAGATAATAAATTCTTGTTATAATAGTCATCCACTTACAGTGATCACTTTGACCCGGAGAGGTTTGATCACTTTCTACTTTAATCGGCAAATTAATTAGATGATATCTTTTTTTTTGAGCTGCAGAATATGTGTATGGGCTCTGCTGCTCACTTTAATGGTGAACAATAAATCTGGATTTAGAGGTTTAGAGTCTCATTGGGGCAACTAATGCTGAAATGCATGTGTGTCTGAGACCGTAAGGTGGTTCGCACAAAAAACGCTCACATGTGCTTCTCATTTTACAGACGTAAAGAAAAGGAGGAGGAAACGTACGGGTTCGGTTTCAGCGCGAACATTCTTCGCATGCTCGCGTATTTGTAGTTTTTCCACTTTGTTTAGATTGCCTGAATACTTAAATCACTATCTGTCTGAGATCAGGTGGCCTCTGATGCGTGTGTGTCGGCGGTGCAGTCTGGAGGATCTCGCTCTGAGCCGCTGCCCGCACACAAATTGGCCTCTCTGAGCCTTTTCAAAATGGTTACCCTCTCTGGACATCCCCCGTCATTACATCCTATTTACAAAAGACCAAAGGATTATGCTCAGTTAATGCGTTTTATATGAACCCCTCACTTTGCCTGTGTAAACCTACCTACTCGAGTAAACAGAGCCCTATTGAAGCACAGTTACTAAATCTGCAGCCAGATGGGTTTTCGACCCCGAGACAAAGTGGAGAATTACAGTTTGTCCTGAAAGTCCGAGCTCAGCTCTCGCCCGCCGCCCCCTCCCTTTCCTCGGGCCTCGCTCAGAGGAGGAGGAGGAGGGGGGGTAATCTACTCCCTCCCTCCTAGATGGAGAAGGAGATGAGGGTGTAAAAGGAGAAAGGCTGTACTAGAGAAAGGTGGCACGGCTCCAGCGGGACACGTTTCTCCGAGCGCTGCCAGGTAGAAGAGACGACGAGAGAGGACGCCGCTCCCCCCCCCCTCCTCCCTCGCCGTAGAAATGGGGTGGCATTGTTGTTTTAAGCCGGGCGAGGGGAAAATATTAGAAGGGACGCGGAGAGAAGGAGGAAATGGAGGGGTTTTTCTTAACTGGAAAGGCCTGTTCATGTTACTGCTAAAAGGACAAAGAACAGACTGAAGTAATAACCATGATGAGCATCATTCATATCGTCTCCACGAGCCATAACCACAATGTTCTTTTGAGGTCGTTCATCTTCTCGTAATGTAACCGAACTTCAGGAGTGAAATTAGATTTGAGGCTCCCTTGTCTTTGTCTGCTCTGTCTGACCTTCTCACAGTCCACGCACCGCTGCCCCGTGGGTGTGGGCGGGTAGCCGCAGGGACGCCAAAGGGGTGAAAGGGCAGAGAATTGAGGGGTGCGGGGTTTGTGCTTTGCTGCAGGATAATGGCGAGTATTGTTCCTTAAGTGGCGGCCTCCGTATCCAGGCTTTCTCGACGTGCTCGCTCGGTGTCAGTCTTAAGTTTCCCCGACACTTCAGAGCTGTACGTTGTGAGCCGGGAGTACAATGTGTCCCTTTTAGCGCCTGAGTATCAGCAAATCAAAAGACTGATTAAAGCCTCAACATTTAGGGAGATTATCGCCCGAGATAGCCGGGGAGAATTTAATGCACTTTTCTTCTTTCTTTACACCCCTTTGTTCCCCCTTCTTTCTTCCTCAGTGCTCATTATGAGTGACAGCGACGTCTCAGCACTTTAATTTGTCGACGTGTAATTGTGACGGAGGCCTCGCGCGCTCCCTTCTCCGCGCGGGGACGGGAGAGGGCACGCTGGGAGATGAATTACAAACACCGCTCAGGATCGTTCATCCGTCAGAGCGGCTCCTTTCGCCAAGCCGGAATTCCTTTCCCCTGGCTGCACCTGACAGTGCAGAAACCTTAGCCCCGGGCGGCCGCCAGCGCACTTTTTGTTCCAGAAGTGCAGCTGAGCTTTTTGGGAGGTTCTCTCCGTCACGAGCGAGGCAGCTTCTGTCGGCGTTAAGCGGTCGCCTTCCTCTCTGGAAGAGCCCGAAGGATCGATTTGAGAGGCTGCAGGGCGGCCGGGTGGAGCGAGGATTGGTTGTCATCAGCAGCTTGAGTTCCACTTCCTTCTCCTGCTAATGTTGTTTAAAACTCGGGGTAGAGTCACTGATGAAAAGCGTGGATGTTGAAGGGTAAGGACACAGCATGGGACAGGAGAGGCCATTTTAAAGCACCGGGTTCTGAATTCTTTTTCTTCCACATTTCAAGATTAAAACTCCCCCGTGATGTGTTCTGATGAATCACAGGAAGTCCTTGATACACCCAGACACAAACTAAACATCGCTGAACATGTTTGTGTCTGTCTGCGTCATCTCTTTTGCAGAATGTGTCAGCATCCTGCAGTTTAGGATTCGAATGAGAGGAAGCTGAGATGTGGTGGTTTGATGCTTTATGCTTAAAATGTGCAGATAAGCCCACTGCTGCAGTGATGAGGAGTCACACAGTGGCCATTTTAAAGCCTGAAATACTATGAAATACTATTTAAAGCGTAGTGGATCCAAGAAAGAAGTAATCATGGGGATATCAGCTCAGATGTTAATACATTTGTTTGTTTTGTTTAATTGTACTGTGTGTGCTTTACATTTGGAAATTTTTGCTGCAAGGGTCAGTCACTAAATTAATTCATGCGGTTGTTGTTCTAAGATTGGATGTAAATGATACTCAAAAACGTCATGGTTGCCATTTGGATGAACTAAAGTGAATAGTTTGAGGATGGATGGTGGACCAAAGTGCGACTTTGACATGTGTGACTTCAGTTCACATCCTGTTTCCTCCCAACAGTCACCATGTAACCGTGACCACGGCCTTTCCATTTCCCTTCAGCCGTACCTTGTACTTGCCTAATGTTAACCGATGAGGAAGCATTCGTACAGGAGTCATTTGGAAAGAAGACACAATGTGGAGCTGTCGTCTGATCGTAAATCGCTCAGATTTAGGAGGGTTGCGTTGGACAGAAATGACAAACATTTTTTCTTGTTTTCTTTAGAGGACTTGCTGGACCCTTTAAAGACCTGCCTACCTGTCTTGCCAATCCTCTAAATTCCACCCTGACCTTAACGGCCCCTGTGCGAATAAGGTCGACCGCCTCACAAAGCACAAAGAAGTGAAGTCAGCCGGTGCAAAGATACGAGGATTATCGCTGAACTCTCTCGCTATGAAATCAGCCCAGCGCCTCGGCGGCTGTATCTCATGTATATATTATGATAACTCTCTACACGCTTTGAGCTTCAGCCCTCACGCCCGCACCGAAACAGGGAGGAGGACTTAAGTGCTAAAACAGTATGAAATTACTTTGATTTTCCACTCGCGTTGAGTCTTATCATCTCACCGCCGAGTGATGTCATGTGTAATTCTGAAGCTCCCATAAAGCTTTGAACTGAAATACTTTTATACTCGCGGTCTGGTGTATAGTTTTATGCAGATGGGTGTATAATGAGTTTTAAAGGACGGTTTGCCCTAAATTGTCACTTGTGATTTTTACTGCTTTCCTAAGTGGTTTAACACGCAGCAGATGAAACAGAAACAGCCCACTGAGTCACCATCGGCCTTCATGTGTCGGGTGTAGATGGTTGAACTTAATCTCTCAATAGTGAGTTTTATGATTCAATTAAAACAAAAAAAGGGTGGAGGGTGAGTAAGAGGATTAAGAGCTCCTGAGAGGTGATGTTGGGGGTTTTTGGTCCCCCACCACATCTTGAAATCTTAAATAAGCAGACTCTTTGTGCTTCGACCTGTCTGTGTTTTACTTCTGTGAGAGGAGGAGGTGAAGACGGGGCGCTCGTCTCCCCGCACAAACACTCCCTCCGTATCTTGGAGTGCCGCAGTTTGATATACGTCAGAGGCTTTTTGGGCTCGGAGTCAGACAGCGGGACGCATCCATCCATTTTTACTGCAGCAACGGACGCCTGGAGACGTCAGGTCCTTCTCCGCCAAGACCTCCAGCTCGGCTCCAGCTCACGCAGCCAGATATCAGCGATGAAGAGGGGAGGATGGAGAGGATACACACATCATGTCTGGACCGCGCACACTTATACGCTCTAGACAGACAGACACTGCAAACACACACACACACACACACAGGAGACACATTCAGTCGAGACAGGCCAGATGTTTTATCTCAGTGTGTGTCAGAGTGCTGTGCTCCCTCTGATGGAGGAGTGTTAATCTCTGGAGCTGGAAGCTCGGCTCGCCGCCACGGCTGCTGTGACGAGTACGGCTCTGATGAATTACACCGCGCTGACCGTGGGGGGTCTCACCTGTGCGTGATTTACACCTGAAAAGCCAGAAAAGACCTCATGTGCCATAAGTCTCAGCCGGGCCCGATGTGACTTCTCCATTGTGACCCTTTTTCAGAAACACTGTCTTTGTCACCTCCCTAAATGTGACCACTCTTCTCTAAATTACTTTTATGCAGCTGTAATGATGATATAGTAACAAAACAATGTTCATATGGTGATTAATACTGCAGCTGATTACTGTATGTGATTAAAACGTCAAACAGCATAATTACACATTTGTCATATTCAGATGAATCATTTTACTCAGTCTGCATGTCGTGGAGTGATGCTGTCAACGCTTAAACATCCTTTCAGACTTTTAAATGTCTTACAGGAAAACACATTTAAAACAGGAAAAAGCCACATTTCTACACCTGCTAGTATCTGCATCCCACTGCTGGACCATGTTTTATTATGAAAGTAATGAAAGACCTTTAGTAAGCTGTACCTCTCATTTTGTTATATGTTTCTGATTATTTTTGCAGTGCTGAAACGGTTCATTGATTAATTGATTGACCGGAATGGTTCATCTGTTACATCATTTCCTGATATATGAAACATCTTCTGGTTACGGCCTCTCGGATGTCAGGGTCTGCTGCTTGTCTTTGTTTTATAGCTTTTATTGCACTATAAATTAATAACATTTTTGGACGGAGTTCGAACTTCTGGTTGGATAAAACAACCATCTGAAAAATGATAATGGACATTTTTCTCCATTTTCTTTCAAAGTTGGTGAACCCGAATCGGTGAAACCTGCAGCCCCACTCTTTAGGTTTTATTTCAAGACTGGTAGGTCTATTAGTCGAGCTTTCATAATGAACTATTATTAACTATTATATACTAATTAGAGATAAATCATCATTTTTAAGCACAAGATGCCAAAAAATTCACAGATTCCAGCTTCTCAGATGTGAAGGTCCAATAAAATGAATAACTTTTTGATAGTTGATCAGACAAAACAGACAATTATTCTAATTTTTTGTCACAATCAGTTAATTAATCATAACAGTAAGTGTCATTTTCAGCCCTCACAGTTCTGCTCGCAGCGCTGTGGAGTTTGTCTTGAAGTTGTTTCTTTCCCTGGATCAGCGGTTTCTCACAGTGCGGCTGTGCGGGAGTGCAGGGAGGGCTGTTGTTGAAAAACTTAGTGAATGCCAGCAGGGAGGAGTTTGAAGGGGAGCTTGTGTTCCTTTGTAATGCGGCGCTGAGATAAGGGCAGCATCCACCACGTCAGCCCCTGCCGGAGCCCCGCGGGGTCGGCGGACCCCCCGTTGACCTGAAACTGCGATCACACGGCCTGTTTTATGAGCTGACGGGAGCAGCGTGATTGATGGGCCGGCGCTGTTCGCTTCTCGCTCGGCCTGTTGTTCCTCTCTGCTGCAGAGGCGGCGACGGTTCTGCAAGGTTTTGATCTGTGTTTCCTCGCTCCTCTGATCCTGTAATCTGCCCACACTCCCCTGCATGGGAGCCTCTCTCATCTGTGTGTGTGTGTGTGTGTGTGTGTGTGTGCTTTCATCCTCGTGTGCATGTCTTCACGCAGTCGGCTCTGTCTGTGGGCATGTTGTGTTGAAGTGCTTTTCAGAGATAAGACCCTCATTCAGGATGAAGGGAGTGAGAACACAGTGAATAGAAGCATCCCACCTTCCTCCTGCTATCTCCTTTTCCACCTCTCTTATCTTTACACCCTTTTTCATCACTTTTTGGTTTTTTTTTTTACCCCAGCAGCGGTCTCATTTCTCCGAGTGATCTAGAGGCAGTAAATTGCGGTGCACTTGCGAACTGTGGGAGTTTTTTTCCGTGTTCCCGTCACAGTCTTCAGCCCGAGAGCGACGGAGAATGGATGTCCCATTTAAGGCCGGAGCACTTCATCACCTAGCAGCATCTCTGCCTTGGCAAACTGAGACAGAGAGAGAAAGACTTTGACATGAAATAACACCGTGGGAGTGGCGGTGCATCACTAGCAGAGCTCGAACACTCCAGCGGCTCTGACAGGAGTATCTTAGTTTAGAAAATGAGCAAAAACACCCAAATCCCTCATTCGACTATTAATAAATCTTAAAACATACAATACCCCCAAGTGAAACTGTATATTTTTAATGTTAGGGCTTATTTCTTTCCCCAAACTAATTTAAAAAATGTCATGGTATAATTTGGGGTTGAATCATTTGGATTTAATCCCTCAATTCTTCAACTCTGGTGTCACTCATATTGGCCTAAAAACACATGAGCTCAAATGTCTGTTCAACCTTTGACAGCGATGAGTGTGACGACCGTGACGAAGCCCGAATGTGCCACAGGACGGTTCTTTTCTGTGCTTTCCTGGAGTTTTAAACCCACCTACCTTCCTGAAAAAGAGGCTGAGAGGTCGTGCCAGAAATTTCCACTCAGCAAAGTTCACGGGCGTGACAACAAACAGCCCCCTCCCTTTCTTCCTTTTCATTCTTTCCTTTTCTTTTTTTGCTCCTTTTGCTCAAGCGCTCCGGGACCCCGCTCTTGTAGAAAAACACCCTCCATCTCCTGTGTGTCTGTTTTATTCGTCCCCTGGTCGCCCCTCTTCAGCTTATCTTCCCTTTGTAGAGCACACAGAGCATGCACACTTATCTCCAATGGTGCAAAACACAAACAAACCGTACCCCCCCACACACACCCCCAACCCCACCCCCTGCATCCTCTTTCCCACGTGCTTGAGCTCCCACTTTATCCCCGTCTGTCAGAGGAAGCAGACACGAGACAGAGCCACATGTTGGAGTATCGCTGGCCAGACCTGAGGTGTCGTCGCTGGGTTTGGGGCTGAGGGGGGGGAGGGGGAGGATGGTGCTACTACAGACAGAGCAGAGATAAAACACTCAGATGCACAAAGACGCCCGTACGCGAGGCTCACGACAAGAGCAGATTACCAGTGCAGCATCGCTCCGGTCGACACCGTCTTTTGTTTGCCCGTCATAATTACGCTTATCTGCCGGGCGCCGAAACCCTCTGAAGGTCGTCCTGTTTGTTTCCGAGGGAGTTCCCAAAAACATGCCGCGTGCGAGCGTTTGTCGTCAGCGCCCGAGATGCTGCAGATACACAAGCCACATCAGGATCGGCCTTTGAAATCCCTGCATCCAGTAATTAGTGCCACCCGCCGCATGCCACGTGTGCCTGCCCTTGGTGCGGCTTTGCTCCCCGAACATTGCATGCGCGCAGACACGCTAATTTCCCGTTAATATCTGAGTATATTTGAGGATTTGCTCAGTTTGTTTTCACCGTGCCCAGAGGGTCTCGCCGTGTTAGCCTTGTTAATCCCGCTGTTGTATCTCTGACAGAAGACCAGAGCTCTTTGCCATCTGTGTATTTATCTTGCTGTGGGATGTTTTGGTAATTCAGATGCTTTGCACATTGTAGTGTCACGATAAGGACTTCCTCGACCTCTTCTTCTCGGATTAAAGAAACCCTCCTGTTTTTTTCTGCCAGGGTGAAGGTCGGACGCTGTACGGATCTGCTCTGAGGTCACTGCAGATCACTCGTCATGTTTGTTTTGTCTGTCTTCTGTTTTTGTGGATGTAAGTTTAGCCGGTGTAAAGCCCGCGGTGCAGAGCGAGTGAGATCAGGAGAATGAGGTCCAGACTCTGTCACATGCGGGCTCATTTACGGCTTCATCCTGGGACTCTCCTGATTCTCTCATGACCTAAAGAGAGCCACGGTTCGGATTTCCCTTGTTTGCGATTTGTGTTTGTTTAACCCCAGCGAGCATACCTCCGTTAATGCCGGAGTTAAAACCTCACCTCCCGCAGGCCGGCCGTCAATCAGCGCAGTGCCGGTTAGCGCTGTGCGGAGATTAGCGCGGGTTTGACCCCCACCAGGTGTGTGCGACCCGCGCCGGTGTCTCACGTCTCGGCCACGGTGTCGTGTTCTCCGAGTCCACCTGAGTAGAGGCTCGCTGTTCCACACGCCATCACCCTGAGCCCAAAAAAAGCCCAATCAGCTTTGATCCCACCCTGCGGCCCCTGGAAGTAAGTGGGGTCTAATCCCCAAAAAGCCTTAGAAAGACACAGAGGAATGCCTGGCACACAGCACACCATTCACCCAGGGATTAGACCGAGAGGAGCTCAGCTTCACACAGCCACCTACCCCACCCACTCTGTGTGTGTGTGTGTGTGTGTGTGTGTGCATGCACGTCGATATGTATGCAAACTCTGCACACATGCATGCAAACCGG
>JAOXYL010000086.1:22775984-22786285 GCA_028564955.1 Terapon puta | reverse complement strand
TTGTCTAAATTTTCTATGTTAAACATCCATCACAGTTTACAGGTTCACATCTGGTGACACAATACCAACCAATGACTTCTCAGTATTTTCTATTAATCAGCAATTAAAGAAGGCCATTTGTACAATAAGAAAAGAAATGCAGTGGCAACATGTCGGCATTTTTTAAATCTTTCTCAACAGATCTTTCCAAAAATGTATATTTAAATAAAATGGCTGCTTGGTTCAGCTTTCACCTTTTCTGTGCAATGAGGGATTATTAAAAATAGTTTGGTGGTCTCACAGTGGTGCTGCCAGATCTCTGATAGACACGAGAAAGAAGTAAACTGAAATTTGAATAAACCTGAATGATCCTTTAAGTCAGTTTTACGCTATGTGTGGGGCTGAATATGTATAAGCTACTTTGGCGCGCCCCACCGAGGACTGCGGGGCTGGCGATGATTGCATGGAGCCATACGGTGTTGGCATATGGCCTCATATGTTGTTTCAAGGAGAACGAGGTTATGCAGCAGCAGATATCAGAGCCTGGACTGCATGTAACGGCGTTGTGATTTCTCCCTCTCTTTTAAGTGTTTACAAGCTGCCTTCATCTGGCCCACTCCCAAGATTGTACTTTTTTTTTCCACTGAGACACAATTAGAGCTTTAGGTCACTTCCTGAGTTGGCCCTTATCTCGGCTGCGGCCTGTTTCTGCCGGACTGTTTGTCTCGGTTTCAGTTTAAGAGCCGACACCGTACCCACGCGAGGCCTCACAGGACCGGGCAGGAAGGCTGCTGGATGACAGCGATCGATAATTTTGGTCTCACTTACCTAAAATGTAACCCGGCCGGATTAATGGACTCCTTGGATGGTTTACCAAGCTGTCTGCCGCCGCTTGGAGCAGGCTGGGACATGTGATGAAATGTTCGGCACTCCCTCTCTCTGAGAAACAACTTTCTCCACATTTTAGCTGCACGTTTAGTCAAGAAGCCCTCAAAGGTGTCCTGAATTTAGGACATTTAGGAAAAGACTATAGAAAATTATTAGGATGCAGAAAGGAGAGTCTTTGGTTGGTACAAATAATTTAATCATTAACAACTAAATCATTCAAAGCTTAAGACATTTAAAATGTGTTCATCTCATTTTAAACTTAACATACATGAGTGGAACTGAACCTTCTGTCATGATGCAAACTAAAGAGGATGTGATATAATCCTGAAACACTGATAGGATTGTTCTCTTCTTCATTTTCCTGCTCATGACTCATTATGCACGCTAATGACATCATCACCAGGTTTTTTTTTTTTCTGAATCAATCGTGTGAAGGAAGGCTCGAGTCTGAACATGGTGTGAAATAAAAGATCCTTTACTGCCTTTTAAAAAGACACAGACCTCCCACTGTTCTGAAAAAAGACATAAACATCCTCTCTTGTCTAACCTCTTAATAATTTCCTCACAGTCTCTAATGTTGATGGAAGCTCATGTCTGCCTGTTGGAAAAGCCATTTTACTGTGACAGACATATTTAAACACGCCTGTTTGCGACGAGTGTGTGTGTGTGTGTGTGTGTGTGTGTGTGTGTCTGGGAGCCGGTGACTTGTCAGATTAGCCCTCCTCGCTCCGTCTCCGCCCTCTGCTGATTCCTCACAGGGGATGACAGTGATTATGCATATGCTCCGGCAGCTACAAGTGCGGCCAACACACTTCCCTTATTCTTCGGGGGTTGGGGGAGGGATAGGGGGGGGTAAGGGGGGCTTGGCGACACGGACAGTGCCTTTGAATGCGACAAACACCCATTCAGCCTCCAAAAGCTCTGACAGGGGTCTCGAGCTGAACGAGGGGATGAAGTGGAGAAAGCAAATGGGCCATATGAAAAAGAGGAGGGGGGGGTGGGTTTAATAAAGCATCTTTGTCCCCAGGGAGGTCGCCTCCATAGAGGGAGGGGAGGAGATGCCTTCAGTCGTCGGGCACGACGGCTGAAATGAACCACAGGCTTAATTTTTGAACTCGCCAGCAAGATTTAAGAAGAAATTGGTCCAACACGCCCCCGCGATGATGACAAGACGACTCTCTGTTCGCTGTTGCCATGGAAACAGGGATCGGGGCTCTCTCGCTCTCTCTCTCTGTGCTGGTGAGGGCTGTGATACCCCTTCAGTGGTTGGGAAATTAGGCAGCTAAGCCACGGATCTAAAGCAGAACATGGTCCCAAAACGTCTCTGCAGCCTCGGCTGACTCCCCTGTGCTGCTGCAGCGTTATGTATAAAATATGAAACGGATCATGAGCGGATGCAGAATGTCTTAAAACAGAGAGAAGTGCTCATAGTGTCATTTTCATCACACAATTTCTGATTGTGCTGCGAGTTCAGATGCAAAAATAAGCAGATTGCGATAGCAGCATAATTTAATGCACATCTGCGTTTGTCTTTTTGTCAGCTTTGTTTTTAATATTTCTGCCTCTCCACTGTTTCCGTGGTCACGTTCCCCTCTTTCTACAAGACTGTGAGGAAAGCTAATTTATGAGGTGACAGTCTTGAAGTTGGTACTCCGCACGTAGCATTGCAAGACCCTCAATAATTGTCTTTATAGTCGTGCAATTATCCCACCCCAGTGAAACAGAAATAGTTGTTTATTTGGATTCCCAGTGGCTGTCACCATCATGACAGCTGCTCCTCCTCCACTGTTAAAAAACAATAACAGTTTCATTGTGCGGAGTTATGACGCAGTGTCTATATATGTCACAATAACACGTCTATGATAGTGCACAATGCAAAAACTAAAATATCACAGAGCCAGTCGATGTAAACTGCCTCCACAGAGCAAAGGTTTATTCCTCCCTCACAGCTCTGCAGATGTTTTTATTGAAGACGTTCGTATCAGCGACGATGGGAAAACAAATGTTGTGATTTGAAAGTCGTGCTTTTCGCTGCTGGCGCACGATGGTCACGCAGCGTCACACAAAAGCGTAAACCTGTCTCTGACATACGGCCAGAGCAGTGGAGAGTAAGCAGTTTATACTCTCAGGTCTGATAGAGATAAGCAGATCAGCTGTTTTGACGGATTTGATGTAGTAGAGGAGCAAGCCCGATGAAAAGACTTGTCGTGGATTGGCAGGGATCGTATTAGAGGGGAAGGTGGGGGTCAGACTTCGGTGCACATGCCGCGTCTCTGTGGCCTCTCGCTGACCACGGCCCCCGGCCCCCGGACCCGGAGGTGCCACGTGTGATCTGGTGGACCTCGACTCCGTGCCAGCCCGCACAGATGCGCCGTTATGGCTTCGCCTCGCCTGCCCTCTGAGACACGGGGACAACCTTTAAAACATGCGGCTGGCAGAACATGTTACACAACCCAAGGCGAGGCGGGGCGGGGACGGGGACGGGGACGGGGAGGGGGGTGGGGGGGTGGAGGATGCATCCACGGGGCTGTCGCATCAGTCAAATTGCTTCAGTGGAGGCAGCTTCTGCCTGGAGGGAGTGAGGCTCTTTTAGTCCGCTCGCGTGGATGTGTGTGCCTCAAAGAGCAGAGGAGAGTAGGAAGTGACACATCCACCAACCCCCCCTCTGTTATGGCTATCCAGCCACCCCCCCTCCCTCTGCTCCTCTCTGCTCCTCTCCCGATAACTAAAATCTCAACTGAGGAGCAGAGAGGGCAGCAGGGGTGAGTTGTTGCCATGCTAATTCACCCTGCTGCCCTCTGAAAACACGAGGAAACCAGCTGAGAGGCTTGAGAGAGTCTTTCACAGGACTTTGGGTCTTTATTATGCTACCGTACTCTTTAAGCGTGAGCTGGCATGGCAGTGAACGGCCCTCATAATGGCAGCAGCTGGGGGTGATGTGGGAGAAAGAGGAGGTGTGGGGGGAGGGAGAGGCAGGGGGGCACAGGCAGGGGTGCATCTAGATGTTACGTAACACTGAAGGCCGGGCCAGCTTTCAGCAAGCTGCCCCGCTTGTGGAATTTGCATATCTATTGACTTGTGCCGTGTGTGTGTGTGTGTATATCAAAAGCTTTTGCCTTTTTATTTGTGCGTGAATGTGTGTGTTACTCTCCGTTTTCTTTACTGAAGCCTTGTTTTCTCCTCTCGTGCCTCAGGTCCTCCGCACTCATGTGATGGTGCGCGTCGGAGGGGGCTGGGACACATTAGAGCACTATTTGGACAAGCACGACCCGTGTCGCTGCGCTGCCTTTGGTGAGTTCACTCCCTGCTCCTGAATCGGCCCCTTACAAAGCAGCATCACTGTTGTGTGTCCATGTTGCGTAATTCGAATGACATTGAAGTTTTTGTGCAAAACGTTCACATCTGATCTTCAGAGCAGGAGCAGATTCAGATTCAGTCTTACAGTGCAATTCAGTTTTATGCAACTCCACACTACTGCCATTTCCACATACTCTGTTGACTGATTTGTTACATCGCCCGGCAACAATCAGGCCCAAAACTGGACCAAAAATCACTTCCAGCCAGGAGATTTAGGACTGAAAATGATGCAAAGTTTGTAATGGAAAATGTGTCGTAACTCTGACCCTGCTACCTGATCCCACAAATCATCTGCATCATCTCAACACAAAGACATTTTCTTTGCTCACGAACTGGACCCGACTATTCGGTGTTTACGCTCATTTTGACCAGCGGCACAGAGCTCAGTGATACATGCAGGGTGAGACCTTCCCTCCCCTCCTCACCTGTGGGTCTGAGCGTCTGGCCTGGAGAGCCGACAGCTAAAATCATAATTGGTGTCACATTTCTAAGCACAAGAGGCTGTGTTGAAGATCAGAGGGTATTAAGGGATTATAGAAATAGGCCTTTTGTGTTCTATAAATGTTGCTCCTAAATGGTGGGATCAGCAGCATTTGTCTGGACGGGAAGTTTCACAAGTGAGAGTCTGTCTCTCCGGCTCAGGGAGGCATAAAATATGTTATCTACTGCTGCTATCTAAGAGCTTGAAGTCTTTGATGTAGTTAGCTATGATGTATTTCCGGACCTCTGAATGACTTTTTATCCTTGGTGGTTGTGCGAGTCGTCTGGCAATGTCGGTCAGAGGCCCGTCTTGAATGCTTGTTATTAATTTGTCTCCTCAGCCCATCGTTACCACCAGGCCAAAGCCAGCGGTCAGAGTCAGGGAGGCCAGAGCAAGTCCTCCAGCGCTCACTCCTCCCGCTCCACCAGCCCGGGCCCACACTGGCGAAACGATGGCATCGCGCCGTACAAACCCCCTGACAGGCGCTCCCTGGATCCTTCCTCTTCCCCCTGTGCCGCCTCCTCCTCCTCCACGCGGGCCGGGCGCTCCCAGCACCCTTCTGGCTCCGTCGAGCTCGACTCTGGCTCGGCACGCACTCTCCTCCCGCGGCCGCCACGAGACCGCTCCGAACCCCGCCACTTTAATCCTCTCAGGTGATTGTGTGTGTGCGTCTCTACGCAAGTGTGCGGATAAGTTTTGGGATAAGTGCGTTACCATGATAAGAAATTAATCTCTCTCTCAAGTAGCCTGGCAGGCGACGCTCAGCTTGGGCCGCTTGCTCTTTTGTGCCCACAGAGGAGCGGGGCAGACAGAGAGGCACTCACACACTCATACACAATGAGCTGGGAATATACACAACAAATACACATGCCAGGAAGATTAGAGCAGCTTTATCTAATCTCAGGTGACATTGCCCGGTTAAATCCCTCACACAGCCACCGCACAGCACCTCCTAGTGGCCACAAGGTAGACATCAGAAGCTCAGCTGCTTTCTTCCCACTCTTCTCTCTTCTCTCTGCTTTCATTCAGTTAATTAGACCATCGACTGCCTAAAGATCGCTGTGATTCTGTGCTAGCTGCTGCCCAAGCCTTTCTTCTCTCGCCACGGCAAACAGATGGTCAGAATTAATATGAAGTCGGTGACAAATGAAAGTTTAGTTTAGTAAGATATCCCTCTGAGGAGTCGTATCAGTGACAGAGCAGTGGCCAGACTGCAGAGTAGCGGCACATTAAGGCCGTTATATGTGGTTCTTTCTGTGGGAAATAAAGGCAATGAGATCTGCTTATGCTCTTCCTGAAGCTTGTTAAAGGTTCACTTGGTCACATACCATCCCTGTATATCAGAATGCAAAGGCGCCATTGTTTAACGTAATTTGTGGCTGAATGGTGGTTTACTTTGGCTACCAGCCAACGCACGGCTCACTTCTGTCCTGAGCGATGGCTCAGACCAGACGTCAAGGCAACAGCTCATACAGCTCATTCGAATTAACCCTGTGTGGGTGGGGAATCCCCTTTCAAGTGCGCCAGACTAGATAAATACTAATCTGACAACTATCCCTAGACAACTGGTCACAGCTAACTAGGGAAGTAGGTCAACAGGTGGGCCCCATGCAGCCAGATGACCACGCCTGCATATACACAAATCTAATTTCAGAGGATAAACTTGAAGTCAGGCATAATGAAACACTAATTTAAATGGATAAACTAAGCTAATAAACTATTAAAGGCAGATTGGGAGATAAAAACTTTATTCTTGTACTTAGTTTTACTTTCTGATGTATTAAAGAGGCTTTAAAAGAGGCCAAAGTTCTTTATCATGATAACTTAAGAAATGCTTGAACAGTATATACTGAAATCATATACATCTGAAATCTTTATAGTCAAACAAATTACACAGCTTCTACTGCATCTTTAGACATTTGATTTATAATATATGTTTTACTAATCAACTCTATCTGCGTTTGTTCTTCCTGTGAATGTGCTAAAGAAGCTAATTTATACAGTGATGCGCCTATAAGTGTATAAGAGTTATATTTTTATAAATAGAGATTAACTCGTGTTTTCCCTTCATTGTAGGAATAAGGAGACAATGTTGCCAGTGACAAGACGTTTGTCTGGAGACAGTGACTCCTCTACAGCCTCCTCTAAAGGAGGAGGTGGAGGAGGAGGACGGTACTCTCTTGGTGGTGCCTCACGGTGCTCTGGTGAAGAGGTAGTGCTGCTCGTCAATCGCAAGGAGGGGAAACATTTGATTGAGAGGCCTACAGCTGGAAATCAGGCCCCATCCCTTCGTCCCTCAATGCCCCGAGCACGCAGCCAGTCTCGGGAGCGTGCTCTTGCTCCGGTACTCAAACCCAACCCACCGCAAGGCTCCTCTGATGGATCGCGGACATCCCGCACAGAGAGGGGGCGCTCCCTTGGAAACGATGGCCCGAGGAGGCTCCACGCTCCACGTTCCCACAGCCAGGGTAAGATATCCAGCCGTACTCGGTCCAGCGATGCCAGTCCGGGACCCGCATCCTGCTACAGAGAACCTCAGCCCCCATCCCAAGACAGACGAGAGGAGCTTCGAGCCAAACAAGTGCCCCCATCCTCTCCCAGATTAGGAGGAGGGTTCACCAAGAGACAGTCGTCCTCTTGCACTAACTCACCTGTTAAAGGGATCCAGAACAATAACAACAGCAGCCCCAGCAAGAAGACTATAACTACTCCCAGACCTCCTGCCCCTCGCTCCCCCTCCATGGGCAAAGGCAGGTTACTCCCACCGGTCAACTCAGGAGGTCGACGCTCACCGCATTCATCTCCCCGAAACTCCCACCATCACGCTGCTCGCCCCCCTCGGACGTTACAGGGCCCTCGCTCTGCTGGGCGCGGCCACCACAGGAACTGGTCTGGCTTGGAGCGTCAGGAACCCGGGGAGGAAGGGCTGGGCCTCAGCTTCCAGATGCTCCCAACGCTAGACCCGCAGAGGGAGCAGGACCTGTATCGCAGTTTTGAGGCTGAGTTTCTGGCCAATACCCAGCAGGTTAGAGGAGTTACCAGCAGAGCTCCAGCAGGAACAACCCTGCAGGGAGCTGGGACACATGCAGCGCCGGCACCCGCAGATCCTAATGTCACCGACTCCGCTTACTCCTCTTCTAACTCCTCCTCCTCCTCCCTGAATGTGGGGGCAAAGATAGGGACTCTGCCCGACCTCAAGGAATCCAAGAGAACTAATCCCCGTCACTTCCAGCTAGAGGACCCCTTAAATTTACTTTATGGACACAATTTTGGAGGACCACACAACTTTGGTCAGGGAGAGCCTGAGCACTGGGGGGAACGTGGAGGAGGTCTCAAGAAGCTCCCGGCCATCTCGAGCTCCATAGAGGAGAGGGAACTTCCATCCTCCCTGCCTGGTCTTGGAGACACAGAGTCAGACAGATTGATGAACCAGGTCCCATCACAACCTGCTTTCCACTGTAGGAATATGAACGGAGACCTTGGAGGTTTTCCACCTACTGGGGTTCGGCAGGGTCAGCTTGGATGGGGCACAGGGCCCGAAGGAGATGTACCTCTTGAGAATCACCAGCCAAACTTGCCCTACGATCTAGAAAATGGTGACGGCAGCGATGACCTCCCACCCCCTGAGGCTTGTCCGTCCCCCGTGCCCCTTCCACCCTCTGAGGACTGCTCCTTCCAGGATTCCTCCAGCGAAAACTCCTCCATGTGCTTGAGCCTGAGCGAGTCACGTTCCGAATCGCCCCCGCCATCGTCACCTTTGGCCAACGGGGACGCGGATGGAGAAGTGCTACAGACAAAGAAAGGGCAGAAAAAGGGAGACGGGGTAGCTCCTATCTCAAAGCACAAACTGAGAACCAGGTTCAGGCCTCGCACTGACAACAGGCCAGAAAACAGCCCCTCGCGTATCCCCACGCCGGTCAGCTACAGAGATCTGCAGGCTCACGACACGCTCTCCCCATGCCACACCCCACCGCTGTCCCCCGGGAGCTCGCACTCTACCGGTCGCCCGGCTACATGCAAGAGCCTGCACCAGGCCTTCGCAGACATGATCCATTCTCAGCCGCGTTCCCCCGCCATGGGCAACAAAGACTGCTCCTACCCCGGACAGTCAGGGAGCCTGGACACTGAAGCTTGGATGTAGCACAAATGACACAAGGGGTTGTTGTCATGAACTTTGACTACTGTGTAAAAAAAAAAAAAAGACTTGGCTATAGACTGTTTTCACTGCATGTCTAACACTTCTTCTTTTTCACTTGGTTTCTCCCCTCAGTAACTGCAGGGGGTTCACGTTGCTTTTATTTTGCACTCAAGCCAAATTATTTATTACCAAAGGAATGGTCTTTAATATTACTTTTACTGTAATTTTAAAGTGTGCATGGGGATGCTTTTGCCAATCATAAGGTGTTTTTTTTATTTCCTTTTTTTTTTTTTTGCAAGACACTTGTGAAATTCTCATGGTTGATACAGAGAGATAGAGAGAGAGCATATGTGCTGCCATGTGCACCGCTGAGGGGCATGGTAAAGTGCCAGGGATTTAAAGCTGCGGCTCCATAAACAGTGTAAACACTAAACCTTTAGTCAGATGGAACGGCGCCCTCTTGTGGTTTGCCACAGCATCTCTGCTTGCCTTGATAGTCAAAATACTGGTATGACTGTGATACTTTCAGCCTCCACATTAGTGGTCTTCATATATGACTCAGTGTTCTCATCTTTACAATATACTAATAGGTAACATAAGCGAAGGTACCAACACTACCGATCCCTGTACAGTCCTCTGCTCTTATTAACACTACCGTCTCACAACAATTTGATGTTTATGGGTAATATTTGTTTATAGATGTGTTAGATTTTCGGGATTATGTTTAATGCAGTAAAACATTTTAACCACATTTCTAACTTTTAAGTGGATTAAGTGTTAAAAAAAAAGAAACAAAAAAATTATGAGGAGCGTTGAAAGTTGTATAATTTTGTGTCATTGTCACTGAAACAGAGCTCTTCCTCCGACCAAACTGCACTCTGGAAAACAACGCCACATAAACACACGTGCGAAAGACTTTGGAGAATGAATGTGTAAATACATGTCAGCATGCTCACCGATAGATGTGGGCATTTTGTATATACAGAGGCATAGGATATACAGTTTAATGTACATATTCACTGTAATCAGTTCTGTTTTGCCTTAGCTATGCAATATTGGTGTTGGAGATGCCTTGACAATTCCCTTTGCCTTAAAGTGTATTTTGCAGGTTAGTTTTTGAATGTTTTTGCTCAACATCACTAAGATCTGTTCGGTAACACTGCATTGCCATCTTTAACTGCTCGTGATAATAGAAATTAGAGAGTTTGAGTGTGAATGTGGAGAAAAAAGTGAGGAACATTGCCAATTTTAATGATAAATTATATTTGATGTAGGTGTACAATTCAAGATAAATATGTTAAATTTATTGCCTCTGAATCCTGTTGGTTGATTTGAAACAGAAGAAGTCTGATGACCTGCTCAGCAGATGGATTTCAAAAGGCACAGCACAATCTGTGGTGACATCTAGTGGCTAAACAACGGCATGTTTTATTCACAGTGAAAACAGATAGTGTAGCC
>JAOXYL010000086.1:22763569-22775884 GCA_028564955.1 Terapon puta | reverse complement strand
CACAGCACAATCTGTGGTGACATCTAGTGGCTAAACAACGGCATGTTTTATTCACAGTGAAAACAGATAGTGTAGCCTGTTCTCCATTCTCCTGAAACGACATGTTCTGGTGCTGATAGAGCCAATAATGATGATATTATAAGGAAGTTTGATGGATGATGAATGACTCTGACTTGAGTGTCTACTTGTGTGTAGCAGTGCATGAATAATAGATGCTGTAACTGGATATTCGGGTTCTCTCTGAGAGACCAGACTTCGGTTGCAGTAGTTCAGTTTTTTTGGTTATTAACAGGCGTGGACTTTGTAAAATACATCTGAAAGTGATAAAAGTGGGAATTGTATTGTGAGTGCCCTACAGAGACCTCATAACCTCCAGAAACAGCTCGCTGCCAATGAAGAGAAGTTGGTGGCCATTTGGCTTTTAAGATGGTTTTTGCAAAGCGAGACCATGTTCGTAAAAAAAAACATTTAAATTGTGTATGACGTCTCTCTGCAGGACACTGACAGCGAATAGGCTAGAAAAAGAGTGTGCATATATTTGTGTACATACTGTGTGAGAATATGTACAGAGTTGAAGTGAAGAGGGGAGTGATGTTGGTCTAATTTATTTATTTATGAAATTAAGTCTCACTGGCTCAAGGGTCCCAACTAAATGAACTTTAAGTGTTAAGAGGAATCCAAATGAGGTCCAATAAGTACAAACATGCATTTTTAGTTTTCTCAACAATGCACTGTAAAGAGACCCAATGAGCTGTTTCTACTTAAAAACTGACACAATCCTGCAGAAATATTAAACATATTTGTGTTGTATAATCAGAGATAAAGAAATAAGATTTAATGCTGACCCCTCGTTGGTTCAAATGGTTTATGATGTATCAGTGTTGTTGGAGCTACATTTCTTCAGTATGTAGACCGAATAAACAGATTTTCACATCTGTTCAAATTGTTTGAAATTTAAAATGTGTTTTGGTTTATTTCAGAGACTTTTTCGATTTTATCAACTGGTGTTTAAAATCAACCAGTTATGTGAACTGTGACTACATAAAAACATTGGTTACCAATCACAAAATGAGTGGCTATCGTTACATAATTTGCTCTTTGTCCTGCGCAGCTTCATGCAAATTTCATGAAACTCTCCTTCTCTCTCTCTCTCTCTCTCCTTAATCGGCAAAATCTGAATGTTCATGATCAGACAATTTCTTGTTTGCTAATGTTATTTTCACTAAAACTTCAGTTAAATGTACAGATTGCTTGACATTGTGGAATTTGTTTGTATGAAATAGCAATACTGCAACATTTCACTGTTTTTTTGAAGTTGAAAAAATGCTGTCAAGTTGTTCTTGTAATAAATATTTTCCTCCGAAGTTGATCTCAGTTCATCATGTGGAGCTTTGATCGCCACAGTGTGACGAACAGATCGGGTTTAGAGGAAGTTCTGCAGCTTCTGTTTGAGATGAAATCCTAAATGTGATAAATGGCAGCATGATTGTACAAAATGTGACTTACTAACTTGAAGCACAATGTTTTGTTGAAGAAGAAATACAACAGACCTGAACGCCACACACGCTGCTGTCTACGAGTGTGTGCAGAGCAGAAATACAGCCGCTGTACTTAACCAGTTTATTTGGTTATTCGTCTAATACAAGTCTAATACTACAGCACCATTATAAATCCTACCTCTTATAGTGTACAATATTTAATATTTAGTCTAACCCCTCATTGATTTAAATGGATGGACAACACATGAAAATACAGTTTGTTCAGACTTGATATAGTGGTGAAATGTAACCATGTACATTTACTTTAGTTCTGTACTTGAGCAAAGTTTTGAGGTACTTGTAGTTGAGTATTTCCAATTTGCGTTACTTTACACCGGCACTCCACTGTATTTGTGTGAAATATTGTATGTTACATTTTACATTTGACGTGATAACATGATGCATACTAAATTATCTAATAGTACACAAAGTATTTACATTTGCTACCACATTGGCAAACGACAGCATTACAGAGTTAACATGTATTTATCAGTGATAGATACAGAATAGTATGATATTCACCCTGAAAGGAGCTATTCTGCATATTGAGTGCTACTAAACACTTTGTTCATAATATTTCTGTAATTTTTGACACTTAGAGTTTTACTTTTACTTGTAATTTCATTTTTAACTTACATAAGTAAAACCTCTGAATTAAGATTCAGATTTTCTTTATTTTTCCCACAGTGCGGAAATTTATGGCACAACGAAAAGCGAAACAAAGTGTAAAATAGACAGTAAGAAATGCAATACACAGAATAAAATAAAGAAATATAATATAATAGAAATAATAAAGTAAAAATAAAATAATCAAAAGATAAATAATTATAACTATAAATGTAAGTATACCTGTAAATAGTTCAGAGAGTCTGAGAACGTATATATAAGAAAAATATAGTATCCCAAGAGTATATAATAACTAAATAGCATGTAATAACTGAGTATCTTTCCACTTTATTTACAAAACCCATGACTTTGTTTTTTCAGTCACTGTGTCAGACAGCTCTTTTCATTTAACTGAACAAACTAATTGGAAATTAAATGAGTATTTCAACTTTTACTTAAGTAAAAATGAATACTTCTTCCTTCACTGATTAAATAAGTATTTTACCATTGTATTTGCAAACCTGATTACTTTACTCTTTCAGTGACTGTATCAGATAAATCTTTAGCTCTTTTTTTATATGTTATAAATTTTATTTCGTATTTTGGAAATTATTCTTAATGTTTGTCTGTCTGCAGTCATAATTAGTATTAATCTGAAGAAATGGTGACTAATTTGGGTAAAGTGCTGAGATGAACATGCTGCTGCTGTTGTTGTTGTTGTTGAGCTCTCTGAATGAAAGATGACGTGTTTTGTTTGTTTCCAAAACATAATTTAGTGTAAAGACGGAAGTAAAAAATCAAGTGGGAGGGGACGGAGGCCCATCACAGCCATTGAACACCTGTCACGGTAAGACATCTGCCTTTTTTATCCAGCTTTTCTCCCCAGATTCACTTCGAGTCGAGTCTAATTTTAACCCCGGGAAGGTGCACTAATTAGTCGGGTAAGAGTCGGGCCGGGTTGGGGCAGATTAAGAGCTTAACTATCCCGGGAAAGGCTTCCTTAAGCCGGCAGTAAGAAGGTCAATATCTCCGCTGTGTTAGCCGACACTAACAGCCGCAGCTAGCCTTTAGCATCGCTCAGCTAACCACCGCAAACATGCAGGAATGGGCCAATCAGTTATGCGTGAGTGATTATTGATCAATCGATGCTTTATTGCAGGAAAAAACCCGGACTAATTTAACTTTTGTTTTATCGCAAACACCGGAGCTTGCTATGCTAACAGTAGCCTGATGCTAACCAGCTAGCGCACCTCCTCTTCTGCATTTTTTGGCTTTTTAATTTATAGTCAGATTATGTGAAGTGCTCGTAATGTTAGTGTGGGATAGTTTAAGAGGAAATGTTTGCTTAAAGGCGTGAATAATCGTGTAAATGTGCTGTAGTCTGGTGTACCGTCCTGTTAGCCGCGGTGTTAGCTTGTTGCTAACAGGCTGTGTGATGTTGACAGCTACCTGAAGCTCAGTCATTCATTAAACCAGTCAGACTGATCAAACTTCAGTGATTAACAATTTACTCTCTTTTAACTTTAATAAGACCTCAGTGTTTGACTTGGACTTGTGTCGACTCACTCTCTGGTTAAAGTTGAATGAAAACACAGGAAATTGCTGTAATATTTTCATTTCTGGATTCTTGTGTACATTAATGTATATTAATGTTATTTTTAAAACACTCTTCCTATAGATTATGAAGAAGGACCATTAATTAATTATTAATCAATTCTGATTAGTTTTGATACTGATTGAGATGACATCTGTTTCATTTAATGTGGACAACCTCAGAAGCGTTATCAGTATTTATACCATAGTAATGAAGTATTATAATACAAAAGTACATCTTTTTACCAATAATTTCACTTGTAATGTGATACTGTCACTCTACAAACATGTTTTCACATCATTTTATACTGTGAATTTTCCATCTATATTTATTTTATTTATTAATGTTTTTATTATTATATTGTTACCCCACATCTGCTTCAGCATATTAGATTTTATTTTCTGTTTTATTTTAGTATTGATTTAAGTTAAAGTTATATTCTCTTCCTATATCCTGAACTTTTAGTCATTTTAACTTTTTGAGTGATTTTCACCAGCAGTGTTTGCTCCATGTTGATTGTTGTGCACACGACAAATGAAAAAATCCTGAGCCTCGATGGCTCACAGTACAAAACATCACAGTACTCGCCAGTATTTAGTAACATAATAAGCAGAAGATGCACACTTTGTATTCAGCACGTAAAGTAATGAATAACATGAATGATGACGATTGTGTGCAGTTCTCTGTGGTTCATTTTAAAGAAAGTTTTCAGTGAATAAATCCTGTTTTTAGTATTTTATTAGAAGGAAAATGTTTCACTCTCTACTCTGAATTTCTCTTCTTGTTTCTTCTTTTGGGGATAAACTTGAGTGTCATTTCCTTTAAGTTGTTATTCGCGTTTTTGAGCAGGAAGCGTTTCCACAGAAGTGCTGGATCAAGAGTGGAAATCAGCTACAGGAAATATAAAAAAGTGACATGCTGCAGAAAACAAGTGAATCTCCTCAGTTAAAGAGACTGTTGGCCACATACGTGCTGACCAAGAAGAGACATTAGTGTCTGCTTTCTTAGCAGAATCCATTGTTTTCTTTTCTGATAGATCTTGGCCGTTTGTTCAGGAGAAAGCAGGAATTCCTCTTATTTCCCTGTGCTTGCACTTCTACGGTTTCCTGTTGCTCCAAGTTTCCACTCGGGCAAAGATTTCACAATCACCTCTGTCGTCCTTTTGCAGGAGAATCGACAATTTGGATCCAAGATGACGGACTCCAAGTATTTCACCACTACCAAGAAAGGTCTGACGGCTCAATGTTTATTCATTCTTAAGATAAATGATTTACCATGGGAACTACCAGTCACATGTTTCTTGTTATATGTATAAAATGTGTTTATTATATACTGTTTTATACCTTTATGCTATCTTTTAAGTCCAATTTGTGGATTTTGTGGCCCAGGCAGTGCAGAATTATACGTGAATTTTATTTTACATGTGACATTTTTCATGTAGTCAAATGAACTTAAAGCTGTGAAGTCATTTCAATATGTTACATGGCAACATGATGCATTACATGTTCATTAATATTCAGTCCATGAAGATGAAGGTGAAGATGCTCACACAATTTAAATGTCATCCTGTGGCGGTTTGAGTTGTTAGGGTATTTTTAATATAATATATTATATTAATATGAATATTTTCACCCGTCGTCAAATCCCAACTGACCTCACGTGACCTTGGAAAACAACAGTAACTGAAGACTGTCTCTCCGCTTTGTCTCGCCGTACGAACAGCTGCGGTTATCGTAAATCAGATTAGACACATTGGGCTTTAGTCTCAGAGGTTTAACTGTCCTGCTGTGCCTCTCGTTTCCTGCGTGGCTCTTCTCACACAACCCACAGCGGTGCTCGTTCCCTCACACAGGACTCGGAAAAGTCAAACAGATGCTTCTGAGCGATGGCGCGTACATTTCTCATGTCTGTCAGGATTTCTCGAGACAAAAAGTGAACGTTTCTTTCAGCGTCTGCTCTTTATGTGCATCTTCCCCACGTAGCTGTGTGCAGTCTGTTGTTAACATCTTGACGGAGATCCAGAGAGATTAAAGCTTTACGATGCCCGGGAAACTCTAAGTAGGTGGACTCAAGTTTAAGCCCAAAATTGACAGTGTGCTGAAACTGTAGGTGTTTATAGAGGAGCGACTCTGTACATTTAACATTATACTAAATAAAAGTTAAGTCTCCTTCAGTTTTATACAAAACAGCAACAAAACAATCTGTCTTCCTCCATGATGATATGACACTTTAATGAATACCCACACTCACAGTAAAACATTTAGGTGAAAACATACTTTATTATATGTTAGCAATTCCTGCCTTTTCCGAGATAAAAAACACAAACAAAACAAGAACCTCAACTCCAACTTTTGTTCTCAAAGTTTGTAAAACATCATGTTGAGTAATTGCCGAGCCGCGCTCATCAATAGTCAGGTATCATGACTCGTGCCCTCTCATTCGCCGTGTTATTGGAGCCGTAAATCAGCTGCTGTTCAGCTGCTAATAATGCCAAACCAACACGTCCCGCTGCAGCTTTACAATGAAAGCTCTCTGTCGCTGGATGACTTATGAAGTCCGGCTGCTGCTGGAACTTTTCTCCGTAGTCGCTAAAGTCTGGGATGTTCTGACTCATTGTAAAATAAGAACATCGAGATACAGGTATTGTTTTTGTTTTAATAGATCCAGAAAATCTCTCATGCAGTCTGAATTAAGATGGCCGCTTGAAACACGTACACCTTGAACTCGAACAGTGTGTCATTCTGTATTCATGAGGGGTTTAGCTAAATAAGTGAGCGCTGCATTTTGTATGTCAGCGGATCCGGTTTCCAGTTTGCACATTGTGTATTTTGTGAGAGGAAGAGCTCCTTTTCCACCCCCTGAATGATAAATGTGCTCCGTGATGTGTGATTCTCTTTGCTTTCCTTTGTGTTTGTGCAGGGGAGATCTTCGAGCTCAAGGCGGAGCTCAACAGTGATAAGAAAGAGAAGAAGAAGGAGGCTGTGAAGAAGGTCATTGCATCCATGACGGTCGGCAAGGACGTCAGGTGAGCCGGGGGAAAAATGATGTCAGAAAGCTCAGCCCCGCTGGAATAAAGAGCTGTAACACCTCACCCTCCATCTTAAACTCGCAGTCACGTTAACACCCTGTCCCTCCTGCAGCGCTCTCTTCCCAGACGTCGTGAACTGCATGCAGACGGACAACCTGGAACTGAAAAAGCTGGTCTACCTCTACCTGATGAACTATGCCAAGAGTCAGCCGGACATGGCGATCATGGCTGTTAACACCTTTGTTAAGGTAAAGCTCAGTCAGCCGGGGAGGAGAAACTCCACTGAATTATCTTTATTATATTTGGAGAAATCAACACAGTTAGAGTTTGATTTGGACAGTGCTGTAAAATGTTTGTGTCCTTATTTGACCGAGAAAAATATAAATAAAAAATACTATGAAGAGATTTTTAGAAGTATTGGATAATGCTCATGTTATATACACCAGCCTAGAGGGTTTTTTTTCCCCATTGCACTGTGTGACAGGGAGGATAAATACTCTCCTCTGTACTCTAATTTGAACCTACTCATGCATACTGTCTTGTCTGCACAGCTGTGTTAAGTGACTTATTTCCCTGGAATCTCCCTGCCTTCACTGAGATAATTACAGCCATCAATTCGAAATGCCCCTCAGATAATGTAAAAGGACGAATAAACACATCAAACGTTGTGATGAGTTTCTCTGAATCGCCCTTGTAGGACTGTGAAGACCCCAACCCTCTCATCCGGGCCCTCGCCGTCCGTACGATGGGCTGCATCCGCGTGGACAAGATCACCGAGTACCTCTGCGAGCCGCTGAGGAAGTGTCTGAAGGACGAAGACCCGTACGTGAGGAAGACGGCGGCCGTGTGCGTCGCGAAGCTCCACGATATCAACGCCCAGCTGGTGGAGGACCAGGGCTTCCTGGACACCCTTAAAGACCTCATCTCTGACTCCAACCCCATGGTACGGCTCTCTCAGGCGGCCTCCGAGCCGGCCAGATGTCTTGCTCAGCTGGCGTCGAGCCCCTGCTCTGCCTCTCGCCGATAAGCTGTGTCGCTGGCACACGAACCTTCAGCTGGCTGCCAGAAACCGTGTTCGCTCAGTTAGCGCTCTTATATCTTAACATAGCCGGTGGCTGCTGTTCTGTTCGGTTCTGTCAGCATTTATCTCTTCTCTCTGTCTTCATCTTCAGGTTGTGGCGAACGCAGTGGCAGCGCTGTCGGAGATAGCCGAGTCTCACCCCAACAGTAACCTACTGGACCTGAACCCTCAGACCATCAACAAGCTGCTGACGGCTCTGAATGAGTGCACGGAGTGGGGGCAGATCTTCATCCTGGACTGTCTGGCCAATTACACACCTCGAGATGACCGCGAGTCCCAAAGGTAAGAGGAAGCGCCGCCTTCATTAACAGAGTCTGCAAACACTCCCAGCGACCCGGCGTCTGACTCTCTTGCTTTTTTTTCTGGACATCTGCTCAGCATCTGTGAGCGTGTGACCCCGCGGCTCTCGCACGCCAACTCTGCCGTGGTGCTGTCAGCAGTCAAAGTTTTAATGAAGTTTATGGAGATGCTGCCCAAAGATCTGGACTACTATGGCACCCTGCTGAAGAAACTCGCCCCCCCGCTGGTCACCCTCCTCTCTGCTGAGCCCGAGTTGCAATACGTTGCCCTGAGAAACATCAACCTCATCGTCCAGAGACGGTAAGTGTGGGAGAGGTGTCGGTCTTAAAAGTGTCTCAGATGGATTCCTTTTTTTTTCTATGTTGTGTTACAGCTTACGTCGCCACAGTTAACAAATAGTGTCCATGTCCCTTTTCAGCCCAGAGATCCTGAAACACGAGATGAAGGTTTTCTTCGTGAAGTACAATGACCCAATCTACGTCAAACTGGAGAAGCTGGACATCATGATTCGCTTGGCATCTCAGGCCAACATCGCCCAGGTGACACAGCCGCCGTGATAAGACGACATTAAACCGTGTAAAATAATCTCAGGGTGCTTTTTTAAGAAAGCAAAGACGTTGTTGACACGATGGTCTGAGCTGTGCTGTCCGTGCTGCTGCAGGTCCTGGCCGAGCTGAAGGAGTACGCCACCGAGGTGGACGTGGACTTTGTCCGTAAAGCGGTCAGAGCCATCGGCCGCTGTGCCATCAAAGTGGAGGTGGGTGGGGATGTTTTGTTAGTCAAACCCTTGTGTCATCCGTGTAGCTCAAACATTAGTCTGTTCGGTGGTTTGTGTTTACTGGTACTTGAACTCAATCAGACCACAGCTCTGTCGCTGATTAAAGGTCACCGGTCCGACACAGTTTCAGTGTTTCTGTAATGGATACAAGGTGCTATGTTCCTAAAACAAATTAAACTGCTTTTTATTCCACTTTCCATTTTGGACACATGAGTCCATAATAATTTTCTCTCATAGTTTTAATAAACACAACAGGACTTTTTAATAGTTCAATCCTGGATGTGACTATTAAAACCTCCCCTCGGGGAAAAACATGAAGCTTGTTTCATATTGCTGCGAACGCTTTGTGTTACATTTTATATGCTCACAATTTACTGTCAGTTTTAATCTGCAGACCTGTCATGACAGATTTTTTTCCTCCTGCATTCATCAGCAATCAGCAGAGCGCTGCGTCAGCACCCTGCTCGACCTCATCCAGACCAAGGTCAACTATGTGGTGCAGGAAGCCATCGTGGTGATTAAGGACATCTTCCGCAAGTACCCCAACAAGTAGGTTCCCTCTGTGTGGTCGTTTGCACTTTCTTTGGTAACGCTTCATTATCCACATTTAGCCTCAGCAGTTGAGGAATGCAGAATGTCTTTACTTCACTTGATGTGTGTTTGCGTGTGTGACTTATATTTGTCATGACCTATTTCACGCTTTTCATTATTGTCTGCTGTTGAAGAGGTGTAGTATTTACTCACATTAACCATTACATACGAGCCGGCGCCCTGACCGTTCCGCCTCACCGCCCCCTGATTATTTCCTCCCAGCCTTTAAAGGGGCAGAGAGAAAGCTCATTACACAGACAACACGTGTTTGCAGATTGGCATTTCTCCCGAAAGGCATGCAAAAGAGCTTTCAGACAGCGTTGTTGGTGGACAGCACTTAACAGGCTGCCTCGAACGCGTCTGGTCAAAGGTCGGGAACATTCGGCCGGAGCGTGACTTCTGCTGCGGACCCGACACGGTTGACTCATGTGCCAGACACAAGCCTCTCCCACACATCACCGTGGAGTCGTGAGTCTCCAAGGGAGAGGCTTTGCAAAGCCTCCAGCTCACTGTGCCTCATGCCCTCAGCTGAATGAGTCACCCCCCCACTCGAACCGCTGCATTTTCTATTAATTAGACCAAATCTTTCTCTCCTGGCACGCCTTACAATAAAAGCACTTTTATAAATGGAATCGGGTATAAAACATTTTATGCAGATCAGAAATAACTCAAGAATTCATCAGCATCAGAAAACATTGGCTGATGGACAAACCGGAGCTCAAAGGACAGTGAATATTTAAATCAGGCCACTCCAAAGTAATCAGATTACTTTATTTACTTCATTTTCTATTTGAAAAATGCTGATGTTGCTCTGTGTGTGCAGGCTGTCAAAGTAGGTAGTTAATTAGTTGACGACACGTGTTTAGTCTCTCCTGATGAATTTGAGCGCCCTGAATGTTTTTGTGCGACTGTCTCCAGGTACGAGAGCGTGATCGCCACTCTGTGTGAAAACCTGGACTCCCTGGATGAGCCGGAGGCGCGCGCCGCCATGATCTGGATCGTGGGAGAATACGCCGAGCGCATCGACAACGCTGACGAGCTGCTGGAGAGCTTTTTGGAGGGTTTCCACGATGAGAGCACTCAGGTGTGTACAGGAGAGCGCGGGGAGGTTGTTATGTAAAAAAACATGAGATGCAGACCGCGCTGGCAGTAAGTAGCACACTCTGGTCTCGACGGTTGGAAATAATTAAAGCCGTTGGTTTGCTGCTTAAAAATGGAGGCGACACACACATGCCACACAGAAATACTAAAGAGAACTTGTCTTATTTAACTGGCAGAGGTAGCCATGAGAGAACTAAAATGATCCTAAATTGATGAAATATTTAGTTTCAGCTGTGCTTATTGGGGGAAAAACACAAAACAAATGCGAACGTTTTTTTCCATCTGGCTCAGGCTCGTTTTGCAGAGACGCCAGCCTTCCCTCTGAAGAGTGCTCTGCCGCGGTTTGTTGTGGGATTACACCAGGCTTTACTCACTGAGACGGCTCCCCCCAAGTAATGGATCAATTCCTGTATCGCTGCCCTTGGGGAGGCTCTTCCTATTATATTAAGTTATTTTTGTGTGTGGAGAGAGAGGCGCTCTGCATCAAATATTCTCCTGTTTTCGCTGTCGCTTGATAGCGGATTAAACGAACAGTTGGGGTGTTTACTGTTTAGCAGGGAGTGGCACCCGTGGGAAACCTGAACCCTGAGAAGTGAAAGGAGTTTATTTGTTGTGTCTTTGCTGTGCTGCGGTACAGGGTGTTGTTAAAAGATGTGTTGCGGTTTTAGTTGAGACGCCGCTCACGCAAGCCGCATTTGAAAGTAACACGCGGGTTGTAACGTGCTCTCCGTGTTTTTCTCCGTGTCCTCTAGGTGCAGCTGCAGCTTCTGACAGCCATTGTCAAGTTGTTCCTGAAAAAGCCCACCGAGACCCAGGAGCTCGTGCAGCAGGTGTTGAGCCTCGCCACGCAGGTGAGAGAAGTCACAGACTCACAGTTCGACACGTTTTTTTTTTTTTTGGTCCCCGCCATGACAGTCCTCAGCGCTGTCAACAACTCTGAACCATCCACGTCTTCCTCCTCCACTTTGTGTCATTAATTTTCATCAGAAATGGCTGTTGACTTTTGCCCCTCGGCTCTTATATTTGTTGTTTCCAGGGAGTCCTTGTTTTATCGAGTCATTTGGAGGGTGCAGGTGTGTTGTAGCGGCAGTATGGATCTGAGCCGTGCACTTCCCTCAGGAATAACTGCAGAGCTGTGACCTTACTGCTGTTACAATAACTGTGTGTTAATGGTTTTTAGGGAGTCAGTCGATTGAAAGAATGAAATCAAACACTCTTTAAAAGTCACTATGGTATCATCTTATGCAGAATCTGATATTATAATGTCTCTAAATAAAGATGCACCGATTTGTAGTATTGTCCTTGAACAGATTCAGAAATCTGCTCTGCACATTGTCTCTGTTCGTGTTTGTAGGTGTAGATAATATAAAACTACGCACATCATTTTTATTTATTTTGGAGTAGAAATATGATCGTCATGGAAACAATGAGCAGGGACATCTTTCTTTTGTCCTCCATCTTTTATGTACATGAAAACGATAGAACGCCTCATTATGATGCAGTTTAATGCAACAACCGCAGACAGTTATGGCTTTTTTTTTTTCTTTTAGATTTATCTACAGCGATGGTAGGTAACTCTGTATGTGTGCAAGGAGCACAAACATAAATATTTTCCGTCAGAGGAAGATGAGCGGCGAACCCTGTTTCCAATAAACATTTTCTTCCTGCAGGGAGGCAGGCCGAGAGCAGCAGTGGGTA
>JAOXYL010000086.1:22533767-22549306 GCA_028564955.1 Terapon puta | reverse complement strand
GTGTGTGTGTGTGTGTGTGTGTGTTTTAAGAGAGAGAAAGAGACGGAGAGGAGGAGGCCACGTTGGAGGGAGACTCATGTGGTTCTCACTCGGGGCCCCCAGAGGCTCGGTCCTCAGAGGAAAGCAGGCTTATTGAAGAGGAGAGAGATGGAAAGGGAGAGAGAAGGGGGGGGGGGGGTGTTGTTGTTTATCTTGACATGCTCTGCTCAGTCTTTAACGCTCGCATCACAATTAAGATGCTGCGGCTCATCAGCTATGTATACAAAACAGTGTAGCACGCTGCACGAGCACACAGGTGATGGGCACAGTCAAAAATAGCTCCAGCACCACCTCGAGATGCGGAGCCGTGCGAGGAAAATGTTAATGTCCAGGAAATTGTCAGGCAACACAGCGTGCATGGAAATACACGTGAAAAGACACCAGCGAGACACGATTTAGTGCTCTGGAAGAAGTAAAACCACTTAAAGCAGCGCCGGCGACTTTGTTTTCTCATTTGTTTTATTTGGAGCACAAAATATAATTACACCTTGAGATATACAAATCACATTTGCACCATTTTCTGTACCGTTTCAAAGAAAGGTGGCTTCAAAAAAACATAATATTAAATTGCTAATAATTTTTTTTTAAATAAATAAAATTAACCAAACTCTAGAAAAAAAAAACAAATCTGCCAATGTCATCTACTCTTTGTGTTCTTTGTTTTTCACATCCTGAGAATGAAGTTTGTGTTGCGATGACAAAAATCAACAGTAACAACAGCGTGACGTGGGTTAATGAACACCTAATGCGCCCCGTTTCTTTTCTACTGAGCAGTTTGTGCTTTCGTTTTTTACCGTACTGCATAGTGACTAGAGACCTGTACTGGGTTCAGACATTTCAAACAAAACTGTTAAATCTATAAGTTATAGTCATATAAATTCAAGTTGGCAACGTGGACTGAAATAATATCAGGGCATTGGTGTGACAAAGCATGCATTATAAGTGAAATTAAAAAGGATAAGGCTAACTAACATTTCTCCCTCACACAAGGACAATAACGTCTTTAAATGAGGGCATAACATTAAGATTTTGCTATGCAAGAACCTGAAAAACTGGGGTTGTTTAATTCCAAAAGAAGTGTTTATCTTCTCCAAAAACTCGATTCCGTACGATCGTTTAGCAAATTAATTAGCAATTGTTGAGATAACTTCATTTCAGTGACAGCTGGAAAAGGACCACTTTATAAAAACACGTTTATATTATTCCCTAAGCTAACTATAATAAGTTAAATTGCTTGTTCTTAAATAAATCAATATATGAATTCCTTTAGTAATAACCCTTGAGACAAAGAGTTCTCCCTTGTAAAACCGCAGAGAGCCGAACAAAAAATAAAGGGTCTGTTTTTCTGGAATGTAAATTGTCTTCAAAAAGTCTACTACAAAAAAACCTCTCGCTAACTCACAGACAGTGTACACACATGCCGTTTAAGGTGTCCATACACAGACAAATAGCACCCTGCTTCGTAGAGCTACAACATCATATCGGAGGTGTCCGTCATCCGAGAACAGGCGGCGCTCCCGCAGCGCGTCCCGTACGTCTCCGGTCGAGGTCTGGGCAGCCGTGGGAAGGACCAGATACTGCATGTGATAGTGGGCCAGAGGGGAACAGATGCCTCTGGAGCTCGGGGCGGGATGAGGACTAGTTCCCCTTCAGTTTCCTTTCAAAATCGTGACACGCACGCGGCGGTGTACGGTCCGGGCCGCTGCCGTTAGCTAAGGAGTATCGTCTCTGTAGTCGTGGGTGAAGTGATCTGCTCTGCCTCTGGAGCAGGCGGCCGGTCTTTGGACATGTTCGCACCCCGTCCTGTTCATCCGCCGGGATGAAAAAAGGGACTAAGAAATGGCTGAGGGGTCGGGAAAGGGACGTTATGCGTGGTCGCTAGTGATCAAAAATTTTTTCCCTTTCTCTCCCGGCCCTCTTAAAGCCAAAAGAGGGGCTAAGTGAAGCAGTGGTCTGGGGTAGATTGGGGCGGGTGCTTTGCTACATCGGGGGAACAACCAGGCCCGTCATCGCTGGAGAGAAAAAAATATACAAAATCTATGATTCTAATCAGTCAGGTCTTGCATTATTGTACATCCAGCAACTTTTTTTTCCGTGTCTTCAGTCAAAGCTTTTCGAGCGGTTAGTACGGAGCGTGGGGGGGGGGTTAGACTGCATTCGTGAGTTCAGACAGGGGGGTCAGATAGTGAGTCGGATGGCTACCTCTGAAGCTGTTCCCCCCTGAGGCGGGGCAGGCAGGGGAGGGGGAGCCCTGGGGCCTGAGGACGGGAGCAAAAGCACTCTTCTGTTTAGCAGCAGACGGGAAGGAAGAGAAAGGCAAGAGAGAGGACGAGGAGCTGGAGCTTCCCGGGATGGTGGGGCTGGAGGGCATTACTGCGGAGGAGAGAGGGCAGAGTCAGAGTCTGAAGACCACGACAGAGATGGTCATCACACATATATAGGCAGGTGTGAGGTCTTACTGTAGGGAGAGCCTGTGGGGGAGGCACTGCTGAAACCGGGGGAGCCGGGCACCCCGAGGCTGGTCATGGGAACCGTCCCGTAGCCTCCGGTCATCCCCCCGCTGCCCCCGTAGCTCGACTGCTGAGGAGTGGAGGCTGATGGGTAACCCCGTGGAGACAAACTACTGGAATTTCGGATGTATCCTGGAGGGGGAAAAAATGAAAAAAAAATTCCAGTCAGTTCTGAGTTTTGCGGGAAGGAACTGCGAAGGCTTCAGGTTTCACTTCGCTCACCTTGGCTGCTCTGTCCGGGCTCCCCAATGCTGACGCCTAACTGGGAGGGATAAGAGCCCAGGCCCATGACGCTGCCGTGGGCCGGCGAGCTGGGCAGCGCCTGCAGCTGACTGTGAGGACGGGGGACGCTGTAGAGCGCCTCCGCGATGTCGGCCGCACGTTTCAGCAGCATGTCCTGCAGGAGAAAACAGAAATATTTAGGTCGATTTTAACCATAAACCTTGTGAGGTCTAAAATATCTCTTTAGTTGAGTCTCTGATGTTGAAGCTTGCTGACAACATATCGAACTGTACTATCATATGATCATAATTTGACACGACATGAAGCTCTCAGCTGGCTTCAAATCTCTGCAAGTGAAATAAATAAATGAATGGAAAACCAGTGTCTGCCTCGAAAAGTAGGAACCACTCTATTAACTAATGGTATGCTTTGGAAAATGGTCAGTGGTAATGTATGTCTGATTAATATTTAATGTGCTGAAAGACGTCAGTGTAGTCTTCAAAATATGTGCGTGCGTACGCCAACGTGTCATTTTAAAGTATTGTTGTTTACCTGATTGCTGTGTGGATTTCCGTACAGAGCCTCCACAAGATCTGCCGCTCTCTTCAGGAGGATCTCCTGCAAAGGACAGAGATGATCACATTAACACCTTAATAAGAGCGTAGCCTGCTCAGCTCCTTGGAGTATCTGTCACTGAGGAGTCTCTAACCTTGGCTAATTTCTCAGGGTCTCCAGGATGTCGAGGAATAACCTTCTGAAGCCGCTGGAAACCGTAGTCTATAGTTGGCTCGTTTAGGGCTGAAATGGAGGAAAAAACATAGATATTGATCATAAAATATTGGTTAAAGCTCAGTTTTAGCATTTTAAATAGTTGAAAAGCTGTGTACCATTGCGATATTAAAAAAAAAACAGTCTCAGTACCTGTGTAGATGAAGCGTCCAGGCGCTCCCTTGCAGAATTGTTTGGATTTATATGACAGTGTGACCTCCACGACCCCGGGGATGTGTCGAGGAGGCGTCTGGACACGGATAGCGTGCGGTGTGATCAGCTGAGGAGCAGGACAGAAATCATGTCACCAAAACAGCAACAAATCACCGCCCCCCCCATGCATCGTAAATATTTAGGCTAACACAATACTGCGGAGAGATTAATTTGTGTGGACCGCCCATAAATCATCTAAATAATGAGACAAGCCATATGCTATATATATCATTTCAAAATATGCCTCAGACTCCGCCGTCATTAGTGAGATGTTTTGGAGACAATTCCTACCTCACTCCACACCAGCATGCTGCCAAACACCACCTGCAGCCCGTCAAAGAAATTCTCCCCGATGACGATGACCATGGCCCCGCCGGTGGTCCATCCCTCGCTGGGGCTGATGGCTTTGATGCACGGGGTGGCTGCACGGGGGGGGGGGGGGCAAAGGAAGAGTTACTCCAAGGGCTTCAGTGTGGGGTGTCCAATTGAAAATGGTTTGATTGAACGTGATTTTGATTTGTTGCGGAAAACCCAACGTTATTTCATGGCCACTTTATTTTATGCGTGCGGTTTTAATCCATAAATAACACCACAAACACAGAGGTGCTAGAGAGAAATCTGTATCAAATGTAGGTCAAAAAGTCACGCAACCCGAAACGAATGAAGTCATATGAAATAAGAAAGGAAAGAAATAATCAGACTGAAATGAAATGAAAATAGCAACAGTACACAGTAATACAACAGTATAAAAATACTCAGTTATAAGTAAAGTCCTGCATTTAAATCTTGCTTTTTTATTTATGTAGTATTATCAGCTTAATGTATTTAAAGTATTTAAAGTAAAAACACTAACATGCAGGAAAATGATCCCTCTGAGTATGTTGGTATTTTTGGATTATAAGTATTGATAGGTAGATAGATTGCCTTTGTTGTCACAAGTACAAGTACACGCGAAATTGACCATCAACCATTATTGATACACATACATGTGAAAGTGAAAATGGTGAAACTGACTGGGGCTGTTTTGAACTGCTTTATACAGTATATACAGTTGTGAAGTTACTTTACAGTGTATGTCACCATCAATAATAATGTGTGTAAAATATCAACAAAGTGATTAGTCACAACAGCTGCTAGGAAAATGTAGGGTGGTAAAGTGAAGCCTTTCTGTATGAAAAAAGTATAAACTATTTTAAATTGGAAATAATCAATTACAGTACAAATACATAAAAACATCATCTAAGTAAATGTGTTTATTCACTTTCTGTCACTGTGTAGGTAAATGTAATGTGTCTCTTGGTGTAATAATGAGTGTTTTCTTCATCCTAAAAGATGTATTTAAGATAAGATATGATTGTTATGTGCACTTTATGTGAAGACATATTTTTAATGAATGTATTAATTAGCTCAGTTAATGACCTCAGCAGCACCACTGGTTATGTTTGATATATCATGGTGATTATAAACGGACATTAAGCCACTCAAGTACCTGCTGCTGCTGTAGTTTGTACCTCGGATCAGTGTGTGCTGTGTCTCTGAGCTCGAGTGATGAAGTAGGCGCGTGATAAAAACGAAAAACGAGATAAATGGCGTGTGACACTTCGGTGTCGGCGTCTCACCATACTCCATGGTGTTCTCCACGGACTCGCCGGGCTCCAACCTGCGAGCTCTCCGGCCGTGCTTCGAGTTGTTGTGGACGAACATGTTGTCGGAAACCGCCAGGACGTGGCCGTCGACGCTCACGGTGCTGGACAAGACCACCTGAAAGGAAGGGAGAGCCAAGAGGAAGATACATGAGCGTTTATGTGTGTGTGTGTGTGTGTGGGACTTAGACAGCACGCTGCGAGTCACAGTCTCCGGTTACAGCGGCAAAATCCCCGAGCAACAATTTGTTTCGCCGTCCAGGTGATGGTAATATTTCTCAATAGGTAATGTGACATCCAGGGGATCTTTATAATATGTCTGCATTCTGGCGATGACACCGCTCACACACCCCTCCACTCCTCCATCAGGTCTCCATATGGCCTCTCCTCTGCCTCTTGCCTAACTTTTTGATTCATACAGCATGCGGCAGGCTCATCGTTGTCTCCTCCTGATCCTTCAATGACACCAAACATATGGACCAAATCTCCCATTTTAGCCGGCCGTTAAAGCAGCGGATGATATACTGTGGCCCTAATTTGATTTTCTGGCCGCAGCATGTGTGTGTCCCTTCCCACATCTGCCTCGCATGGACGACACACACATAATTAATGGGGGGATACTTGTAGGCCTTTCTCTTTGGATATTTATGAGTGTTGATGTGATACTATTTCTGAACGTGATAATGAGTTTGGGTGTGTGTTTAGGAACATGTTTTGGAGATTCGGAGTGAGGAAGAAGTCATTTTCAATTAAATAGTAAACCATAAATATTTTATGATGCACTTTTTTTTTTCTTTTTTTTTTTAGAAAGTCAGACAGCAAAGATAAAACTTTACACTCCCCTCGAAATAAACACATGGCAGTAATTTTGCAGGTGAAGGAACATGAGAAAGGGAAGGAGAAAAAGCATATGTGCTATAGGTGGTAGAAAGGGAGGGGGGGGACTTAAAGGAAAATAACTGTAAATTATCGATCAAGCAGCGCACTCCTGTCCAGCTCTGATCACCTTTTAACCCAGAGATGAGAGTCTTGGAGCGCCTGCGTGCTCATAACTTCTCGGCATGTGTCACATCGCGGGAGTTAAAGCAAACACGGTGGAAGATGGAGGGAGCGCGAGCACTGGGAAGGGGACAGAGGGTTTTTTGCTGGGAGAAGGAGAATGCCAGACGGGGGCCGCTGGTGCTGAAAGACGGCAGAGGAAGTGAGGCGGGAGCGTCCCCTGTGACCACTTCCTGGGTCACGGAGCATGACCTCCTCCATCTGGAGCCAATCACTCAATTCTTGACAACTTCCTGAAACACCTCAACCTATTTCCTGCACCCCAGCACCCCCAACGACCAAGTCTCCCACATATCTAACTCCTCTCGTTTGTCTTTCCGTCTCCCTGACTCCTTATTGATTTTTAACTTTCACCTCTGACTCCCTCTTCTACTTCTTCCATTGGAAAAAAAAAACTTTTCCAGAACTTTGTTATGTGAAAGTTCGCAACATAAACTGCACTTCACACACGCTGGATGAAGAAACTGATTATTAAACGGTTCTTTTAGGATGGAGGGGCATGACGGGGGCACGTTCTGCATGACTATAAAATCCTCGGCTCCTGTATTTACTCCCACGTGTTCTCACCTTCCCACTTTCAACTCGCACACAAATACCCGCGTGCATTTATTTCTTCTTCTCCTACCTGAAATCTCCTCATATCCCTCGGGTTTCCTGCCGTCTTCAGACAATTCTGGTTGCATTTCAGGAAAAACTTCAAGAAAAACCTGCAAAGGTAAATAAAAGGACACATGTTTGTACGTCAGCATGAAAGAGTCATGTGTGTGATTATTTGCTACCCTGCAACACGCTGGCAGTCAAAGGAGACGTTCATTATTTTTCATAGACAGGTCCTGTGCTTGATGTGTGTGTGTGTGTGTGTGTGCACGAGTGTTCACGTCTGTATGATTACAGCGCTGACATCAATCCCAGCTGTTTAGCTTCGTATTAAAGTCAGTGTTATTACACTTTAAATCAAGCGGTGAGAATTTGAAGCACAGTCCAGTGAAAAGCGCTGCTGTGTTTCAAAGTAAACTGGAGACAGTGATGTATGCCAGGGGACCCGGGGGACTGTGGTATCCCGCAATGCCGTATTTGAACCCCCACATGGGAATGGAGAGGGAACGAAGTAGAGACAACTACAGAGAAAGTGAAATGAGGAGGTGGAAAGAGGAAGGTAGTGATAGAGGCACAGGCGCTGGTATGGACATGAATTTTGTTTTCAAGTATATGTGTCTCATTATGTATGTGAGTGTACTTTTGAGGGTGATGGAGCTGTGGAGCCTGAGAGAAGGGTGCTGATAGCCTCTGCTACACCAAAGGAAAACGTGAGAGAAAGGTGGAATAAATAGGAGGAGAGGGAGAGTACGGAGAGAGACTCCAAATCCCAGGTGTACACAGTTCGGCAACACAGCCCGCTGCCATGGCAACGCAGCTCTGCCGCAATCCCAAAGTCCCCACGCTGAGAGGCAAAGACGGGCGATGGGAAAGAGGAGGCAACAACAAGAACGCATTCCTTCACTGAAATACAGCGAGGAGGGAGGAGAGAGACTTGGCAAGGTGAGACGCAGGAAAGTGTATAAAGGGGGCAGGTGCAGAGGAGAGCATCCACACAAATCTCACAGCGGAGAGGAATTAGGCGGAAGATGTGCGCTAAAAACAAAAAGGATAGAAAAACGAGCCTGGAAGTGATGCGGCGTCGTGATGTAATTATGGCAATTGGCAAATATATAGCCCTCAAACCAGATGTCCACTTCGCATCACAGATAGAGAGAGCCCAACTCTGTCTCTGCTCGATGAGGAACACATCCATTAATGCTCCAATTAAACAAACAACAACAGTGCGGAAGAAAAATGCTGCAGAGGGAGGCAGCGGTTGTGGGCTACATGGTTAGCTCCAATCCCACCCACACTGTGCTCTCTGCAAATATAAGTCATGTTAATGGAGAGCGGTTGTTTGGAGAGGAACTTCATATTGGCCCCACAGCCCTCAACCCTCCCATCGAATACTAATCTCTCCCTCATTCTGTCAGCTTTTACTCGCTATTCTTCCATCACTCGCTCCAGCTTCCTCCCCTGTGAACGGGATCTGGCCCGAGACTGGCTCTCGTTTCCAACAGTGTGTCCAATATTTCTTGATTTGAGCTATTTCGTCGGAGGACAATCAATATTGTTGTTGGCACGGGGCGATTATAATTTATCAGCGAGAGCTCGGACCTCCAACCTCAAAGCGGCGCGAGACCACAAGTTTTGGGTGGAAACATGTAAAAAGCCACATCTGCGCCTCTCCCGCTTCCTTCTTGTGTTTCTTTCCTCGTGTCCGACTTTGTCATCCTTTCTTACATCTGTCGGACACCATGACGGTATCAGTTTCACATGATGTAAAATCCCTTATATATGCAGCACATTGCACAAAGGAAAGTTATACAGTTTGTTTCCCGACTCTGGATCGTAATCAAAAGTGTTCTGTTTCATTTTACTGCCTCCTTCGAGGGTTATGCTGTAGGTATGTTTTATCCTGGGCAATGATTCTTACATTATGGCTCATTTTTAAAGCCTTCACCAGCCATTTATAAGGAGGTAAGTCAGCACAGGACCACCTTTTTGGTTTTAATAACTATGCTCGTAGTGCGGCAGTGGGTTTAGCCACAATAGTTTCCACCCCTCGTGTCCCTCTAACCAGCAGTCATCTTTCATTTGACTGACTGACATGATGAAACTTGCGGCGATGCCTCAGATAGCGAAATCACAACCCTAATTGAGAGGTTGTCCACATCCATCTCGGGCTTTGTGCACTTTCTGAGGGTTCTTGACCTTGTTTGTTGACTTCTTCTCATCATTCCCTGTTTGTATGACACCAGATGCCTCACACACACCGAAACACACATTCACATGCATGCATGCACACTCTAATACACCGACACCCCCACCTTTGCCCCCCTCCCAAAAACCCATTGAGTCAACTTTTCACCCCCCTCAGTTCGGACGCACACAGCTGCAAATGCTGAAATTAAAGCGAGACATTGACGCATATATTAGCATGCATTAGCCGCTTCCCCCTGCCCACTTAACATGCAAATCTCCCAGCCCCGTCGCCTCGCACCTTCTGCCACACATTCATTTGCTGAATTATAATTAGACTAATCTTGCATAATTAATAAGAAGTCGAGGACCCTCTGTTTTTTATCCCCTCCTCTATTGTGGTTGCAAAAGTTTAATATTGCTGTTGTTTGTTTTTGTTTTGGTAATGTAATACACCCACACGCCTCCCCATCCAGAGGGAAGAGATGAGGAGAACACGCAGGGAATCGGAGGTGATCTTCATGTCACGGGGAAATTGCAAAGAAAGGCTATTTCCAAAGGACTCCGCCGGCTTACGCGTGTTGATATTTAGTGTGCGTCTTGTTCTTTACATTCGCAAATTATTCTGCTCCAAGAAGCAGGTGAAAAATGGTGATTCTGTTTGTTTAAAACACTGCCACATCACAGTAACACAGTGCAAATAAAGCTAATGGGTAGCACATTTCATCTTTTAATCATCATAAACCGTGTGTCTGCGATGATGAATCACTTTAATAAAGTCAATTGTGTAAAGCTAAGCAGACTATAAGTAAAAGCATTATTCTCTTATCCAGGAAAAAGAAGCCCTGTCGCATTATATTACTAACAAATATGACTCCAGAACTTGATGAGAGGAAACTCTTAAAAAAATTTTTTTAGTTGTTCCACTCTGATGACAAATTGAAAAAGTAATTGAATTTCACAGAGTTTACCGTGGCCATCGTCCACATCATCTACCCTCCACAGACACACTTAAAACAGGAAACACAAACAAAACATAGACCCCAGTCCTAAACCTCGGGATCATTTTCCACCGCGGCACCACGGGGAGTCTGTTTTTTTTCTTTTCTGTCTTCACTTCTGCATCTCTGTCAAGGCCTGCGATCCCTTTTGTCTGCATCTGCTTCAGTTCCCAAGACTGAACACAGGCCCCCTCAGCGTGAGGCGGCCGTCCCGGTGGTGACGACTCGCTCGGCTAAAACCAGCTCAGCGACCGACCGGCACGTCGTGACACCAAAAACAACTGCGAGTTTACCATTTTTGTAAATATTTCGCTCCTCGGTGTCACGTTTCTCCGTCTGCTGGGACATCTGTTACGCATGATCGTTACACACCGCGCTGTACACATGGCCTCAATCATGAAGCGAGCACCTCAGCAGCGCGGGACCTCCAGCAAAAATTTTCATAGGCATTCATCAGCACTAATCACTGTTGACATAAACTGCCTTTTCACATAGACATAAAACACATCGCCCTCTGTGCTCATTGTAAACGAAGGTTTACTGGTCGCCGCGGCTCTTGAAGCATGGGATGCAAGAGGCTTTCACGCAGAGTTCAAGTTAGTTAGAGGCACGGCTGAAAAACTTTCTCCTCTCGTCTCATTCTCTGGCTTCGGCTCCGGCTTCCTCCACTTTTGGGTTGCTGCGCCGAAGATGACAAATTTATGCTTTGATACAAAAATATGGGAGGGGAAAATTTAAGGAAAAGAATGAGGAGGAGGATGTTGTTGCAATTTTTGTTCAGCCGATTTAGATGCGAAGACATCGGCAAAGGAGAACAGGAGGAGTGAGGACGGAGAGGTGGAAGAAAAAGAGCTGCCTCTCTTCATTTTCCTCATGCATGTAACCCTGACTCCTTATAATCCTCAATAGCTATTGATTGTATGAAATAAGGAGCGACAGAGCGATAGAAGAACAGAAACATGGAGAGGGGACGAGGCGGACACAGGGGAAGAGAAGGAGAATGTTGATGTCCTGTATTCAGGGCCATCACTCATCAGACATCCCCTCCATCACCACCACCCCCCCCTCCACCCTGAAAAAACAAAACAGTGTCCTGACATCGTGGTGGAGGGGAGCTGAGGGGAGGGCAGGGAGAGAGGGAGGGAGGAAAATTAGGAAACCAGATGTGAAGCATTAAAACATACTGACATGCTGAGGGCCTTCCTCTGCCACACTCACACACTGAGAGCACTAACTCATACAGCAGGCCCAGATGCATGCACGTATGCATGCATCTGTCACACACTGGCTGCACAAAACCACACACACACACACACACACACCCATGTACGAGTTCACGGAGAAACGCACAAAGACAAACGCTGACTTGCGAGCGACCATGTGTGCACAATCAATCGTGCAGCGTTACATACATTAGCAAAAATGATGCTGCGTTTGTACGCGCCGGCCGATTTTTAACAAAACATGAAAGTAACGGGGGACAAAAACACGCTGCAGCTCACGGCTATGGGCTGAGGTTTGGATAAACCAGTGTTGACCTAAGAATATTTCTAAATCCACAGATAGGTCGTCATGCATCAGCGTATGGATATGCATCCAATTAGTACATGTACCCGGGCTGAGGAACGGCTGGGGGGGAGGGATGGAGGTGTTTTGTTTTCCTCCACGGGGAGAGCTGTGTTTGGGGGAAGGAGCAGGGAGGTGAGGGGGGGTAGTAATAAATACCCCTGGACCAGGGTCCCCTGGCAGACTGGAAGCTAGACTGGTCACCAGGGTTAACACCCGGGGCACATGACCTTTGACACTGCTAATGGGGCACAGAAAACCCCCACGAACTGATACCCCCTCTGTCGCATACCACCACAGGACCTTTCACACCAGTCTCCCAGTCCAGCCCCCCCTCCCCACTCCCTCCTTCCCCTAAAACATACAGGGATATCTGTGGCATCGGCTTCACCCGCCACAGCCAAACTGACTCCGGTCTTTTTTCTTTTATGAAACACACATCCAATCGTCGATAGAACAGCTGGAGGTGCTTTTACTGGACTGTTACAGTTCAAGTGTCCAGCCAATCAGCAAATGACTGGTCAACACATTACTCTGACGTCTAATTATCTCTCAGTGACATCCCGCAAGAGTTTAAACAACATCCTCGCACCTCAGAGGAGCCAACACACTATCAAAGTATTTAAACCTGACGCCTGGGTAAAAACAGCAATCTGAGAAAGTAATAATACTTTATTATAAGTGAACGTCCTACTTTCAAAGTTGCACTCAAGTCCAGATTATTTCATAATAAATATCAAGATCAAAAGTAAAAGTACTAAAAAGATACAGCTGAACAGTGCATAGTGTTATATTCTTATGTTTTACATTATTAAAATAACATTACTAACACATACGTATGTAAGAAGCATTTTCATGTTGTAGCAAAGGTTGAGTTTATTTCAAGTATTTTACGTACTGAACAGTATTTTAACCTTGAATTTTCATGTGCTTTTGCTGTAAAATATCTTCATTAATTACGTAACCAGCATCTTTGAGTGGCAAAGTAGCAGAAAATGGAAATGCTCAATGAACATATAAGTACCTCAACACTGTACTTCACTACTGCTGAAAATACCAGCTCACTGATCAGAAGAATCAGAAGTTCTCTGTAAATCTACTGTAAACCCGGATCAGATTCACTGTCCTGTTTACTCATTCTTTGATCAGATACTGATGTAATAAGATTTGCTATTTTAGACTGTAGTTTATTCAGGCAAAGTTCCTGTCTGGCTGCTTGTTTGTAGACAAAATGTGTCATTCGAGACGTCTGGCAGCTTCTGCTAAATAAAAAAAAAAAGCTAGTAGAAAAACACGTTTGCATTCCTGACAGAGAGAGGTTGAAAATATTGTTTTGATATCAGTAAACTCAGCAAAAATAACCGTGTCCGTGTAAAAAAAAAAAAGTCAGAGTTTTGATAGAGGGTATGAAAATGGGAGAGTAAATGGAGTCCAGGTAGTCTCAGGTGGACGGCGAGCACGTGGGGGAGCTCGGCTCTTTGAGAATTCGCCTGCTGGATTGGCTCGGCCCCTCTTGGCCTCCTCTCCCAGGCTGGTTTCACCCCTGCAACCTCGGCCCCGGCCCACCCCGCCTCTAAACTTGAGAACTGTGACAAAGCCAAACATTTAAACCGCTGGTGCTGATTTATAGAGCTTGGTAGTGCTGTAAAACCTTCAGGCCTGCCACCGCAAAAGTGAGCGAGGGCACGGCGGAAAGGAGCGGAGAGGAAAAGAGAAGAGGGCCGAGCGGAGGGAAGCCGAAAGACGGGAAGGGTACACGAGAGGCACTCGAGCGTTTCAACGAGGCTCCTCCTGGGTGCTGAAGTGGGTTTTTTTTACCGCGTCACCTCTCGCCGGCTGCTAAATGTGCATTTCAACAATCGCAAATGAATTAATGTTCGAGTCTCCCGAGCTCACCCAAAAGCGTAGATTGCATACAAAGCTCGGCCGCGTGGGACAGCGGTCAGCCTGCCAAATGGAAGGATATGGATAGATATTCAGAGTCTGGAGAACATGAATTCACAACCAGGACAGGGAATAGAAGTCCCATCAGTGGCCTCACCTCTCCCAGCATGCCTGGCGTGTCCTGGGGGACGAGGATTCAAAATACACCCTCGACTGTCAAACGGAGACACGAAGCACCCTCTGCAGCTGAATAGATTTCAAACGGAGCGGCGGGTCATCTGCAGCGCGCCAAACGCTGGCCTCGCTCTGTCAATACCCTCTCAATCAATCGGCCACTAATCATATTTACCAACAACATGTGCGCATCAAAGCTCGGCCCCGAACCTCTCTCGGGGGAAGAACAATGAATCTGGGATGGATGCCACTGCGAGGGAAAAAGGAGAGGAAAGAGAAGCAACAACAGAAGGAGAAGAGATGTCTTCTTAATTAGCCAGTAATGATAAGATCTGACAAACAACATCTGTTTCCAGAAAGAGAGAGAAGGAGGGGGAAGTGGGGTGGGTGGGGGTGGGATAGGAAGGAGGACGAGAGAGAGGGAGAGAAGCAGCTGAGAAACCTGTGAAGCCTAGACAACAGGGACCTGCTTGTAGGAAAGTAAAGGGGGAGCGGAGGGGATGTGTAAGGGAGGGAGCGCCGTGTAGCGTGACACAATAGAGGGAACGGAGGATGAGAAGTATAGCAGAAGTGAGAGAAAGACAGAGAGGGGAGAGAAATCTGACAGGGTTGAGGGAGTCGAAGAGCCCGGACGAATATGACAGACAGGGGGAGGAAAACAGATCAAAATGAGAGAGAGAGAGAGAAAAAGGAGGGGAGACAGACAGACGCAGAGAAGGTGAGCTGGATAATGGTGCTGCAGGGCGGGAGGAGGAACGTGTGAAGAGACGGGGAATGGAATCACTCAGAGGTCCAGGGTGCTGTAATTTACTGTCCGTGGCTAATACACAGCAAATGTGCGGAGCCGAGGACTGGGAGAGGAGAAGGGGAGCCGGGTGGTGGGGGGGCTGCAGGGAGGGCACGCAGACTGTTGGGGCTCTCAGCATGCCTGCTGGGAGCCTGTCAGCAGTCACATCACCCCCTGCCCTCGGCCCTGACAGATTCATCAAGACCACCGCACCCACACACACACACACACTTACACACACTCACTCACACACATGCATCCGAGACATTATAGTGACTTTGCAGTTGTGAAAATTGCCGCTCCGGCTTCCTTTTAACTTTTCTTTTCCCTCCGTGATGAGGAAAAGGCGACATCTGTTGCATTAATGATTCAGCCAGCAAAACGCGAAAGAGCCGGCGACGGTTTCTGCTCCGCTTCGACTACACATCCTGCACCACACGCCGCTTCCTTCTGTTAGCGCGGCGTAGAAATGCAGACCTACACAGTGTCCTTCCCACAGGAGGAATCAGTATCGCCTCGAGCACGAGCCAACAGAGAGACTGAATCGAATTTTATTTAAGAAATACTGCAGATGTGTAAATATTAGTGTAAGGAAACACTAAGACTGAAGATTTTTAAAGAAATCTAACTCCAAGAGAGAGACGGATTCCTGATAAACAGACAAACAAACAAACAAGGTGGCTGTCGGGGCCGGCCCAGCGGCAGGGGGCATTGTTAAGTCATTAGTGAAATTTAAGAAGAGGGTGAGCGGTCCCCATCTAACACACACACACACACACACACACACAATCACAGCTCCACCCACAGCTAAAACATCCGACCAAAGAAAACAGCCCTTGTTCCTAAATACCACTGCTAACTGGCCTCTGACTCCACACACACACACACACAC
>JAOXYL010000086.1:22521786-22533667 GCA_028564955.1 Terapon puta | reverse complement strand
GCGCCCCTCGGAAAGGTCCCTGAACTCATTTTCACCGGCCCAACTCCGAGCGAGGCTCTCGACTGTTTGAAGCGGTACCTGTCAGTGAATTTGATATTCTAGACATTGCATCGTCTCTCCCTGTCTGTCTTTGTGTCAAGCCCCCCCACCCCCCTCCCACTCCCCTCCTTTTTTGCGTCGCCCCAAGGGAGGAGCCATCCCCGCGGTCCTGTGCCAGCTGCTCAGTGGTCCAGCCTGTGTGCCGCTCGGCTGTGTGAGGCGGTGTGCACTGGAGCCTCAGGGCCCTGTCGCCACGCTGCCTGGCCCCCTTCCCGCGTCTGAGGGGCTCGCTGACAGGGGGTCTGGAGGGACTGGACAGTACTAGCCCACCAGGGAGAGAGAGACCTGTGACAGCGGACCGAGGGGACCGGTGTGTCTGGCTTTGTCTCCGCCGCGTGAACGTTTGTGTGACAGGCAGGTAATTCATGCACACATATTAATGACGCAATCCAACAAACTGATCGGCCCTCGGAGTGAATCCCAAACAACTGTGGAGCTCGCCGCGCCGCTGCAGACGCTGGCCCCCGATTGGCTGCGAGATATTCATTAGATTACTCATTCATTATATATTGGGATACTTCAAACGCAGCGTGCAAGTTATATTAAACTGCAGGTTCCCATGGCAACGTATTTCATGCCGTAACACGTAGCTACAAGTGGTGAAACTAAAAAAAAAAAAAAAATGAAACGAAGTAAGTGAACACAAAGGTTGGAAAAAGATCATCCTGGATAAAAAAAGACACAACATGTTGTTTCCTTTAATATATCAGGAAATGCTGCGGTGCATTTTTAGATACTTGTAAACTTTGTGGATTATTTTAGACTGAATGAGAATGAAAATACAACAGTTTCTCAATGAATACTTATATGTCCAGTTTTGTGCCTGTGTTATTATATGTAATGCTTTAATACTGCAGATTATACATTACCAGTAATTGGAAGTCTGTTTCTGGACCTCACTTCAGTTTCAGTTTCAAGTTTTATCATCTGTAAACATCGACCTTTTCGTTTCTTTTTTTCCCCTTTTCTTTCTGTTCGGGCTTTTCCCCACAGCGACTGAATAAAACAGTACAGAGCTTCACACACTGGTGAGGTGAAAAGTGAGTGTGTTGCATTAAAGGCCCTGTTAAAAGCCTAACACTGAGCCACTTGGAGGGAACAGCAATGAATCTGAAAGGAAAGTCAATCCTGAAAATGTAGGAGTTTCAATCAGTGTCAGGATTGTCAGGATTATATATTTTTAACGTTAAATTAAAACATCACAATTTAGAAGATTATGTTTTTTTTGTGCTCTAAGTTTAAGCATCAAATACACTTTATGAAACAACACACCCACATACAAACTAAAGTCCCTCTTCTGGTAAAAAGCCGAAAAGGTTTTTGAAATTCCAACAAAATGAGAGCATAAATTTGGAAGAAACGCTTCGACTGGAAAACAGTCTCCATCCTAAAAACTCAGTCGATATAAAAAGCTAACCATCACTAGCATCACCAGCAACAGTTGACTGAAAGTGTCAGTTTACAACCATTTTACCAGCATCATCTGAGGCTCTTTCCACAGCCAGAGGCTCAGAATAAAAATGCACTTCCTCCACATCCTCCGAAAATTGGATGACGGAGGAGGAGGAGAGCGATGCACAACAGTTATTGTCAGAGTCCATTTTGCATTCTCTTTCCCACATAACGTCTGATGATTTGCACCTCCCCAACATGCTTTTCCAAGCAGAAAATATATCAAACCAGGAGCAAAATTAGAAACTCAACCCCATTTCGTTTGTATTTTCATTATTTCTTGGCTATGAGATGGGAGAGTTCACACCAATTACAGCACTGCCCCTCAGGATTTTCACCTCTTAAAAGACATTTAGAGAAGCCGTCTTTGAGAAAATGTGATGGAAAAGGTGATGACAGCGCAGGTACAGCACGCCAGTATCAACAGAGAAAGTTATAGCATGAGTTCCACTTTGCAGCTAAAGAAGAATCTTATACTGGGAGTATGAGAAACAATTTCCTAAAAGGACATTGTTGTCTCACACATAAAACTCTCCAGTGCATATATGATGACCTAACAGGGCGACTTGGCGGCGGTGCATGAGTATGCATCTGGGAAACGGGAGGAATTCGACCCCTGACACAGTCCAACAAATGTTGCTGCATTTATTCTTTGGCTGATAGTTTAATGTTCTTTTCCCAAAGACTCGCAGCTTCTATTTTCTTTCTGGCCGAAGCTGCAGAACGAAGGAGGCCGCCGCTCTCCGCCATTAGGGGACACGGCCCGCATCATCACATACTCTTATTTCTTTCAGATTACTTCAGGACAGGCGGGCACAAGCAGGTGGAACGTGGAAACAGATGGTCAGGCTGCCTCTGTGAGACATTTACATACACCAACAAATGATATCTGAATAGTTTATTGTCAAACTGTCCAGACAGTGTTAATCCGTAAAGAACTATAAAAAAAGATCTACAGTTTTACTGAGCTGCAAAATGGAGACTGTGTGAATGTGTGTCTGTACGTTGCAACCCTGTAAGATCTCTTTTTGCAGGGAAAATTGGTTTCAGAATTAACATTAGCATATTTGAATTAACAAATAATAACTCCAATAATAAACATCCAACCAGGGGATTTAGTAATTGAGCTGAAACTAATGCTATCTGCACATTGATTAGGACGGGGGAAAAAAACAGAACAAAAACCTGCACTGACTAGTTAAAAACAAAGCTGTGGCACATGCATATAACTAGAACCGAGACTACAAACAGATCAATACAACCCACAACCTTAAGATTAAGAGTAATGGATTCCTCTCGGAGGGGGAGCATCTGAAGTCGAGCCACCGCCCGGGACCACTAATCATCGTTCAAACGGTAAAATGATCAACTTTAACTGTTTAAAAGAAAAAAAAAAGAAAACATGAAAACTACGGTGCATTCCCGATATGAGTTTAGTTTTTTTTGGGTCAGTATTCAAAAATCAAAGGGCCCCCGATATGAAATAGTCTTTGTGAGCTCGTTTTGAGTCGAGGAGAGGGAAGAGCCATATTGACAACATTGGAAAATTCCTATTGATTATTCTTCTTTTCTCCGAGCGCCGGCTTGTTAAAAAAGACCCCTCTTGGAAACACGATCAATTAGTGAGATAGTGCTTGCCATTGATCACCCCCCTCTTCACTCGCCCCCCCACCCCCTCCCCTCCCAACCTCACAAGCCTCCTGCCTTACGATGGATCCCTCCACACACTCCTTATGACCAAATATTGATCCCGGCGTCTTAGCCAAATATAAAAGCACGCTCTCACACCGGGCGCTGACCTCTCACATCCAAACCGCGCCGTCTAATACTAATACTGACATCTGCTTGTCTCCATTGTAAACCCATGGTGCACTCATAAATACAGGGGCCAGCTCTGGCCCAGAACCAATATAGTTTCTCAGAGGTCAGAGGTCAGCGTGGCAATAATCCCGCCATTAACAGATCTGCCTGGGTTAATACTGAGAGCAGGAGCTTTATGGAGCGAGAGCAGCAAACATGGGTGAAAAATATCGTTATTATACATACGGGCAATTATTTTTTAAATTAAATTGAAATGCTTATTATTATTAGGGTTAAGTGATTTGAAGTCGAAGCAGAAAACAGAGAAAAGCAGCAATTTCACACCTTTTGAGGGGCTGCAACTTTTTGCTTTTTGCCTTAATTAACTATCCAAACAGTCAGTTCGTTATAAAAATGATAGCAACTTCATTTTTTGACAGTCGCCTGAACAATTGATCCACTAACTGTTTCAGCACTAATTGTAAAAACTACCATGTCCAAATAAATGGTAAAAAAAATGTTACTCCAGAATAGCGGAGCAGTAAAAGCACCGACTGCGTGAGTGTGAAGAGTTAGTGAAGATTAATGGTCATGAGCCCAGAGGAATCAATCTATCTATCTGCCTATTGATCAATCATCTAACCAATCAGTGACCAAGCAGGTCCATCAGTCAAAGATAAGACGTCCGCCGAGCAGAAGAGCCACATCACGCCTGCGAGCGTAGCAGTTCACCAATGTTAAGATGGGACAATTGTAAAACTATTAGACACAGCAGGCAGCGGAGCATTAGATAATTCTCTCCCATCGGCAACTTAAGAGTCATCTCTTTGTCAACGACTGCCCTTGCCCTCTTCATCCCTCGGTCCCTCCACCCTCCATCCCTTCACCCCTCCCAATGGATCAGCTGTGATCTCCTCTCTCTCCTTTCACTCAAATCAGGATTAGGGAGAAGAGGAGGTGGAGGGAGTAGGAGGGGGGGCACAGCAGCAGCAGGAGAAGGGGGAGAGAAAACTGAAACAATATGGAAAGGAGATTAGAAAAGAGGGGGTTTGGGCCGTTTGGGGAATTGCAAACTCCCTTGTGCTTGGGTAGGTGTCCTAATGACACTGCCTAATTATGGCAAAATTAGACAGGCTAAAGGGAAGGAGGAGGAGGTGGTGGTGGTGGTGGTGGTGGTGGGGATGAGAACGTGAAGGAAAAAGAAGTGGAGCAAGGGAATTAAGCAATAGGGAGCGAAGACGTAAGTGCACAGTAGGAGCGAACGGAAAAGAGCGAGAGGGGTGTGCAGGAGCACAGATAGGAGGCGAGGCGGGGAGGAAGGGAGCGTGGGGCTAAAAAAAAAAAAAAAAAAAAAACAGAGAGAGAGAAAAGGAGGAAGAAAAAGGGTGGAAAGCAGTGGCTGGGCGATAGGAGCGAGTGGGCCCCAGCACGCTGCATGTTAATTGGAGAACAGGTGTTGGGGCTGGGAGCAGGAGGCTGATTACTGGAGCCGCAGAAACAGACCGTCTCCACACACACACACATAAAACTGCAGGCACACACATGCACAAATGCTCATAGGCTGCACACACATGAATAATTTAATACCCAAGCAGTGACTCGGGAAAAAGGTCAAAGTAGGGGTCACACAGACACATACACAATCGCACATACATCCATATACATACATAAATAAACGTCCACCCGAATGTGGAAAATATACGTTTGTGTGCACACAAACAGCGCATACATGCTGTGAACATGCACACATCTCGCGCCAGTCTTTTTTTTTTTTTTTTTTAACTTTTCCTGTCAAGCGAGAAAGCGCACATAAGGTGGGATAAAAGGGCACAGGGCCAACGCAGAATCCCATTGGCTTATCAGAAATTAACTGGCTGCTAATAGGCTGCTCCCCGAGGAGAGGATTTCGCAGGCCAGTCAAGAAGGAGAAGCCCCCATCAGGACGGGATATGCCCAGTGTGATTAGAGAGTACAGTAGGTCAATGATTCCATTTAAATCAATCCTCACACACCGGCCTGCACACACACACACACACACAGAAGAAATAGATATGGATCGCTCTCTCCTCACCGGCCCTCCGCCGAGCTTCCCACAAACAAATTTGGAGGAGGTTTAGCCATGTTAGGAGGAAGTATAAAAGGGGAGAGAGGGGTGGAGGGGGGGTTATTGGGAGAGTAATGTGCGACAGTAAATGAGAAAAGCAGCTGCTCCGAGGGATTCTGGGAAAATTCAAAAGACAACAGCCCGATTTTTCCGTTGTATGAAAACTATCTTCGGCGGAGATCCTTTGAGACACACTGTCAACAGCCAGCCAGCTTGAACTGAGGAGGGGAAAAGAAAAGGGTCCTTGACGTATACGAAGTGAGTGTTTTCTCGACAGACAATCGGAGGGAAGGGGAGAGAGGAGGAGGAGGAACTGAGGGAGGGAGAGGAGATGAAGGTTGCGCCCATGACATCACAGAGAAAGTATTTCACATGCGGTCCGCTTATGAGCATTCATCACGCCGGTTAATGCCAGGCAGACAGCGCGAGACCACCGAAATCCCTCGGACGTGAAGGCCCTCACACACGCTGATTACTTGCGGTGGTCGTCCGCCTTTAAGGCTGATAAGTAGCTGTCAGGGTGAACATTTACTACACATGTGAGCCCGTACGGTGGAATGAGAGAGCCACATGCTTCTGATAAAAAGGAAATCTACGCTGTTGGCAGGTTTAAGGTGCGATGTGGGCTGCTGGGTGTAATGAGTGACCAAATTGAAACAGATCCCAGCAGGCTGGCGATAGATCAACCAGATAACGGAGGAGAGAAACACATTGGACACAGATCCTGTGGTCTCTACGTTGTGCTGTAGGTGCGTACACATACATGGCTGCTCTTCTCTCTGATTGGCTCAACAACCCTCATACCAAACCACCATCTCTGTCTTTCTTTTGTGAGTGTGTGGGAGTATTCATAGAGGTGTTTCTTTTTGTGCGGGACCTGATTTTGATCTCATTACCTGTCAATGATGACCGGGTCGGAGGGCGTCTCGTTTCGGTTGCCGCAACTTTTCTTCTCGCAGCAGCGGCTGAGTGGGCAGAAGAGACAGAAAAGAGGGAAAAAAAGTCAAAAACAAAACACAAAAAAACAAATTAAACAGGAGGAGCCATCATTTGTCTGGCCCATCCACTTCCACTGGCCCAGACTACTCTGCCCCGCAGTCGGCCAAGATCCAGGAGCACACAAAGGAGGCAGGAGAGGGGAGGGGAAGAATAGACAAAAGAATAAAAGAGGAAGAAAAGGTACAACAACACACCCTACAAACAGTGAGAGACCATTCAGAAGTGAAAAGCCAGCCAGGCAATCTGTCACATTGATTTCAAAATCAAACTCAACCCCCACGCAGACTCACTGCACACACACACACACACACACACACACCGTCAAACACAACATCCTACCATTCGTCAGCAGTCCTGTCCGAGGAGCCTGCTGGCCACCCAGCACCCCCCTCCCCGAAGTCCCCTTCACTGCATAACAAAAGTGCCCCCACCCCTAACCATCTGCCACCCCTACACCTCGCCTCACCCCTCTCGTGTCCCAGCTTGGCCCTGCCCTGCCCCCCTCCGCCCCCCTGTCAGACGGCCTCACTCCCCAGCTGTGACGCTTGCCCTCTGCCTCTTCGGCTCTGTTATTAGCCAGCTGTGAGTCACATTCGGGCATCTGCTGGCTACACAATGGCAAAAACCCCACTCCGTCTTAGCCCCTCTCCCCACGTCCCTGCCCCCCCCACACACCCCCTCCCCATCCTTCCCCCTGCTGCCCTTCCAATCCTGGGTCACTGCCCCACTTCCAGACCGCTCTCTTCAGCTCCTTCTCCGTCCGTAACCCCCCGGTTCACCTATTTTCTTTATCCACCGAGTAACAACCTAAAACCGCTCCGGCCCCCGTTTCCGCGACCGAACTCTGGAAAGCTCTCGCGCCGAAAAATGCGGCCTTTCACGTTTCATCAGGCGTCGACAAAGTTCAACCGCGACGTCTCGGCTGAACGGGGGTCACTTTCAGATGGAGGAAAAGGTGGATCGCCCCCCCCCCCCCCACCGCTCTAAAGTCTGTCTGGCTGCAGGACCCGAGGCCAGAGAGGGAGAAGAGCCAAAGAAGAAACGGGAGCCGGCCGGGGACATGCTGCGTTACAGCAGAGAGCAGCAGGGGGTTACCACTGTAACAAGGGTGATGACAGCCAGGCGAGACTCACCGTCCAACCACAGTGTAGTTTTTAAAGAAAACAAAAAAAAAAAGTAGAGCCCCGAGCATCGTCTCTAAACCACATTTCAAGCTGACTGAGACAAAGCAGAACGAAGGAGAGTAATGGATATTTGGATTTCGTCCCTGTGGGTGAAGATTTGACTGAGTGAATGTGTGTGTGTGTGACTCACCTGCACATAACCTCGTGTGTGAGCAGCACTCGGCACATTTCTGGATTCTTGTTCTGTCCCTCATACGATATGGGCTGAGAGGAGGAAACGAGGAGCAGCGGGACAGATTCAGTTTCACGTGGAATCAATGCAGCGTTTATACTTGACGCCGCCGAGGGTTAAACGACTCTCGTGGGGACTTGGAGGAAAAGTTTACCAACCTGTTTAGTGACGGAATCGATAAGGCGCGCGTAGAGATCCTGCTCCGTACGAACCCCTGCAAAAAAAAAGAAAAAAGGAAATGCATAAATTCATTTTTAAGAGAAAAAAAAAACATGATCTCTCGCCCTCAGTGCTTCATTTTAATGAAAACTGGGAGTAGAAGACAGATGAAGCTGGAGACACACATGTTCATTGTGCAGATAACCTTAAAATCACTAGACAAGAGTAAATTAAGGAGGACTCAGTCAGCACATAATTGCAAAATGCGACATAACCATAAATGAAGCAACCGAGACTGCACTTTAACTCCAAAACCCGCCCTGAGCAGCTGATGTATACGCGAATAAAAAACCATTCTGAGGATGCTCAAAATAAAATGGAAAGATTTATGACATTAATCTTTTTTTATCTCAAACTCTGGACAAGCTCTCAGAAAAAAAAAGAGGAAAAAAAAAAAGCATTGAACTCTGTCCAGCCAACATGGAGGAATAAGATTGGCATGCGGTTTGAATTTTCTCTCTGATGGTTTCTGAGGGGATTGGGAGTTATTTGATGTTTGATGATTATTAGTCGTGTTCTGCTTTGAGGCCTGAATTTACAGCCACATTCTCACGATATGTCAAGCTCTTACTTTATTTATTTATTTATTTTATTTTGGTTATTTCTCATTTAGGGTCTGATTTATTCCCAAAGTTTTCTCTGCGGCCCGGAGGTCTGAGCCAACAGGTAGAGCAGCGACCGATCGGGGCCTTAAGGGGCTCGATTGAAGAGCAAACGCCGTTTCCGGTTCCTCTGAGTGAGATTTCCGAACAAGACACCTGAACCTCCGGGTGCTTCACAACCTCCTGTAAATCACACGAGGTGGGAAACCGGCGTGTAATAAATGACTTCTTGTGAGAAGGACGCATTTACCCGAGGATTTTCTCCTCTTTTTTTTTTCCTTTTTTGTAAAGACTTTGGAGAGTATTGCTTTTAAAATGTGTTCCTCTCATCAAAGTCTCGATTGAGATGCCTTTGATATCGCTTGGGGGGAAGGGGATGAGAGGAGGGGATGTAGAGGAAGTGCTTTTGGTGCGCTTGTATGTGTGTGTGTGTGTGTGTGTGGAGGGTGTATAAGGGGGTTGCTCTGGAACATGTCTTTTATCTTCCCTCCCATGGGTGCCACTGCGATGGCAGAGTAGGGGCAGCAGTGGCTCATGGGAACCGAGTTTCTCTGTGTATCCCCGGATCTGATGTGGGAGCACCATGGGGGGCTGGAGGAGTTGAGGGGAAGGCGTGTGGGGAAGGGAGAGGGAGGGGGGGGGTGGGTGAGGAGGAGGGTTGGGGTGGGGTGGCAAAAAAATGTACCTCGATTCCCCATAAGGCCCAGAAGTCTCTGGATTGTGCAAACCGGGTGATTAGAGGATGAGCGGGAGGTAATTTATGAGCTCAGAGAGGAGAGGGGAGGTGAGGCGGATCACTTAAGTGGAAAGGTGTGTGTCATGTTGGCGTCACCGTGACCTCCCTTGACCCCCGCGCCGTCGTCTAAACGATCGAATCAGACACCTCGGGGGGCCGGGAGTCAACCCCTCGCTGTCTCGTCCACTCACCGTTGCTGTAGAGGAGCTGCAGCTTGTAGTGCGTGCCGTTGTTGGTCTTTTCTCCCGTCTGCTCCTTGGAAAGAGAGGACGGACAGACACACACACACACACACACAGGGCATGCAGTTAAGCACATTTGGGGGCACAGATAAGTACAGCCGAGCATCAGTGAGTCTCTCCTAATCCTGCGGCTCGCCCTTTCCCCGCGAGCCGCATCCAGATCAGAGGGGTTGTCGGCTCAGAGCCCCACGTGGGACCTTTCCGTTGTGCTCCCGAGCCGAGCGCTTAACCTTGAGTCGGATGTTCTTTGTGGAGGTTGGACTATCATGTCTGATGCAAACCCCCTAAAACCTCGGGATCAAATGCAGCGGCCTTCCCCGCAACGAGGTAGCACAGGCATGCTTGTGTGTGTGTGTGTGTGTGTGTGCAAAGTGTGTTTCAGCGGGTGGAAAGTACTGTATGTGAGACTGAGCAGCAGTCGACCTTGACAGAAAAACTTCCTTTCCGCTATCTTTCCTCCTTTCCCCCCTTTAGGCTCTCCACCAGTAGCCTCTCACTTCTTCCTACCTCACCCCCCCCCACCCCCTCTCCTCTGTCTCTTGTTCCTTCTCTTCTTTTCTCCCCCTCTACCTCTACTGGTCTTTCTAAGTGGTCTCAAAGGAATGCTCTCTGGTCCAATAACCCAGGAGGCTGGCATCACAGAGACGAGAGCGAGAGAAAGGGGGGAGAGAGAACGAGGAGGTTGTGGAGGTAGAGAAAGTGGGAAAAGGAGACAGTTGTAAGGAAGGAGCAGAAGAAGAAGAAGTAGAAGAAGAAGAAGTGGGGAAATTAAGATGCACGAAGATAGGCCGGAAAGTAACGGAGCTCAAAACTTAATATCAAAAGTGAGATTGAGGCTCAACACGAGGAGACAGACGGATTCCTGCCTTCATAAGTTTTTATAAACACACACGGAGGAACATTTATTTCGCCGTGCCATCGCTCTACCTCTGCATAATTACAAAGCAAAAACAGATGCCAGGGTAACCATGCAGAAAATGAACCCCTCCACTGCCGTCATATTACTCTGCGCTGGCCTGTGTGGCACAAAAAGGGGGTGGGGGGGGCGTGGAGGGGGGCGATGGGGGCGCACCTCCCTGCCCGTGAAATTCGCAGCAAAACTATGTTTGAACTTCAGCTGACAGCACAGTGTCCTCTTGTCTTTCTCACACTGGGAGGGGGGGGGGGGGGGGGGGGGGGGGGGCTGCCAGTTTCAGGAGACTCTCACTTCCCCCCCCACCACAAGGCAGAAACATCCATCAACACCGGGCATGAGCCCCCCAGCCTCTCTCTAACTCTGTCTCTGCACCCTTCCTTATTTTGGTCTTGTCCAACCTGAGGAATCCAGCTCCCCCCACAGCAGTATTTAAAGTGTGGGAGGAATGGATGGTGGTGGGGGGGGTGTATGAAGGAAAAGAGACTTTGATGATTAGTTCACTGTATAACTTAACAGGAGCAAGCATAATTTGCATTTTAAAAAAGTAGTGATGTCCTCCTAATGAGGCAAGCTGCTAATTAGTCATTAGATATTCTTTTTCAATCCCACATCATCAGCTCATTGAGGGTAAAGCTTCTGCAAACATGTAGCCGTCAGCTGTTCGATATGCTTGGCTTTTCTGGGGATGGGGAAGATCAAGTTGAGCACCTGGCTACAGCTGAAATTTGCTGTTTATCTCTGAGACACCACATCTCTCCTGTTTGGTTTTACAAGTTTCCCTGGAAGAACTAAACAGATAAAAAAAAACTGCGGACGTCCTCCAGGAAGACTCACACACACCTTGTCGTGCTCAACAAAGTCCACAAACGCAGTCCTCTCCACCTCCACGGGCTGGCCGTGTCTGTCGTAGAGGGCCAGGACGAAGTGGAAGAAGTTGGACTTGCGGAGGTTGGAGGGCGGCTGCTTCTCAAAATGAGCTCTGGAGAGAGCGACCCCACTGAGGACACAACAGAGGAGAGAGTCAGCTCACACACACCATCAACATATTATATTTATCAAAAAAGACTGCACATTATACTGATAAATATGAAGGGTAGCTTAAATTAAATTACCATCTAACATGTGTGTAATCCACTGGTGGTTGACAGTGTTTCTCAAAGAGATCTTAATAAAACAAAAAGTTCAATTTCTCTAAAAATTAATTCATATGCAGCTCAACAATGTTTGAATTATTGGAACTTTAAAGTTAATGAAATATTTAAATTATTTTCTTTTCCTCTTGTTCATAAAGTTTTTACATTATCTAATTATTAAGGTTTTCAGTTTATACATACACTCATTACTAAAAACAAACAT
>JAOXYL010000086.1:22467990-22483488 GCA_028564955.1 Terapon puta | reverse complement strand
GAAAGGCGCCAAGCGTGACATTAAAGCGGAGGAATACGCGTGTAGTGATGAGTAATACGTGTCGCTAATATCACCGGACGAGGAGCGGAAGAGGCCGGTGTACCGGGTCTTACCGGGGTGTCCTTCTCCAACCGACTCGGAGGTGAACAAGAAGCAGTCCTCATCAATGAGGGAGTTGTGGAAGCCGTTCATCTGCCCGTTCATTGTTGCTGGCTGTTTGGTTAACGAAAATGTCACGATGTCAAGCTGAAGCGTCTATTATTATTATTTTCGTCTTCTCGAGCAGTGCCTGGGTGCCGTCCCCGCTCTCTGAAGGAGTCCCCGGTGTGCGTGTCGTCGCCCGGTGTGTTGATCCTCTCAGTGTACCCTCATGGCGCAGCGATCCGCTTTTTATCAGACGCGATGACGTCAAGAGGAGGTGGGCTAAATCATTCAGCCTATGAGGAGAGGGGTGGGCGTGGGCTTGGACCATGCTGTAACCAGGATGCCTTTGCAGGGCGGTTAAATCTGAGAGATCATGTGTTGTCAAAATGTTACAGTGACACGAGGACCTTGCTCAATCAGCACCTTTTACCTTAATAACGTGTGTGTATGTGTATGTGTGTGCCTAGTAGAATAGGCAGTAAAGTTCTGCCTTTAAAACTTACTGTGAAGCATGGCCATCTCCACACACCATGCTTGTGTTTCTTCATTCCTAAGTTTTGATGCCATCAGTGCCACATGCTTAAACCAGCATTACCAGGAATCTTAATTATAAGATGGAACATGGAGCCTAAAGCTGCTGTTTAAGGAAGTTAGGACGACTTTCCAAAACAAAACAAGTGTTCCAGTGTAGCTGTGGGCATTCGGCCTGCATATCTGAGATGCTCCTCAAGGCTGGCAGTCATTTCCAATCCATTGTCTTGCTGATTTTTGAGCATGTGAAGGTAGAAAGCAGTGGGTGACAGCTGTCTGTCTGTCATCAGTCAAACAGGGATGTTCACTTTTCCAACTTTGTAATTTACTGCAGTGACAGTTGTGTTTTTTTGAGGGTAAGGTCCATTTAAATTAATCACAACATTAGAAAATACAAAAAGATGCCCCAAGTCCAGATTTCACATATTATTTGTTTTGTAATGAGTAGTCAGCTCTATATTATGTTGTTTTAAATAAAAGTATATACTATTTCATCATAGGCCAGCACGTATCAGACAGCAAAAATGTTTTCCAGAAACCATTATTAGAGTTTGGTTTAATTTATCCAATAAGTTGGATTCATTTTAGCTATCAGAAGAACATCAGAACATGTGCTTCTCTGATGAAACAGCCACACTGACCTGAAAATACATTTGCAACAAAGTGGAAACTACTGGGCTATTATATTTCAGCATAACTTGATTATATTTCACTCAAAAAGCTCCCGTCTTCCTCTTATGCTCCAGGCGCTGCTGTGTAATATAATCAAAAGGTCTGATTGTGAACACGTCCTACCTTTGTAAGAAACAGATGGGTTTAATTAACAAAGGACTGTTTTACCATGGTTTTAGCTTCAAAGTAGTGCCATTTTATTTATTTCAGAAAACCAAAGAAACCAAAGGTATGAAACTAAGAGGAGTATCTCTAGTTTTCGGTCTCTAGTTTCAATTGGGGAACATTGTACTCACTCATATAAATTTAGATTGCAACATTTACGTCCCTGTTTTTTAGCCAAGAAAAATCTGTTGCATGTTTGTGACTCAGACCACTGGCCAATGAAAACAGCCTGTGTGTGTCTTTTCTGCTTATCACTGTGAGTATTTGATATGCTGGGCATATTAATTGCCAAATTTTCAAGATATCTTTCGATATGAAAACACGGCTTGTCACAGTGACAAAGCATTTATGAAGGCGTGGAGGGTGCACACACAGCACTGCTGATCTACAGTGAGGAGACAGAACATGTCAACTCTAACTGTCACTGTGAATGTCTGATAACTCTAACAGTGATTGTTGTGTAATTTTTATAATCATTGTCTTAGTTAAAGAATAAAGGCCGCACTGATAAGCCAAAGCCACATCCTAATGGGGGTACTGTAAAAACAAGAGGTCAAACACTGATTTGGCTTTAGCAGAAACATACAGTTATCTATCCTGCTGTGTGGAATACAAAGAGAAGCCACAATTTGGAGGGTTTTTTTTTCATTTTAATGTAAAAAAACAAAAGAACAAAATTGTAACTTAGAAAAACAAAACAAGACTCCTCCTCAGACCAATGACTTTACAGGCTCATTAGTAACGTCAGCCTGTACCCTTTTCTTCTGTTCATTTAATGATCTTACCTGTTAATGATGGGCTTAATGTTTAGTGACACTGAACCAAGCAGCTCAATCCCTGACCAGTATTGCATCAGAGCAGTTCACTCATTTGTCACCATGAATTTGCATGGTGGACACTTTCTTTTCAGAGGGGAAATGCATGATGCAAGATGCACCTACTGTTGCCTTCTGCAGGATGTGTGGTTATTTTTTGTTGGCCACATTTATTCAGAAAGTCTACAACAGTTGGCAACTTCCTCCATAAAACACTAAAAACTGATTATCAAAAGATGAATAATTATAAACTGGAGGTCACCTCCAATCTGATCAGTGAAGATAATACGTGCAATTGTATTAATGACTTTCATAGTCATAATTTAACATGACCAGCACTTATCGCTTATCTATGTTTTGTTTTTTTTACAACCACCGCCCTCATTTGTTTTGTAAAACCACGTAACAGACATGGTTTCTGTTTCGTTATCTCTTCTTCATTTTTTGCACTCTCCAAAACATCCAACTGCCAATCAGACTGTATTACCACTTGTTTTTTAATTAAACAGATGGTTATACAAAAAAATTATCTTACAAACAACAATCTTTTTTTTTTTTTTTTTTTTGCTCTTTACACTGCAATGACACTGAGGCCTGCACTTTATTTTATTTTGCCCTTTGACACTGTACATGTCATCGTTTCAATCTGCTATCTGAAAATGTCTCATTGATGTGGCTCCAGATTGGTTAATCTCTTATCTGGCCAACAGGCCTCTGTTATAAGAGGCTGTTCAATCTCATACTCCTCATTTGTGGGGTACCCCAGAGGTTTATTCTGGGTCCCCTTAATATTTTCTATATGCATGAAAAATACTGAATTTCTACACAGATGATATATCAGCGAAATATAATCTTAAATTGTGCCTTGCTAGAAAAAAACCCCTGTATATTACTGATTGACTTAAAATCAGAAACAATTCAGATCACCCCTGGTTGTGTGTCTGCAGCAGTAGCAGCATTAACAGTCTCTCTAGAAATGTTGTCTTATGTATTAATGTTAAATGTGTTAAATGTGTTACTTCTGACTCAGAGTTGCAGTTCGATGCTCAGGGTACCAAAGTGGCAGTCCCGCTTTGTCAAATTGAGAGGACCAAGATCAGGCTGTTACTTTAATTTGCAGATCAAGAAAAGGTTTCATATCCTCTTGTGCACTTTAGTCTGCAGGCCAAAGTTCCAGAGATGGGAGCTGATACAAAACGCTGATGAAGCGCCCGCATTACAAAAATCCTGCTGGTGATCTTTCTTTCCTGATCGGTCAGGCTCCAGGTCTGATTACTGTCTGAAATCCTCTGACGGGTCTCTATGAACCAACTTTTTAGCTTCGTGGTATTTTTTGTCATTATCATCATCATCTCTCCCCCCACTCCCTACATAAACACGCACATTTCAGCAAATAAACTCAAAAATACAGTAGATTACACTATAATTTCTCAAGCAATAATGACAAAGAGACTCAGGAAACAGACAGACAGCACAATTTGAAGGGGAGTATATTATTTCTTTGGACAGTGTTGCACTAGTTTTTGGGTTGAAAAACAAAGCAAGCAACCCCCCCAAAAACCTTCTTATCTCACCGATCGATGACTCCACAGAGATTAACCGTTGTTATTTACCAACAATCAATATCTCACAGGCTTGCTATATACTTTTTTTGTCAATTTCAATCACAATTATACAAATATCTGTAGACAAAACAATCTACACGTCAGACGATAAAAGCAACATTTGATTTGAATTTACTAAAACAGGAACAGGAGAAATCAGACTCTCTCTCTTCATAGTACCTACGAGAAAATAATTATCAATATTCTGTAATAACATTTTGACATTTCCGTTGAAATAATGCTCCCTCACTGGCCAGCAGAATTCAGGCTCATTTAACAATTAAATAAGAAAATAAATACATAATTTAAGTAAAATAAACTTTGTGGCATAGATTGTCTTCTACTTTGTGTTTTCTAACATACTTAATATTTGTCCTTTACATACATATTTCTTCTATATTAGCCACATAATTACAAAACAATAACATTCTGTAGACAGAGCATTTTTTCCATGAACACTTCACAATAAATAGTCACTGGTCATGACTGCAGAACTGATCATACTTACCTAATACCTAAAGTAGGACAAAGTCATACAATCGTACTCTTTTTTTAAACATGTTACTCTAAACAGAAGGTCCAATAGATTTTTCATTTCAAAAACCAAGAAAATACATGAATGCACCATGAAATGATTCGAACGGTTTCAGGTTTATGCAAGCATCAACTGTCCTGCATTTTCTTCACTTGACATTTATACTGAAGTTAAATGTTTATACTGTCCTTACCATGTTTTTCTAACAATTTTCACAGCCACGATTATCACAAAGAGGATTCAAAAACAGCACTTTACGGCACAAAAATCACAGTACCGGAATGTACAGTATGTCCAGCAGCAAACCATGCAAACGCAGTCGCACTCCATCCGCCGCCACAGCTAGCTACACACACACACACAGACACACACACACCCTCCAGCAACCAAAACACCCCCCCGCACACACACGTCCATAAAAACACATACACACAAAAACTGGTTATAGACATACACACTGAGGGTACAGCTACAACAGTACGCACTGTCCTACGCTAACAGCCCAGAAGTACAAAGATGGTGCATCAGAGGTCACACGGTAACAATGCAACAACACAACATAATGTCACTGTCATCTAATCACCGGGATCAGTGAAGGAGGATCTGATCGAGAAAAATAAAAAATAAAAACAGGACCGGTGAACTGAAAAGAGAAAGCAAAAGTCAAACCCATAAATAATAATAATGCATTAGATAGGGCCATTTCATTAAGTTGAAATGCGCTGGCATTGTGATATTTCACAACAGTGGAACATGTAAGCTTTGTATTATGCTACTTACAGTATAATGCAAAGCCCTGTAGTGGCTCTACACGGTAGAGTTCCTGCTCACGTCTGTCAGAGATGTTCATCGAAAGTCGGAGTTTTTACTTACTTTGTTAGAAACGGAATAAAAATAAATGTTGGAATGTGATTTTGGTTTTCTGAGTAGATTATAAGGAACTTTTGCTGCTGAGAAACGTTAGATAACTCACATCAATGTTTTGTGTGTTAAAGCAATATACTGTGCATGTTGCCCGGGTCAGATATTGCTGTAGTTGTTCCCTCTGGCGTGGGCCAGCAGCAATTAACAAACTAGTTCTGGCAAGACAGCTATGCAGTGTCAGCTGACAGCTCGCCGTCCGCACACACACACACACACACACACCGCATCGTGCTGCACTGATTTGGCGGTCTATTTAAAGGCCTTTACGCTCACATTCACTCTCTGTGCTGACATGTGTTGCGTTGCTGCCATGGCTAAGAACCAAGCCCCTCAAACCGCGGTCTCCACCTACTTTGGTTTTTATGCACGGTGCAGGGACGTTATTCCTATTGGTGGATCATTTGAAATTCTACCTGCGTGTTATGTATCGTGTTGCTGAATTTCCAAAGCAGGAAACATCCACGAGAGTAGGAGCACACCAACAAGTCTGCATGGCTATCTCCACATGCAGATTTGCTCAAAGTATGATAATGTGAGCGATTGTTTGAAAGAGCTGCTTTCGTATGATGTTTTGAAATAAAAAGCATTTTTCATGATGCCTCTGTGGTCGTCATGTCTGAGCGTCATGATAGATACATGTTCCACAACTAAAGCAAACTGAGTGATTGGTGAGCAGTGTCTGTGTCAAGTATGTCGTGCTCTCAAAAGCGCTTTTTGTCGCTTGTACGCAGTCTGCTGACGTGACTGCTGAGTACGAGTCAGTGCAGAGTTTCAACCCAGTATCACAACATGGGGAAGATGGTTTCTAAAAAGTATTATGCAAACTTCTCTCTTACTCTACATGACCATAAATCCTTGAGTATTTCCTAATGCAAGGTGTCAGCTCCCTGTACTGTCCACACCTGAGAACGGACAAAGATAGAAGAAACACAGGACAGAGTGAAAGGTTTACAAATCAAAAATATACGATGTGCACAGCTTAATAGAACAACTCAAGGCAAAGTAAACCATCTGGAGAAACCAGATGGCTGTTCCTGAAAAGGATGGCATCAAAAACTGTATATTTTCTTTACAGAAAGCATACAGTTTAGTGGATGTATTTAAGAAAAGACACAACATTTGGCTATGTGACCTGTGACAGCAGCAGGACTCGGTCATGCCTCACACCCCTGAATCCCCTGTGTCTTTTTCTTTCTCCCCAGGAGCAGACTCCTGGCTGCTGCTGCCCTCTGCTGGACGTCCTGTGGACTCACTCCCGGCCGCTGTCTTGGTGCTGGATGGAGAACCGTCAGTGATGTTGAGCTCTTTCATTTTGGCTTTTGCAGGGCTGCCGGAGCGGCTGCGGCTGTGGCTGCCGCTGCGATGGCTGCGGTGTTTGCCCTTGCGTGGACTGGGACTGCGGGACCTCGTCTTCATGAGGACGACAGTGCTGTCATCCTCTGAGCTGAAGTCAGAGCTGTCTGAAGAACTGTGCTCAAGACCCGAGGTGGGGAGCTGGATCTGTGAATAGATGAAAAAGGGGATAAGAGTACGATAGAGGAGGTAAAAAATGAAGAAAAAGCAGCAAGATGTCAGTGAAAAAAATTAAAAAGGTGCAGACTTAAACACCCGCACTAAAAGCATTGAAGTGATGTAAAGTGCCCCTCTAAGAGATAATGAATTAAATTGTTCTAACCTCAAGAAAGCAGAGTTATGATTACCTGAAATGGCTCTGTTACACCCACAATGGTGCTCGTGTTGTTGCTATAGTAACCCAAGATAAAGTCCCCTGAGCCTTTGGGCAATTCCTCCTCAGTAAAGGTTACCTGGAAAACAGTTAGTCAGACATCTATTTAATGTGAAACAAAATGATCCCTGAAGATAATTTAGCACGCACCCAGGTTACCTGATGTTCCTGTCGATGAAAATCAGATTCCTCCTGCTTGGCCCACACATAACCCACGTAATCCTTATGGTGTTTGAAACCCACCTGAGGGGGAATTAGCACAACCACAACAGTAAATACTTGATTTAAATTGGTGGTGCACATAAATATTTTACGCTGAAGCTTTGCTGACGTGGATTCCAGTAGACGTAAGACTTTATTTACCTTGTACAGTCCGATCCAATCCCAGGAGCTGCGAGAAAAGCTGGGCGCCAGTTTGAATTTTACGACGGCATCAGCGACACTCAGCCACTCATCCTCCACTATGAGTGTGACCAGAGGAATGTCCACTTTGTACGGAAACTACAGAGAACATTTACCATAAACATTTATACAGTGCACAAATACTGATCTTTCTCAGACAAACCTAAATGATGATGAGGGCCGAGTATCACTTTTTTACTTTTTGAGTACACACCAAAATACGTCCACAGCACCGATCATCACAAACTACAAGTTATCAAAATCTGGCACTGACTATACAGCCATATTAATAGTTTTGTGTATTTCCTGGTAAACTGTATTTTATTTTGTTCAGACAATAACACTGTTTGATTTTTAAGGCGCTGAAAACTATCGTATTATCATATCGGCAGAAGTATCAAAATACCAAATCTGTGAGCCCTCAGACATCTTTCCCATGCACCCTGATGTGTCCCACCTGCAGGGTAAAGATGGAGGACACTGGTTTGTGGTCACTGACAGTGTATTCCATGTGACTTCGGTAGCAGTGCTGTGTCACTTTAGTCCCGCTGGTCAGTCCTGAAATGGAGCCGCGCTTCCCAGCGCCTGAGGGTGCAGTAGCTCTCAGACGCCACAGGATCCGGTCAGTCCAAGCTGGTTTACGCTTCTTTCCACTGGGTGGGGGGCAGAGAAACAGAGATGGAGCAAGAGAAAAAGAAAAAAAAAGGATTTTGTTCAAAATCAGTAGATGAAGGAAAAAGAGGACTCTCATGCTCGCCCCCGGGGCAGTGAGGACCTTTCAAAGAGGAGAGTAAAAGTATTACTGAGCGAGGCTGTGTGATATCTGGTCAGTGGCCTAGAATTCATAACAGCACCCCCGGCAGCACCAACCTCGTGTCGTATGTGTTTGTTCCAACATCAAACTTGTAGGTGGGAGGAAATTTCAGAGGCCCCTCTTGGAAACCCTCCAACACCGTCTCACTGTCTTTGGCCATGTTGAGCTGTAAAGATGAGAATTACTCTGCATTACTTACTGAGGATGTCAGTTTGGCACTTACTGCTGACAGCTCTGTTAAGGATAGTTTGCCTTATCGCCCTCTAGTGGCATCGCCTACACAGTGTCCTCTAGATGAGACTTTCTGACTTTTTAATGCAATTTTATCTGGTGACATGACAAGTCCTCACAAGCACTCTGATCTTTGCACAGGACATTTTTTTAAACAGCATGATTACAAAGCGTTTATTTTTACCTGATCCTTTTCCCACAACATTGAAAACTTGTTGTTATCGATGGTTGATTTCACCACTTGCATATCCAGGTCATCGATGCGGAAATTGAGATCCCCAAACCAGAACACCACACTGAAAATGTGAGTATGGACAGAGTGGGATTGTTTATCACTGATATATAAGGGTAAAAATATTCCATCAGAGTTTTTTTTACTCTTTATCAGACGCACACAAAAAACTCTTCATGTGTGATCGGGTTTGCGTGTTGGCTTACTCGTGATCAAGAACCCCGGTGGCAGCCTGACCCTCAAACTGCTGCTGCTGCAGGATGCTCTCAAAGTCCTCCATGCGCTGATCTGAGTTTTCCATGTGAGCCGGCAGGTGGCAGTTGAGGAAGCAGATGGTGTGACCGAACACCGACATGCGGGCACTCACACCACCTTTATTCCCCTGATCGCACAGAGAGGGAGAAGGGAGGTTAAAGCACGATGAAGAGGGGAAGGCACAGACCGTTGAAAGAGAAAGATGATTTTTGTTTTCATTTACTCATCACTTCTCTGGAAGTGGAATGAAGTGATGGAAAAAGTGCAGACAGACACTGACTAGTGTGTCTGCGTTTTTCTCTGTATTGAGTGCTGCGTGTCTGCCACAGAGAAACAGGAAGTTTACTCATTAAGGACTAACCATCAATACTTAATGCTAACGGTAAAGTGCACAGTGGGGGGACAGGATGAGTCTGCGGATTTCTTCCCGCTGTTCTCCCAACTGCCCTGGTCCACGAAAACACAAACGGTGTGTCATTATAAAACCTGCAGAATGTGTGGATGCCTGTCTTCATACAAGAAGAATTCACTTAAAACTGAGCAGTTTGCACAACATATTCTACATCAGGCATCTTCTCTTTTTTACCTGTTTCAAATAAAACTGTTTGCTTGTTTCTTATAACTCTATTTTCCATGAAATACACTAAAACATATCTTATTTCTCATAGAAGTGGTTAGAACAGTGTTTGACTAACAAGTAGAGATTTGATTATACAGTTGGTGTGCTCTGCAGTCTTTTATGTATGTCATTTGCAGATAACCAAAGCAGATGGGAAACCCACAATAACCAGTTCTAGACACCTCAAACAACCTGCACTGTTTACAGACCAAGCAGCAGCAGTGTGTAGGAACTGTGGAGGGCTCAGATCTCTATCAGGGTGTCAGTGACAGAGACACAGAGCTTAAAACTAGTCACTCCTATCCGATGTCGTACAGCTAAGCTTCCATGTGTGACGTTTCCACAACACAGCGCAGATCGCAGAATGGTGTCAGCGGCCGTCTCACCCAGTAACCCCCCAGGCCAGTGCGGGTGGTCTCAGTCTGGACTCCGCGGAGGAAGGGCAGATGGAAGTACTTGGTGAAGACCAGCAGCAGCAACCCCTGCATCCGCTGCGAGGTCACCTGAGAGTACAGATGAAGACCAAAGTAGGAAAACATGAGCAGGTGCACAGAGAGAGTTATAAAGAGGCACTTTGCATCATTCTGACAAGACATCAGCAGATTAACTGTATGAATTTATTTTTATTTTTATCTTGCACTAAAATTTACATAAACAAATCCTCTAAGCTGAGTCCAGCTTTTGCTGTATGTCCATTTCAGGATGCTCTGTCTCACGTTCTCCCATCATCTCTCACTCTCCGTCCTCTTTCTATCCTCGCTGTATTTCCATTTCACCCTGCAGGAGCCTGCGGTCCAGCTCTCCCATTACTTTACATGAAGCGTGGAACGTTAAGGAGGCCATAGCTTGTGGCCTCCCCTCGCTGTGGCAACAAACCACTTTGCAGAGAAAACGTGATGTGTGCACTGTGGGTACTTGATGGTCAGACCTTTTCTTTCTCCGAGCCCTGCGCCATCATCTCATGCACTAATTTATTGTTATGCTACATAATTACATGCAGATTTTGATATTTGTGTGGCAGTAGTATAAAGGCAAAACATATCTTTTTAAATGTACAAGAGGCAGGAATACGATATGTGAATTTATGGAAAGAGATGAGGTATTGCATGCTATGTCAAACCCCTCGCAAGATATTTATGCTCATCCCTCCCTCTCCCTTTCTCCACACATCCCCACCCCCCAAATGCAGGCCGAGGAAGCATAATCACACTACGGCTGAAATGCCCTGTGGGCAGTAATGGAGGCACACATCTCCACGTGACATAAGACATTCTCGCTTGTGTACTAACTGGCTATTTGAACAACTTTGTTGCGTAATGGATTCTACTGAACCGTAAAGTGGACCGACGTTATGTGTGGTATGTGTGTGGACGCAGACAATGAGTGTGTGTGTGTAAAGTCTGAGAGAATCTACCTTTGCCTGCCTGCACTGTGTTTGAGAAGCATTTCTTATCAACATCAGTGAACACTGGAGCAGCTCCTGAAGGCTGCCATGCTACATTATGGCAAGGAACAAAAAAGACACTTAAGCCCAAAGACAAGTGCGTGTGAGACACCGAGATAGAGAGAGAGTGTATGTGTGCAGCGCGGTATGTTTGACCTTGTACAGCACACACACGCATGACTGAAGAAGTGAACTGTGAGTAACAAGTGTGATGTTAGCAGGGCAGGCTGGGAATCTGGAAGAAGTTCGGTGCAAAATAACGGCTTACTCATTCCAGTCTGTAACAGTGACAACATATTGTTCCTGTTAATTACACAATGTGTACATGAGACATCATTTCCAGGTTATGAAGACACGCTATGTTGATTAAACAACATATGTGCTTAAGAAAGAAACTTTTTTCTTTAAATGGTAGTTTACTGTTACCCTAGTGTCTCCAAATCTATAAAATGTGATCTAACATAAACATGAATAACACAAATTCTAAAACTATTGCATTTTATGGCCTCACAGTACTGAAAATGCATGTTAAGCTGCTTCATATTGCAATAAAACAAATGCTCATTCAACATTTTCAGAGAAAAGGTCATTCCAATAAATCACACAGCACAACTAAATAGTGCAGTGTAGCAATTAGAGATTAGGACCAGAAAAAAACTGTCTCTGCTAGTCTGTGCATCTAATTTGCAGCTTACTTAAACAGAAACGATGGTGACCATCAGCAACTGTGCACTGAATGCAGAGAAAATGCAGAGAAAATGTCTCATCAGCCGTGTTTCTGCAGAGGCTGATTTGAAGAAGCTTCCTTGTGCTTGCAGCAGTTACAGTTTAAACCTGGCAATCAGTCTTGGTGAACAGACTATCTCCTGGCAGAAAGAACCGATGGGGTGTCTTGTTAACTTGCGTCTGTCCACTGTGTCACGACTAGACGGATTCCCACCGACACTCCCCTGTATCTCCCCCTACTTGAAACAAGCTCCAGCTAACACACCCTTTACCTGCAGCATTAACATCCACATGAAGTACAAAAAGGTCACGTCGAGATGGTTTTAACAAGGTTTAAGCTAACGTAGCAGACCATGAGATAGCTGCGGGACAGCATCAGTCTCACTGTCAGCGGCCCATCAACACTGACAACAACGTGATCCAAAAATAAAACTGCATCCTGGGAGTCATTTGTCGAGCTCTTTCAGCTCGACGGCTGATTCACGCTCTCTGGCTCACCATGCCAACAGAGCAGAGCATCGTTTCAGATGCAGCCAGATGAACACCAACAATGTTTACGGTATGTGCCCTTAAAAACAACAAAAAAAGGAGGTACCAACACAACGGACAGCTCTTGAAAAAATACGATTTTTGATGGTTTCTCTATAGATGTTTCGATGAACATTTTGGGGCCACGCTTTTAATGTCTTGTTTGACATGTATCTTATTCAATGTGTGTTACATGAAACCTATTGCAGTTCTTTGTATACTTTCTTCTCACAGTGGTTATGGAAGCATTATAAAATGAGGAGAGAGAGAAAAAGGAGGCTTGTGTGCAGACATAAAGGCACACAGGGGGGAGACCAAGAGACAGAGAGAGCTTGACTTTGCATTATGAGCGTGGCAGACAGCGGAAGATAGCAGATACGCTGACATTACACGCCTGCTATGAATTATCACCCCATCCGCTGCTCAGGGAACAAAATGAGCCGAAACAGCAGCGGGAAGCGGAGATCTCATCAAGCGCTCGCATAATGCGTACAGTATGAACCTGAGCTGTTTAGCATTTCACTGCGAGAGCGTGCATATGTGTTGATAACAAAAACCATTACTGACCAGCACATAACCAAAGGGGCTGAGTCTCTCCATGCAGACCTCGCTCCACTGGTCTGTGAAGAGGACATCTTTCAGCCTTTTGTTAATCATGGAGTTCACTTCCTGCAGCCTTGAAGGAAAAAAATGACACACAACGACACACAAGGGTCAACGGCAGACAGAGATGAGAGAGGAGCTGATGGGCTTTAATAATGCAATTGTGGGTTAATAAATGGGAGAAAATTGTAGCCATGAGGGTAGAGACATCACTGTGGTTCACTGACTGCTCATTAGTGTTGACGTGGGATGAGAGAACATAAATGGACACTTCAGCTTTTATGAGGAAGAAAGTGGACGCCGCAAAAAAAAAAAAAAGCTCACCCGATAATGTACATGTCTGTGTTTCCATCACCAACGTTAAGCCCCAGCAAGGCAGTGATGTCATCAGGTGGCATGGCCGAACCCACGTTCCAGGTGATGATGTGCACCCTGTTGGAGAAGAGCACTGCGTATCACTCAACAACTCACTCATCTCCTCCAGAGCTCAGAGTCTTAACCTAGAGACTGTCTATTAATACGTATCCTATCTGTTCCGATAACACTGACACAGCCCTTCCTCTCCTTTCTTACCACAGTATGTGAGGTCTTGACCGCAGGGTGGATTTGTCTTTTAGACATCATGTCAGAGTGACAACTGTATCTACACATGAATCACACCACACAAAATTATTCTAATGTGATTAATTGAGTCATATGCTGAGGAAATTGCATAACGTTACTGATGAAATTTTAATATGAAGTAGAGACAAAAGATAAGCTGATGCTGATTTCCAGCTGCTACTGCTTCTATTATGTTAATCAGCATTAATTAAAGCGGATATCAGATAGTACTGGTCTAAAGCAGGAGGTTGTATAAAGAATTGTATTCACACTTTACATGTTGTTGTTAATTATGCGATCATTCATGTCATGTGATTTTATATTTTAGGCAGTCTGGAAGGTCAGGAGTTATCATTGTGACTTACAACACAAGAGGTCCTTAGTTCAAACACACATGTTAGTTAAACCAGAAAATCTAAACGCCTCACATAAATGTGAGTGTGAGGCTGTGTGTGTTTGCTGGCTCCCTGACAGACCGGTGACCTGTCCAGGATGTACTTTGCCTCTCACCCATTGTTCAAACTTGGACGGGCTCCAGCCACCTTCAGTCCTGAACCAGTGTTTAAAAAATGGACTGAATGAAATTCTGCACCTTGGTCCTGTGTATGTTACATATGTTTAAGAACCTATATTTAACGGAGCGTTTACATTGTCAGGGAAAACACTGAATGATTTCCCAAATAACATGTATGAATAAGAACATGTATCTTTGCTGTGCTGAGGTAGGGACATGGAGAACAGGACATTTTGGGGGCCATCATGCCACAGTTGTTCCAGAACACTTGAGGTCCAGCTCACAAGAAAATCCCAGAAATGTTCTATTAAAAGCTCAGTGTGCTTGCAGTGTTATCATTAAACTTTCCAACAGACCCCTCTCACGGCCACGGCACGTTAAAAATAGCTGCAGCAGTTGGGGTTGCAGCTGTGTTTTCTGTGCTACGACACTTGTGTGAGAAAGAACAAAACCAAGGTGCTGTGATTATAATTTTTCTTTTTTTCTGCTATCTTTGCCCAACTTGTATAGTGAGAAATCCAGTTTACTGTGCAGTGATTCATTAACTATTAAACCAGGGAGTGGTAAGAGACACGCCCACTGAAAAGCAGTAAAATCTGGTGGGAAATAAAGACACAAACCTTTCACAGAACAAATATGTCATCACCTAATTTGAGATATCATGTAATTTAGATATACATTGAAAGTATTCCATGTGTCCTGACAACATTTACGATATCAATATAATTAAGATAAATTATTTATTTGAATTTGATATGAGCTGTGTGAAATGAAAATGATGAGTATTTACCAAAATCACTGTAATGGGCTACATGTTTTTATAACCACGCCGCCTCCCAGCTTCGACTGTCACTGTATATAAATAAAGGTTGCGTGTGCCAGGCTTATCTTTCTCAGCTGTCTGGGACTGGGAGGCAACATGGGGGCGTGCTGAGACATGAATGTCAGGACGCACACAGATCAGGGAACTTGCCTGAAGTCTTCCACAGTCTGGGCCTGAGTGTCGGCTGTACCTGCTACAGAGAGGGCTCTCTGTGCATGAGGGTTCAGGTGAGGAGGCACGGGCCTGCTGGCAGGCGGGTGGGGCACTGAGGCAGCCCTAACAGGGTGGTGGCCTGGACCTTTGGGGCCAGCCTTAATGCCTGGACCGGGGCGATCTCCCAAGGGTTTGACTGCTGCAGGGCGAGAGGGTTTGGGACGACTCGCCACGGTGCCATCGGGGGTGCACTCGTCCGGGTTAGCCACCGCAGAGGGCTCAGCTTTGGGCTCAGCTCTGGGCTCAGCTTTGGGCTCAGCTTTAGGCTCAGCTTTGGGCTCAGCTCTGGGCTCAGCTCTGGGCTCGGAGATGTCAACAGAGCCCTCGACTCTGGCGCTTCTCTGGGGCCGTCGAGGCCTGCTAGGACCGGCAGGC
>JAOXYL010000086.1:22431808-22447389 GCA_028564955.1 Terapon puta | reverse complement strand
GGAGAAACAGCCGATATTGTATAAAGGCATCGAGGGAAATGGTCAGATAAGGTCACTCCTCATTAATACAATCATCTGTCGGCTGGGGGCTGTCACATTCAGGAGAAGTCCATCACCTTTACTGGAGCGGCTGATTGGCAGACCCAGCTGTCGTTGCAGGATTATGCAGGAATATGAACTGTGGCAGGTTGAATAACAGGAGATAATGCTGCAAATACTCAATATCCCTCTAAATGTCACCAGTGCAAAACAAACAAGGATAACGTTGAGGGCCAAATGGTTATCCTGACAGTCATGAGACTGCACATCCATCTCTATAACGGGAATGTAAGACCTTAAATCTCATTTTTGTTCGAAGCCAGACGGGTGAAACCTTTTCATTTATGACTCCCTTTTGAAAAACATCTAATAATAAGCTCACGTCCCTGCCAAAGTGAACAATCGCGATTTGAGGACTATAGGCCAGAGCCACTGTTCCTGGTAAAACGTGATCATTTTTTCCTCCACCAGTAAGTGTATCCACCCTGCAGGACACTTTCATGCAGACACACACACACACACACACAAGCGCTTGCCAGCACACGATCAGAAACACATGCCGTTAGAGGACTGGAATACCTCTGTGACAGATTGCAGCAAAGTCCTCCGCATAAACACAATCTGTCAAAACTGAGTGACGGCTAAGATGGAGGGAGGATGAAATGCATGATTAAGACCGAGGGAAAGCTCAGAGAGAGGGAACAGTAGGTCAGTAAGTACGTGAGGGGAGCACAGAGCGTCGCTGGCACGGGGAGCTCGCGGCCAGCTGATCCACAGGTGCTGTCAACACTGGAACAAAAGACACTCGGCAAGCGGCTTATCTGAATTAAAAGGGGTCATGAGCTGTACCGTGCGGTTGGTGCAAGAAATGTCTGCCGTCAAAGAGGGTGCAGAGAGGGAGCGGCGGGTTGCAAAGGTGGGCGGGTGGGGGACGGGTGAAGGCTCCGGATTCTGAGGCGTGCTTGTCCCAGCAGATACAGGGTCTGATTCTGAATCCTGGGGGCATGATATTGGTTCCTGGGAAGAGGTTGACTGATTATCTAGAGGAGGGCTAGTTTGAGTGTCCTGGGGTGCACCAGATGGGGTGTCTTGGGGGGTGCAGGATAAAGTGTCATGTGGCGCCTCGGGTGCTGTGTCCTGGAGCGTGCAGGCTGGAGGATCACCGGATGATGGTGGAGGATCGCTGGATGGAGATTTGGTTTCACTTGAGCTTTCCTCGCTGGGCAGTACATGCAGTAAAGGATCCGGCAGCCCCAGGACCTTGCAAAGGGCCTCTACTTGCCTGACCAGCCTTTCCTGCTGGATCCTCAGCCTCAGGTTCTCCTCCTGTAGCCTGACAATGACATCGGCCAGGGGAGCCACCTTAGACGCCGCCTCCTCCAGACGGGCGTCCACCCGCTTCCCAAAGGCCTGCAGGTCACTGTGGATCTCCCCGACAGCACACTGCAATGTCACTTCAAATGTCCTCTTGCAAAACTTCTCTTCTTCCTCTGCCGCCTCCTGAGCAAGAAGATCACCAATCACCTCCTCCAGGCCCGACTCGGCACAGGCGCTGTCTGGGCTGCCCAAAGCCTCTGGAGCCTGAGAGGCTGGGAGGAAGTCCAGGTTCACTCCAGGCATGGCCAGACCAGCTGCACTCAGTGTTACACTGGTCAAAGTCTCTTTAGGTTAAACTCACGTAACTGTCACAAAAACTTAAATTGTCATGTAAAATCAGACAAATGAAAAGGTTGTGGACTTTGATTCTGATGTGAGAGTAGAAGGTGTCGGTCTGTCTGCAGAGACTTTCCAGAGTCATTCGCGTTCTTTATACCCCCAGCAAGCCTCCCCTCATAACTGGACAACAGCCTGACAGCCAATGAGCATGCAAAGAATCCCGTTGCCCGGGCAGCAGTAGCCCCACCCCCGTATTTCCAGGTGCTGTGGACACGTCTATTTATCTACACTATTATTTCACTGAGCCAGTCAGTCCAGGGGCACCGGTGGAGGCCAGAGGGGGAACTGTCGTGGCAACAATTTAGAAAACTCACCCCTCCCTCATTCAACTTTCCTTTTATTTAAAGCCTGTGTCCTTCACACCTCGAATGGCAGCCAGCGAGGGTTTAGATGTGGCTCTAGGCCTGCGTTAAGCAAAGTTTACATTACTCCTCTTCAAATTACTTTGTGCCAAAATGCAAGTGAGTCGTGACTAATCAGTCACTCGTGTTGCATGACTGTGATTCAAGGCAGGCCTCCAGAGAGAAGATTGGCCCATGAAGGACAAAGCGTTTAGAGCCCTGACAGGTCTGAGTGGGTGACCAGTGCTCCATGTCTCTGGGCAAGGATGTTGGGAAGGACATCAGAGCCCTTCCAAGACTTTGTTTGAGGCTTAGTGACAAAGCAGCAGGGGCCCAGCTGCTGCTCATGTGGATGTGTGGGTGCCCCGAGTGCTTTTCTGTTAAATGAAGCGCCCTCCAAGAGCGCTGACAGTGACTGCGTGTGCACGTGGTTCATGGTGTTAGATGCTGGAATACATTTTTTAAATATCTGCTGAAGACTTACAGACTTGTTGCAGCCCATGAAGAGAAATCAAACTGTATTGTACATGCTGTGTCTCTCTGATTAGAAGCATAAGGTGACACATGACTAAATATGTCCCTTGATGACATGCTAATACATTAAAAAGTGCCAACACTGTAAATATCACTACCTTAAAAATGAAACGCTGAGCACTATTATTATTCGTCTAAACATATAAAGCACAGTGCATCAATCACCGAAGATCAAAATAAGCAGGACTGGCACTCGGTGGAGAACAAAGTGACACAGAGTACCAGAGCTCTCTCCAGGGATTTACAGGTAAGCAAAGCAGTTCCCATGAAGGATCTGGCCTCCAGGGAGAGTGGAGAGAAAAGTGGGTCAGAACCCAAGAAGGACATGGTCTGGTTTTACCATGCATCAGAGCACTAATGGACTTTACCCAGAGCAAAGCAAAAGGCTGTATAAAGAAAAAGAGCAAGACAAATAAGAAAAATAGAAAGTACACACATATAATTTTCTGCTCATATACAAATATATATTCCATATCATTATGTCAGAAACTGATCTTTTCTCATTCTTATACATGACAGTGTCTGTGGTAATTGTGAAACCTCCGCTGCTATTTCGAAGACTTTCTGGGAATAATGTACTCCAGCTTCCAATAGAGGTCAAAAATAAAACAATGCAGAGATTTCAGTCCAGAAACCAAAATGACAAAGAAGGGGAAAAAAAATCTCTGGGGAAAATCTAGCAATAAAACATGAGGTTCTGCAGGTTTAAATCTGTGACACGTGTGAACTGGTCTGGTAACGAGCGTGTGTCATGGATCAGCAGTATGTTAACAATGGGGTCCTTCTCCCATTGTGTGACAGCGAGACGATCTGTCACTGCCGGCTTCACGCGGCCGCGCTTTACCAGCGTGACCCAGAGCTTGGCAGTCATCTCTGTGACTACAGGAAAGAGGCCGACTGTCCTGTCATCACCCTGGTTACGAAGCTGAGGCATTATTTATGTTTGTGTTCAAGGCCGAGCGCAGTGGTCGGCACGATGAGCGGGAGCAGCTGTGATCGCAGCCGCCGCTCTCACCTGTCTGAAATGAACTCTCATCACCGCGCTGAAATACTGCAAGCATCTTGACCTTGCCGTTAAATTAGTCTTAGCCTTAGCTTTTATAATAAATAACAAGGAGCAGCTCTATCTTTTCTACTCACGGTTGTACTTTGGAGTCTTTCCATTGTTTATTTAACCACGTTTCTTTCTCTGCTGACTCAAATAAATTGCAATTTATAGGCGACCCACTGTGAGAACTGCTGCTATCAGCATCCCAGTGTTTTATTGGAATTAATGGAAAGAGCGGAGGTTTCGAGTGCTGGAGTTAGACCACCGAGGAGAGGCCCAGACCACCCAAACAGATGAGAGTCCCAGACAGGAACCACTGCGGTCAATAAACAACAATCAACAACACCAAACAGGAGGGGCTGATTAAAACTCATGTTACACCGCATTCTGCCCATTTCCTATCCACATACTTGCCTCATATACACTAAAAGAAAGTCTTCTTTAATGGAAATCCTCCCCTGACATGTCACCTCCTCTCACACAACCTTGAACTTTGAGTAAACCAGGGAAAGTCAGAGAACAGGTGGTCTGTGGATCAGACCGAAGGTAACCCGGCAGCTTCCCCCTGTTGATGCTAATTAGCACTGTTTGCTGGTTTTTTGTTGTTGTTGTTGTTTTTTCCTTTTTTATAATCTCATTAACCAAGTCACTCAGGCTCATGGTTTAAATGGTAAAACTTGAGCAGAAGCTGACTGAATATCAGCCTCTCTGAGGGATTTAAAGAGTGAATGACTTTCTCACTGTTGCAGAGTCACGCAACTTGTGTCTTAACTCTCATCCCAAAAATGTATAAATAACAGTAGAGTAACAGAATTAGCATGATGGTAAAAGTTTAAGAATGAACTAATAAGTGGTGAATGACACCAGAGTCAGAATATAATCAATTAGAGACAACAACAGTCCTGGGAGGTAAAAAAAAAAAGAAAAAGAAAAAGAAAAATGAATTAAACTGCTGAAAAAAGCTGATTTTTAAATGCAGACCCTGCACTTCGTATCCCTAAATTAAAATGCATACTGCTTAATACACATTCACACAAAGTCAAAGTTACCTGCATGCCGATAATGTTGTGACAGCACTCAGCTCAGACAGCTTTAAAGCTCATCTCCTGCAGAATCTTTGTCCTCTTCCTGCAAAATCCCTTTTCTAAGAACGTCTCTGCTGTGGCATCTTAGCGCGTACCTGCCCGCGTTTGTGCGGCTCAGCGAGGGCCTAACTGATGGAGACGGTCCCAGTCCGACACCTTAAATCCACCCTGCGGCCCCGCGGAGCCTCCTCCCAGCCCTAATTAACCAGCTCCCTGATCCCATAACCAGATTAGCGCTGCTGCTCGACATGGGGAGTGGAGTACGCAGCCATTAAAGAGTAAACAGGACGCCGCCTCTCCTCTCCCCCGATCTCCATTCATGAGGACACTTCCTTTCATGGAGGAGCGAGGGGGTGAAGGAATGAAGCAAATGGGAGTTTAGCCGTCCTTCGCGACCCCAGAGGTCACCGCAAAAGACTCTGACCGACACCAGCCAATCATCGTGAGAAAATGGAGAGGCGAGGGCTGCGTCTTTGAGGCCCGGCCTTCTAAGAAAAGACGCAATGAAGAGCTTGTGTCAACACGGGTTTTAATGCGGCTGGACAGTAATTGGAGTGCATGAAGACAGACAGGTGTGATTTAGGAAACATTTCCCAGATAAATCTCCATGGGCACAGCCCGCCGAGACAAAAAGGAAGAATGCCCCGGAGCACCTCCCTCTCTCTCCTTCACATACCCTACAAGGACAGATGTGACTGGCTACCCACTCGGTGTTTGATAAACACTGTTCTTCCCTCCTCTCCCTCCTTTTCTCACACTCTGTCTGTCTTTCACTGTCCCGGCTCACTTGTTTTTCAGGCCTTTATAGGTGGTCGTAGTGACGGGGACGTGGCAAAAACAGGGAGGAATTCAATTAAGTCAGCTGGGAATGAAATAGCGGAGGAAAATGAAATGTTAATCCTTAACTGGAAGGAACCGGGGACACGTTCTTAATGCGTGTTTGACAGGTTCTGTCAGGTTTCTGCAGAGCCTCCGTGTTGTGATCATCCCCCCAATAAATTTATGTGCAATCCAAACCGTACCTTGATGGAGGACCCGGAGGAGAGGCTGTTTGAGGAGATCTTGAACGGCGTCGCTCTGAGGCCGAGGGTCAGCTCTGAAAACAGACAGAGGAAAGAAAAAACGTTTGAATTCAGGTAACGTGCAGCTGTTGGTTGTGCAAAAACTCCAGAGGAAACCTTGCACCATATGTATGTGTGGAGTTGTGTGCATCGCCTTTGCACTGCGTTGGTGGTGGCCATTAGTCAGTTACGTAAGCTGCCACAGAGTCATAAACAACAGCGACTCACGTCTAATGAGAGACAAGCGAGAAAACTCAGATGACGCCACCTTTAACATAAACAGCCCTCTTCACTCCCCTGAGTACGCACATGAACATCCCTGTGACCTGCTGTCAACCCCCACTACTCCCACCCTTCCAGTCCCCACACACACACACACACACACACACACACACACACACACACAATACCTATATATCATAAAATACGGGATTGATGCACACCAGCTCACCCCGCTGTACTTTTAAGGTGCTTTTTGTGAGGAATAAAAGACCCCAGCCTGTCTTTAGTCAGCGGGACACGGGCGGGTTCCCAAAAAAGGAGCCCAAAACCATTAAGACCAATTGAGCTGCAAAGAGACTGTGTGACCTTCGTGAAGGAGCTCAGAGGGGCTGCCAGAACATGTTCTCGAGTAGAGGGAGGGGTGTGTAAGAGGTGCTGTAATTGCACGGGTCCAGCTTGAGTCTTGGATAAACTGTTTGGGCTGGAGGTCCCGGTTGCTAACAGCTGAAACTTAAGACGTCTTGTGTTTTGTTTCACGCAATTAATGAATCCACGCCGACACTGTTTACGCGGTGAGTGTGTGATGTGACGGCGTGTTTTTGTGCGAGACCGGACGGCTGCTGCACCTGCTGATAAACGATCCGATGATGTAGAAATCTTAAAAAGGCTACAAAACGCTGCATAATTGGTGTTAAAAATCAATGTTAGCTGGATATGCGCATGGTTTCTTTCTGAGCTCAGTGATCTTTATACACATTTACTTCTTCCATCAGCCGCCGGCTTCACTACTTAGAGGACAGGGGATACCATTGCATTATTTTTGTGTGATAAAACCTTAAACCAAGAGGTTAAGTGGCCGACCATGAACTGCATCCTGTGTAGTTCACGTCCGTCCCGGGGTCCTGCAGTACGCTGCGTGTCCTTCACCATCAGACTTCCCTCATTTCCTGTCATCTCTCTACTGCTGAGCCTGACAGAGGGCGTAAAAAAATCCTCTCTCAACAAATGAAAACTATCTTCACCTCACTGTTTCATATAAACTAAGGTATTAGGGGTATCTTCACTTTGGGCACAGTGCTTGTTGTCTACCCCTGGACACCTTTTCTTGATGGAGAAGGACGGGGTATTTCAAAATGAGGATGTCACAGAATCTTTCAAAAAAATACTCAAAGAAACATTTATCTCAATGACTGTAAACACATGCCGAAATGAATGATGGCACATGTTGTATTGGATAAAGCGAGGACAGATAACATCTTAAGCATTTAACAAACACAACACTGTGCTGTTTGTTGCTGGCTGGCCGGCTTATTGAATTGCACTGTAACAGTATTACTATTCAGTCTGGCCTGAGACAGCCACTTGTTGTGTCCTTTGTCCCAATATACTCTCCGCTACTCCTGACCTCCCCCCACCCGGTCCTCCACACCACAGCAACATGCTCACTCTATAACAAATACCCCTCAGTACAGCCATCCTGCTTCATATTCAGCCCCAGCATCCATCCCCACTCATCCATGTGCTTCGCTGGTTTAGCCTCATAAAAAACCATTGTCATCATCCCACATGTGACTTATTCCTCGGTGCCGGCCGCCTCCCACAGCGACTGGGATTCCTCTGTGATCGAGCAAAGATATTAGCAAAGATATACAGCCGGAGCACAGGGGGCTGCAGCTGTACAAAAGATTAAACAAACTAAATAAATTAGTGCTCTTTTGTCGTTCCAGTCCTGATTTAATACTTTGGAAAATACTGCACAGAGTTCAGCGAGTCGGCGCTGTAAGGCGGATGCTCCTACCTGCTCTCTGTCCCAGAGCATTAGTGGTGATGCGTGGGGTCATGTTGGTGATGGGCACCATGTTGCCCCTTGGGGAGGACGTAGAGGAGGTGGTGGTGCGCCCATCCTTGATCTCGATGGTGAGGAAAGTCTTCATGTCCGGGTCTGCCTCTCCCTGGGTGACCTGCTGTCCGGCTGCTCTCCCTGGGGTCCAGTCCTCCTTTGAGTTACCGGAGGCGTGAGCATCTTTTTCAGCTGGATGCCTTGTCCCACCCACGGCGTTCTGCCATTGGCTCGCTGAGGACAGAGGTTTGCTGGCCACGCCTCTCGGCTGAGGTGTGGCCTGGCTCTGGGATGCGGCGGAGGTGTGAGAGTCCACATGCGGCCTTGCTGGCCTGTCTCCAGATGTGCTGACGGACGCCGCTGTGTGTGTAAACAGCTCGGGAGCTCTGGAGAGGTTGCTGCCGGAGGCGGTCCCGTTCCTCAGAGGAGCTTTCCTCAGAGCTGGGACATTTGGACTCGGGCTGGACTCGGTGAACTTGCGCATTCGATCGCGTACAGAGTTGGTGCGGTTGAACTTATCCAAGACAACATCTTTCTTCTCGGGTGCTGTAAAGACAGAACGCAGGAGGGAAGATTAAATTACAGCAAAGACACAGAACCTAGACACCTTCTTCTCTTCACACAGCTCAGGCTGACTTTAGCACACGTATAGTGTGATCCTCCTCCACATCAAAAAGCCCCCTACAAATCCACTGCTCTCTTCCACTGTTTTATTCCAGCCCCTTTATTTTGCTTGACTTAACCTCCCCCGTTTCACTGTCTCTCAGCTCCTACTTTGTGGACTTTTCAGGACACATTTCTTCCACTCGTGGCTATTTTTTCATTCTCTGATCCTTAATACTGTCAGATAATGTGTACAAAGCTCATGATTTGGCACAGACCCTCTAAGGGAAAAAAAACAGCAGTGATTAGAGAAGACATTCACTGAGGTCATCCTACCAAAGGAAAAAAAGATGTGCTGCTGCGGAGGGAAACCACAGTTTATAGTACAGTGGACACAGCAAAGAGTAGGTCTGGTAGGAAGAGGGGAGGTGGTGTACATTATAACATACTTCTTCCAGCCCTATACGGTCACACTAATGGCTGCAATGGTCTTCGTCTACTGAAGTCACCAAACACTGAAGCCCTGAAGTCCTCCAGGCTACGAACCATCTGGTGTGATATTATCAGACACTTAAGTTTGACTGATGATGAGCAGAGAATAAATTTTAAAAAGTCACTGTATCGAGAGCTGTCCATTTTTCCAGTTAATGAATTAAACACTTCCAGAGCAAAGAATATTTCCAGTCAACTGCAAGGAACCTAAATATATACAATTAACAAAGATTTAAAAGAGAGAAAGGGAGCACAACCTCTGAACTGAACTGGATGTGATCAATGCTGGTAATCTGTCCCAGATCAAGCTGATGTTGATTGATTTTGTAGTGATTAATCAGTTCAGGATTAAGAGTTAAACTACTCACCGGAATCCTTTGCTTTGCCGTGGGTGAGGAGCAGATCGCTGTTAGTCGTTATCTAAAGAAAAAAAGAACAAAAACAAAAGAAACACGACATGATGACAATGAGCAGAGCGAGCGGGGGAGATTAAGGGTTAACATACAGTGAGCACAGATTGACAACCACACAGAGCAGCTCCGTGTTTAACAGGGCAGCGATGCACATTCATCAGAGGCCGGAGTGTGCATACATGGCTGTGGTGACAACACACACAGACATACAGAGAGACAGACCTACACAAACACATTCAACCAGCGGTGTTTTCGTTATGTAACATTTGTGTTTGGAGTGAAGCAGTGGGCCTCTGTTCTTTTTTTGGCAGCGGTGCCGTGATGGGCCCCAGAGTGTTTACATTACTCTCAGGAGACCGAGCATGAGCATATATTGAAGGGAACAATAAAAGAAGTCCGGGGCTCGGCCTTGGGTAAACACATTTAGAGGAGCGACACGATGGCGTCACGGTGACCCGAGCCCCCAAGAAGGGAAACGCTGCTCAACAGCTGTCAGCACCGAAAGCGACCGTTTTGCGTGTCCGCGGCGCTGTGGGGTGAAGAGAGACAGAACCTCTGGCCCGTAACGCCGCCCGTCCCCCGACTGACAGCAGGTGAGGACGACACGCCGCTGAGGTGAAGCAGAGACACACTCAGGTGCGCGGTTTGTTTGTGTCGCCAAGTAACAGAAGTTAAACAGCACCTAACAGGAGCTGAGCGTGGTGTGTTTACGGATGCCGATGTGACCTGGGTGTCACTGAAGAATGGAGTGTCGGGGGGTTTCTTGTCAGGGGTATTAATAATAAAATGGAAAGAAAGAGAGGGAGAGCTTGGATTGTCGGTGGCTATGCGGCTCAACAGCCCACTCTAGTGGTGCAGTCCTGATAAATACTGGATCAGATGTGTGCTCGGGTTTGTAATTTAGATACGAAGGAGACGTTAGCGTGCAGCTGATGAAGATCTGTGGCTCTTCTTTAGCTGCTGTGTGACGTCTGTTCTGGCTCTGACACAACGCTGACGTTACCGTTACTGCAGTAACAACGGCAGCTGTATCAAAATAATATCTATTAACTCCATCAAAAATATATATTTCTCCCTTTGGGATTATGATTTTTTTCCTTAAAAGGAGAACCCAAGACAAGTGGTGTGTATGTGCTTTATGGCAGACAAAGAAAAGGACGATTTAATTTCATTTGGACTCAACAGTTGTTTCTTTTGGTTGAGAAATGATGACTGAAGCCTTCATCATTTTTATCATTTTGACTCCTCCTGCCATGTATGGAATCTGTATGTTTCCTCCCTCTTGATTCAGGTTCTCCTTTACATTTGTCTCCTGTCTCACTCATCTTATAAAAGTTTTGTGTACCTTTTGTTTCTGGGAGTCGATCTTTCCCTTGGCGCTGCCGTTCAGGAGGCCATTTGTAGGAGCTCCCCGAGACAAAACGGCCCCATCGGGCTGGTCATCCATGCGGTCCTGGCTGGACCGGGCCTGGAGACTGGCTGGACCTTGGCCTCTTCCCTCAGTTTCTGAATCGGTGCTGTAAGTTGAAGCGCTCGTGGCCGCCTCCACCTCCTCTGCAGGGCCCCTCTCCTCGGAGGACATACTCACACTCTGGTCAGACGTCCCCGAGTCGGTCCGCTTCCTCAACAGCAGGCCGATGCTGTCTGAAGCCCCAGAACCAAAACGAGGTCTGACGCCGGAGTCGGAGACATCTGAGCCCAGTCTCTGTCTGGCCTGGGAGGTGATGCTTCGCTCTGACGCCCCGGAGTCCAGCCGACCGCGCTGGGAGGGACTCTGGCTCCTGTCTGAGGCTCCAGAGTCCAGCCGGGCTCTGTAGGCCAAGCCCAGACTCTTCTCTGGGGCCAAAGAATCCAGATTGGACCTGGATCGCACCGAGGACACGCTGTGGTCTGAAGCTGAGGAGTCGGACCTGTGACGGTGAGACAGGACCAGGTCGGGCTCTGTGGTCACGGCCTCTCTGGGAGGCTGGATCAGCAGCGGACCAGAGCCATCATCCTTCACCAGGTGATCCAGAACCAAAACCATGCCTGAGTTAGAGCCTGCAAATGAAAAGCAAAAAGGAAGATTGAGTATCAGTACATTTCTGTGCTGAATCCCTTTTCTGATTTAGTAAAAAATGAATTTACATGGTCACTTTTATCCTTCCCTTCAGCAGAGTGTTACTGTATGTGAGCAAAGGAAACGGTAGGTGGTGGCGTTCGAGATTGAACTGATGGAAATGAAATACTTCTGCTGCACCGAGGCCCCCATGAGAGGCCAGGCCAGAAAATATCGCTCAGGATCACAGAGGAGGCACGTGGAGACATGAGGGGATGTAGGCATTTCCTCCAGACTGGCCCCAGTTCCTGAGCGAGATTTGTGAGATTGCGTTGGTGGATGTGCGTTAGAAAAAAAAAAAAAAAAAGAAAGAAAAGGAGTGGAAGCATGTGGCACGACCATAGGTGGTGAGCAAGAAGCCGGGGAGGAAGTGGGGGTGAAATGGAGACTGTTTATTTCCCCTCCCCTCCGTTCGAGTGCCTTTGCTGCTCCTTCTCTCCCCAGGAAACCACACTCCAAACAACACAGCGCTGCCCACATCCTCCTCCTGTGAGCCTCTAACACCCCACGGTGCTTCTAGTGATGGAATATCTGAGGTCACGTAGGTACCGCAGATAAGCAAAACAGAGAAAACCGAGAGTGTATCAGATTCCCTCATCCCATGTACACACCAAGGCACGAAAAACACTTCTGTGTGACCGGTGTTTGCACCACGTCCGCAACCGAATGGGGTTCACCGAGCACGAATGCCATTCATTTACAAACCAAATCAAAGAGGAACTCCAGGCTGACCGACAGCCGCAGTGACTTTCAACTTTTCAACACGGCAGGATCAATCGGGACATTCACAGCTTCATTCAAAGCAGCTGATCCTTTTTGCATTCATTGCGTAACACCTCCCAAAAAAAGCCCTCCAAATTGTGTCCAATCGTTTTAGAAAGGGCAGCAAGTTGTTGATTAAACAGAGCGGATGATTATGCAATACGGCCTCAAAAAGAGAAAACGTGATTATGACACACAATTAGGACAACAAACGGTTGACATTCCTGCATGTGACACTATGAATGGTCCAGCAGACAGCAGTGTCTATATCTAATGATGCACTCAACCAAAACTCAATTACTGCTCAGCCGTAACTGCAGCGAGAGCCAAAACACGCCACTTCTTCCACAGACTCTCACGTTATTGTGAGCGTATTTTGCCGCTGGAGAGCTGTCGTGTCCATTGTGTAGCGATTTCTGGGAAAATCCCCACTGCTCTTGGGTAATGAGAGGCTTGCTTTTGCTTTTTTTTTTTTTACTCGAAAATAGCTACAAAAGCAGGCTGCACTCAGCTGCTGGTCAATATATAGAGCATAAACAAAGGCCAACCAACGTTTCTTTCTTCATACTTCTTTCACACTGGAGCCGTGACCCGAGGAAAGTTCACATTTGTCGCTGCTGTGAGTTTTTTTTGTTTTTCGACTCTGCCTCACCCGCTGATGATGGTGATGATGATGACGGGAGCATTTATTATAAATCTATCATAGCATCAGATGTAACTTCAGGTTACATCATCATTGCCTTTCATAACATAATAAAAATCTGCTCACTACAAAGAACCGCTAAAGAAAACATTTAATGACATGACCAAATATTAGTATTAAAAATTTACTCTGACCTCTTATACGCCAGTGGTCCCCAACCTATTTGGTTTATAATTATTTTAGTGAAGGAATGCCGCCCTCTGACCCTTTGTTACAGGCTGCATACATCTGTGATTTCATTTTAAATAGTTTTCATTCTAAAGATTTAACTCTCTATGTTTAGCTCTCACTTTATATGTCACTGTGCTTTAGCAGTGACTTGTATGGTGTTACAGTTGCAGACCGGATGACAATGACGCAATATATATGCATGAGTTGTGGCCCGGTTTCGATGGCGAAGCACAGTTAATGGTAATTCCGTCCTGCATGTCCTTCACAGGGAATTGGTGTGAAATTTGCATTAGCGTCAAACTTGAGCAAGTTCCTCTCTTTTGGGAATTTGAGGCTCGCAACACGTTCCGCCGAGAGTCTCTGCAAACATTTCATTTCCTACATCGCGCCTTATGCTTTACACTTTGGACCGGAGTGCAGCACCACCGGACACATGGTCGCTGAGGTAAAGCTCGTAAATATAAGCCCTTTGTTTGTCTTAGAGGTAGATGTGCACGCTGCGTTCGGAGACCAGAAAGAGCCAGCAATCGTCCAAGTCAGTGTTATTTTCTGCAGTAAAGAAAAACCACCGGCCCACCCTGGCTTCTCTGCCCTCTCTCCACCACAAACGTCTGTGTCTATGTCGATTGGTGTCCACTTTAAAAAGGAGCCCTCGTCTTTTGCGTTCCTATGGTGGTCTTTTTTTTTTTTTTGTTCACCCCGGCTGCACCCTGGTTTAAATTGTAAGGCAGAGACAAATCAGGAACAGCGGGGAGTTTCTCCGCCAAGCCAGCGTAGCTCTGTTCTGGTATCAGCTTTATTTAGCAGAGGTGTGGCTGTTGGGTTTCCCTCTGTTGCTTCCCATAACCCCACCGCCAACCCCCTAGGTCCATGAGAAGGACTCCGGGAGCCAAGACCGGGACAGACCGGGGCCACACAGGGTGACATTATTGTGGCCGTGAGCCGCAGGCCAAGCTCAGGTCAGCCAGGCCTGGGCTTAAATAAAAGAAGAAAAACACTTTCATCTGCAGCCAAGGATGATCAAAGTTCAATTCAGTGTCCTATATGAAGAGGATTACCCAACTATTAGTCTGTCCTGAGGAGATTAACTTTGACGGGCTACAGGTTTGTAACTTTTACGACTCGTCAACAATGCACTTTTGACGTTTTACAAGCTTTTCATCGTCATCTGCGCCTGCTAAGTTTCAAGGATTCAAGAGAAGGAAGCGCATTCATTCCCTCCTGAAGGCTCGCATTCATACTGCTTTATTAATGGTCGAGCTAACGGGGCGGTTAATGAAATTACTTCACACTTAAGAAGCCGGAGTCATTAAGCCCACGGCAGAGAACGACTACAAACAGTTAATAAAGTTCGATGAAGGAGCTTAAAGAGTCTGAACTAATATGACCTCCTGACCGCCACCTGAGGAGAATGGCTCCTTTAGCTGACTATTTTAACAGGCAGCGGAGAGGAAATTGCATCAAGGCGGATGTATGCAGCCAACAGAGGTGGTCAGTGTTGGCCTTGACTTATAGGTGCCTTTAACTGAATGTTTATAGCATGTGAAAGATTTTGTGTTTTGGCAGCTCAAAGCGTGTGGAAAGGCTGAGAACTATTTGAGAGTGTATGGGATGCAGACAATATGTGTTAGGCAAATAATGAGGGGGCTGTGCACTCATTTGCACAGCAGGTCAGGAGAAGTTTGGCACTGAATGAGCGTTTCTCACCTATTCTCTGCAGCTCTCTGCTTTGCTGTGTCTGCGAGCCGCCGCGGACCTGAGATCTGACGCGCTCTCGCTCACTGAGACTCTCCCGCTCTGTCTCCTGTGAAGAGAAAGAAAGAGGGTCACACATTTCAGTAAATACGTCATAATGTCTTTTTTTTTCTTTGCCCCTTCCTCTGATCAAAACCAGAGAGAAAACACGAGTCCAAAGATCCTCTGTTTGAGGTCGGCTGGTGATCACAACAGTCTTTTGTCGGAGGTCGAGGTCAAACGCTCCAGCCATGATGAGCAACATGCTTGGCCAGCTGGAAAAGTAAAGATCTGTTTAACTTTCCATTGTATATGTCTGACAGAGAGAGAGAGAGAGAGAGAGAAAGAGAGACGCCTTGAGTGTCTTAAGAGCCAACACACACATTCAGTGCACAATCCAATGCAGCTTTTCGTGTCTGTTTAACAGCCTGCGTAGCTTCAAATCCTTTCCGAGCACAAAATTCGGTTCTTTCGGCGCTGATAGAGGAAAGACGCAGCGGGACGGAGATCTCGGAGGAGAGGCCGAGCAGTATTTTGGCATATGGAGAGGAAGCGGGAGAGGTGTGGAGGGGAGGACGGCGGAGGGGGAGAGATGAGAGATGCCGGCACTACTGTTGGGCCTCTGGTGCCTGACCTTGAACTACTCCACAGGAGAATCAGCTGCACAAATAAGGCTCCTCAGAAGCACGTGCACACACACAGACACACACACACACACA
>JAOXYL010000086.1:22359550-22373104 GCA_028564955.1 Terapon puta | reverse complement strand
CTTCTCTGAATGTTTGGTCTCTAACCTGCACACTGACGACACTGCCCCTCCGACTGCTGTTCTGACTTTCGTTAACCGTCTGATTGCTGCTGCACAATGCGTCAAATCCCAGGATTCCTCCCACACAGTCCCCGATGAGGCAAACCTAGAGAGGTCAAGGGTCAGACATAAATAGACATAGTAATAAAACACACATACAGGGTTCAAGTAAAATGTCTATTTATATGTATAAGTATTTATATGGTAAATATGCTTATAAAAAAGCTATTTTCCAGGAGGTAAAAAAATAAGAGGCTTGAATACATAAAGTTGTAAAAGTTATGTTTTAATATATAACTGTACATAACAACACATTACTCACCTGGCCAGAAAAAGCTGCCCCATCCAGAGACTTTATGAAGTCTGCGTACACCTGGTTGGCTCTGACGATGACGGTGGCCATGGCCTCCTGGTACTGCGGTGCAGAGGTGGCCAGGAGGGGGAGAGCTGCCAGAGGGATGTGGTCCTGGCTGCTGGACAGACAACCTTCATCGTAGCTGTACGGGCTCAGGCTGCCACAAGAGACGCAAATAAACTAAATCAAATAGTGTTTAAAGTGTTTCCAAGATCAAGGCAGTGCAGAGATGAGTGTAAAGAAACAAACACAGTGAAAAATAAAAGCAAAATAAAAAAATGTACGCTCGTGTGTCCTCTTACTTGGACACCAGAGAGAAAGCCTCGGCACAGATGGCAGGGCAGGGCACCAGGCGGATGGCGATGCGCCCCAGCGCAGCGGGGTAATGAACACGCATGACTGTGTCAAAAGCCGTACTAATCGTGTTGACGTCGGCCTGCTTGCTGTTCTGGTCCCCTCCGCCGGTATCCAGGATGTTCCCTCCGTGCAGAACCAAGATCAGCACGTGGATCTTGGAAGGCTGCAGACACTGCTGAGACGAGCTCTCCTGAGAACAGAAAATTTTTTAAAAAAAGGGTGACGGATGGGGAAGAGGGAACAGCGTTTTTTAATCAGCATGACCAAAGACGACATGCTCACTGAGTGGGGAAAAATCACAGGTGGACAATAATTGGCTATCGTGCATCTAATTATTCCTGTTTTGTCAGATTAGCGAGTCAGGTTTATGTCCACCTCTTCAGACACGGACCACACGAAAAAATGTTTGTACAGACTTCTTTTCACAACCAGAGAGGGGCAGAGAGCCATGAAGGGAAACAGAACAGAGCCGACCTACACTCCACCTGGACAAATGTTCAATTAACAGCAAACAACAACAAGGCTTCCTCGGGACGACTCACACCAAATGGAACAACATAATGAGCAGTTTTGTTTTTTTAAGTCCAATACAAAGCACTTTTAGAAAGCACTATATGTATGTACACTCAACGCCACAGCTGCAAGTACAGAGGAGTTTGACAGAGGGTGGTGAGGTGGAGGAGTACACATGGTTTTGGGTTTGGGCAACGGAGGGAAAAATAAGGGTAAGGGCAGTATGTAAGTACTGGGTTTGTACACGGGGGGGATCTGGGGGTCTCTGTGGAGCTACTGCAGCCCACAGTGCACTAGGGCCGAAACGTTTACTTACTGACTGGTGCCTGGTTACCGTGATGGTGGGAATGGGAGAGCTATCGGCTTGGCCTGTAACAGAGCCACGCATCTGAACACAAGAGGACAGAGAGGCTCAGGGACACGCTGCCCTTCTTTTAAATCTGTAAAACCTGATGCAAATAACCATGTTTATGAAAATGAAATTGAGTCTTGTGGGTCCTGGAGGGCGGTTTCCTGTAGATGGTTCTGCATCCGAGGAGTGTGGTCAAAGTTGCGTTTGGTGATACACGCTCGCTGCCTGATACACATACCTCATCTAGTCTTTCCTCGCTGGGTGCTCTTTCATAATCCACTTTCATTTCCTTGAACAGCTCACCTGCAAACACACACACACATTCTTAAGATCAAGTACTGATTCAGCGTGACTGTCCATGGTGAGGTGCTCGTGGTCTTCGTCATACCGGGGGTTTCCCCCGTGTCTGCAGCTTCAATCTTGTCCATGAGGTCGTTGGAGTTCCACTTGGCGATTTCCTTTGGGAGGACCTCCTCGCCGTCTGAGAGATCCTCTGCAGGGACGACACAAGATAAATCTCCATCAACTGATCACGTCTGTACAACAGCTCAACAGCAGTATAACCTATTAATAATGGTGAACACGGTCACATGGGTCACATTCACTTATTCAGTTGCTAGAAAATAGTTGTTCAACAAAAATTAACCCTGCCAAGATTTCCCACGAGATACTGCCAAATAAAACATTGCAGAGACATTATTTATGTCTTCTTCATGTAAAGCATCACTCACTCTGGTGGCTCTCAAGTGCATGCCATGCTGGGTGTTTGTATAACCTCTGAGTTCATCCATGGCCAATAGTGGATGTTATATTTCAATCTCAGTGCACAACAAGTGGTTTGGATTTATTACTACAAATCTATTTACTAATTTTTTACCCACTGAGAAAAGGTATGTTAGACTTGTATGTATCTTTTGAATGTGTATCAATACACTGATGGACAGTGTGGTTCTTCCACTGAGATTAATCTGTGATTTAAAAAGGAGGGTTCAGGGAGCTAAAAGAGAATATCCCTTTTTATCCCATGATTTCTCTCCAGGGACATTTTTGTTATACTGCCAGTATTTTCATCTCTGAGAAACAGGCAGCCACCTCCTGTTCATGTTGGCTTGTGTGAGAAAACTGAAAATAAAATCTTAAATTTAAAGTACATGTTTTACCTCCACAGCAGCTATAGTATTTATAAATTACAACAAAAAAAGAAATTATTTTATCTTATTGTGACTTTCTTTGCAAGCAAACACAAACAGAAGAAGGTTGCAGCTTCTCAGAAATGCCAACATCAGAGTAAAGAGTTTATAAGAGATTATATGTCCTGTACAAGTTTTTTAAATCTGTCATTTAGTGTGTACATCAACTCAGCATCACACTTTAAAATTAAGGGTGAAGGTAAAGAAGTATCTTTATTTCATCAATATCCTTTAAGTTGTATAGTAGTTATATTATAGAGTGTATCTTTAGATGCAAGTTTTTATCATCTGTTTTGAAGAATAAATATGCAATACTTCCCTTACAAGACAAGTTAGAGGTACACTGAGGTCAGTAGATTAAAACCCCTTATCAATAAGCCATGATGACGCAGACACACTGAATGTCGTGTTTATGAGTTTTCCCTTCTAAAACTTTCCTTTATTTATTTTCACTAAAAATATCACTTATCTGCTGCAGAGAAAAGGAGAACATGACGATGTTAAATATAAACTTGGATGTTCATCTCAAGTGTTTGTAATAGATGATTACTGCGAGAGGACCATGACCACAAACAAACTTTAAGGACAGAAATCTAATATCACGGCCGATCTGAGCCAAGTCAGTCGGTTTCCAAATTTAATTTGTGTACCACCCTCATGTGATTCTTCCAGACACCAAAGCACACACTTAGGTTCTATCTCAAGTTGATTTTGATACACAAGTCTTATTTATTGGTCACATTTAAATAACTGCTCATTTCATATGGTTGTCTCTGCAGCGTAGGGACGTCTGTAAATCAAAACTGAGACGGGCAGCATTATGTACATATCATTTATGACAGAGTGGACATACGTTTAATCGGTTCATTTCATAAAACGTAATGTGCTTTCACTTCAGACACCAGACACGCAATAATTAATCCATATGAATAATACTGCAACACACAATAAATGATCGGATGGCACTTCAACACTTCAATCTAATTATTTCACTCCTGATACTCAAAACAGGCAGGAATTTATTCAACTTGAACAGGTGGAGACTAATGAATCCAACTAAATCAGGATAAATATAATAAATGACGGCATGATTTTATTCTTGTTTTATCATCGTGACTAAAAGGGGAGGTGATGGGGGGGGGTCATTTATTACTTGGGCATATCATGTAAAGGATTGTGTGTGTAAACATCACTGTGGGAGCTGGAGTGTGTTGGTGAGAGGGGGACCGATGGGGGGAGACGACTGTGATTTCTGATGAGACAACTGCCCCCCACCCCGGGTCCTCGGCCAAACTCATCCAGGTGAGAGCGCGGGTGTCGGGCCGCGCTCCAGCTATTGCAACTGCAGCCCCAAAGCATGCTGGGTATCGGGGAAGCTTAAGAACTGATCTGTAGTTAAAGAGATGCATGCAGAGTCAGGGGAGAAGGGAGCAAGCAGGATCTTGGAAAATTAGACATGCTGAGCACATCTATTGATCTATCGACGACAATTTAATAAAAAAATAAAGAAATAGATGTAAAATAAATAAAGAAATAAGTTGTGGTTACCATGAGCGTCGAAGAACTCCTCGTCCGAGCTGTCGTCCGAGTCTCGTGCTATGCTCTGCATCCTCCACTCCGAGATGCTGTGACGTGACGGGCTCACTGCAAGAGAGCACATGAACAAAAATTCACTGTTATTTTGGGACATGTGTTCCAGCCTCTCTCTTTCCCTTTTTAACACACACACACACACAAACGCGCACACACTCTATGACAAAGAAATATTGCACAATCTTCCCCGGCCCACACACACACAGTGTTATATAAACATGCAACAGTCTCTGTGGTGCAGTACTTCATCACAGATGGACTGCTTGGTGGTCAGGGGGGTGTGTGAAAAGTGAGGCCCGATGTAGCACAGCGAAGCTACAAGCGCACCGACTACCAAATGTCAGCTGTGGAAAATGGCGATACTAAAAGCAGGCCATGTCTATCACGTGTCTCCAGTTTATGCCTCATATATCATTAGTGCGGAGGACAAGAGAGGGGGAGAGGCTCTGAGGGCCAGCGTGGTGAGAGGGGGGCACAGCTGTAGTTGTCAGCACGCACAAGGAAACAGCAGTGGTGGAAAGGGAGGGTCACCGCTGAGAGCGTCAGCCTCCTCTATGATGTCAGCACTGCTGCTAAAAATAGTCCAGGAGAAAACCACAGAGGGGGGAGTCACGGGGGGTGAAACAAGGCATGCCGGATGAGAGTCAGGGTCCAGGTGGTAGATACAGTCAGCGCTGCCTTGAGGTAGGGGTGACACTGGAGATGGGTGTGTTCGAACACGTGGTTTGTGATGTCAAAGCCGCTGCTAAAAATAACCCAGGTGAGATCCACAGAGTTGTAGGGGTGAAGCGAGGTAAGTTGGAGAGCGCAGCAAATGTGGAGGCGGGAGTAAAATTAGTCGAGCAGAGTAAAAACATTCCAATTAACATCAGGCGCCGGACAGAAAAGCAAAGTGTGGCACTGAAGCAGAGTCTGCATACTAAAGCAGCTGCTCCCGAGGTGTTTGACTTTATTAACACCATTCAACTATTTGAGCTCGGAGCTCTTCGCTGGACTCTGATTCACTCAGCTTGGAGCAACTTTGAGAGTGTGCAGCTGCTCCGCTAACTCTTTTGTATAGAAAATGTTTTCTGCTATAAAGAATAACACTTTCATTATTATTAGGTGATGACATGGTGGACGACATGAGCCAATAAGCCGCACTGGTGTTCATTCACAGTCAGAGTATCAAACACATGCAAAAGGTGACGTTTCTTTGGGTGTTTTGATACTTTTTTCCCCACCTGTCGTGTTAAAAAAAATTACAAACGGAAAAAGCAATGTGCTACTCTGGCTTTGCACAAGGTTGGCAATTGACGCTTGACCTTGTTGAATTCTTCACATACTAGTCTTCCAGCGCGGGAGGGTCTCAAATATCACAACTGGCTGTGTTTACTTATGGAACAGGTTGGACTTTATCAACCTTTGAGGTGGCACCCGTACCAGTCAGGTGGCAGACTGGATATATACAGCTTCCAGACACGATGAGGTGTAAATATAGATGTGATAATGTGTGAAGGCAGGGGTTTGGCTCAGAACAGTGGAGAGCGACAGCAAGAGGCTGAAAACCAGTTTCAGGGAGAGCCATGTGAATACATAATGAATGCAGGTTCCTTTTCACACCAGAGTCGCAGAGGTGAACAGGTGAAGATGAAGTGGTCCTCACCTCCTCTCTTGGATGAGCGGGAGGATCGGGATGAAGTGGACCACTGCTTGGTGAGTACACCTCGCGGCTGGAGAGTCTCTCCTGAGCTGACGACCACCTCCTCAGCTTCGATGGAGCTAATCGCCTCTTTAACCTCCTTTTCTTTGTCCGGGGACGGAGCGCCCCCGTTGGCCTCCGTGGCCTCTTCTGCCTGACTGAACTGGGCCATCTTCGTAGCCAGGGCCAGCTGGGTTTCCAGTTCCAGCTGCCGGATGTCCTCCATGGTCAGACCGTACCACTCGTCCTGCCAGCACCAGGCCTGCCGGTGGGCACGCACCATCACCTTTCTCAGTCCTGGGGACAAACGACAGACAACATTACCCACCTACCTCTAAACAGCAGGAGGTTTCTACATTTAGATGCGAATTAAATAAAAATCATGTAATGCAAAAGTACAATCTTGTACACTACATGTAAAACTAACTCCCATCTGAATACTCACCAACATCGTGGATGAAGCGCTCAATCTTCGACTGCATGCCCCAGTAGCGGAACTCCACCTTGCAGAGTTTGTAGGCACACATGATGGGGGTCTTCCCTGGGTTGTTGTTGTACTCTTCTATCCAGTCGTCCCGCAGAGGACCCCTCTGCGTCTTGGCCGACTTGTAGAGCCGTGTGTCCTCTTCTGATTTGTACTCATGAGGGGGGATGGGATCTGTCACAATGTCGATTGGGTCTGCCAAAGACAGTTCAAATCGTTGGTGTTTTGAATGTGTTGCTGGAATAATGTTTAATATTCTGTGTTTTAATTTCACCCTGACAAACACACAGGAATAAGTAATTGATTAACTTTATTACAATCAATGCTGTAACTGGGTCACTGCATGCCCTAAAACCACTCATATCTGAGTAGCTTCATATTCAATAGTCATGCCTCAAAACAACAGAAAAAACATATGCAGTACCACCAAATTGCCACAAGTGGGCAAAACACCATCAAAACACCATCAGACTAAACCAGCTCATGCTAACCTGTCAACTTAAATAACTACAGAAAGAAAATGTCACTGATATAACTACACTGTAGGTAATGATGTGATATCTAACTGTAAGAGCATGTGTGTTGAGGTTACAATGAGGTGGAAAGTAAAAATAGCCTAATTAATATCTGAGTATAAGTTGGTGTGATGGTTCAGGATTGACACCAAATTGTCTCACCAATAGTCCTCTGCCTCTTCTCCGCCGCAGACATGTTGAAGACATCTGGCTGGTTGCCTGTGTCGGGTTTGTAGTAGGTCTCAATGTCAATGGAGAACTTCTCGACAAAGGGACAGGTGTATCTGACGGACAAGAGGCAACGAAATGAAGTCAAACAGAGCAGCACTGTTTGCACAAAGCAAGAGTGCATTACGGGTTGACGCCTGCCTTCATTAAGAGACTTACTTTTCAACTGAAAGTTTCAAGATTATAACTGTTTTATTAAGAGTGACAACACCCTCTCAGTGCCGAGGATAGGAGACGTGTGAGCCATGCCCATCTGTTGCATCTGAGGCGTCTGCGGCAAAGCTGTCACTGGTTGAATAGATGTGTCAACAGGCACTTGCAGTCTATCAATATCCTGACAGTATAGTCAAGGGCACGTCCCTTTTCAGCACCTTCATGTCTCCGGGTTTGTCAGGCACCACGTAGACAAACACACAGACACCCTGAGAACGAAGGCCCATCAACATCCAGCAGCCCGGGAGCGCTGCCGGCCACATGCCGATCTGATGGTCTGCTCGCTAATATTCTGACAGCTGAGGTCTTTATTTTGCCTGAGGGACAGCAGGACTTCGGACGAGGCGTTGGTACACTCACCATTAATGGTATTTTATTCATTATATGCATATAAGCATGGTTTGAGCTAATATCAACCTTCTAACCAGGTCAGGAGTTGAATTTTTGTCTTGTAAATGAGTGTTCCCCTACCAGCTGACACCCATGCACGCCACATTCATATTATTCAAATGATAGATTTTGAGTTTTGCGCAGCCTTGGCAGAGTTTAACGCACTCTCGCTCCTGCTCTGAAGGGGTGTGGGAGGTCTGCCTTTGTGCAGGAGTGAACCTCACCTGGTGCGGGTGTAAGGGTAGGCGTTCCAGGACTCCTCTTCAACCCTCAGCGCCGCTTTGGGCAAGATGGAGCGGAACCAGCTGGGAATGTGCATGCCAATATGGTAAACCTTGTGGGTGTACTGGCCCGTCCCACCCGGTCCATCTGTGTAGGGCTTATTCTCGAGGATCTCCACACCGCTACCTTCACCACAGCTCTCTTCTCTGCTCTTTTTCTGCAAGGAAAGAGTAATGAAGCGACGTTGAAGGTGTTTGTGTTCAGGGGACTGTTACGTTTAAAAATACAGACACTAACTCTAACCCTAAAAAAGGTGTTTAAGAAGGACCTGAAACAAACAAATGAGGATCTGAAGAGTTTAATTAAGGCAGTTTTTGCTGTCAGGAGGCTGAAACCTCACACATGCTTCAAAATTAATAGCTTCCTGAAACTCTGTCAGCTCTGAATTGCAAATCAGGAAGCCCAAAACCAGCCTGTGGAGCCACACCTTTCCCATATTTACATTCCAGGTGCACAGAGGGAAAGACACTGGGTGGAGCCTGGAGATGCAGTTGAGTAGACTTACAGCTAGGTGACTCAATGCCTCAAAAAACAGGAATGTGCGGCATGGCAAGTGGAAGATTTGTGACAGTTAAGAAATCGAAAACAGGAAACTCAGACAGTTGGGCATAGTCCAAGTGCTGACGATATTAAAAATGCAGGGGGGCAAAGAGCAAAGACCATAAATGTTATGACATTACTGGTATGTCTTCTTTTCTATCTCTCTTATCAGCTTTTCCACTCCTTCCCGCACACGTCTCAAATTGTGTTAAAACGCAGTATTTAGTGGAGCGCTGGGATAATGGAGAGACAGATTTCTCCGGTCAGTCCAGCGGGGAGAGGCGATGCGGGCGAGGCAGTGAATCAGCGGAGTAGGAAGGAGGAGGAGGAAGCCATGAGGCGTCCAGCACTCCGGACCTCATTACCTCTGACAGGTCATTCATTAGCCACCCGCTCTGCTCTCAACAGCCCAGACACCGCTCGGGAGACACAGCGCAGACGCCACGGCATCGTCAAACCGGCTGTACACGCACGCAGTTGATGTGAATGTCGGGTTTTTACACTGTGCTGTACGCATAAAAAAAGCTATAAAATATATGCATACACACATGTGAATAATTAAACAATTTTAAGGAAGTTGTGTAGAGGAAAAGTTAATCCTAGAACATGATAACACTGTCCAACAACACAAATATCAGCGGGGTCAGTGCAACGCTGTGAGGACTTTTGTCAGTTTATTTGCAAAGGGAGACTGCTGCTCAGTTCTCAAAATGTAATTATTTTTCATTTGTACACTGCTGACAGCTCCGAATGTTGGCAAATTATGTCTGGGTGTAAAATCAGCAGCCCAGGTAAGGAGGTAAAAATAAGTTTCATTGTGTTTCGCTGTGGATTTAATTAGGTGGCTGACAGGTGACTGCAGCCTGCCAAGCGCAGTGTCACTTCTCTCTCTCTCCCCCCCGGAGCGACGGATGATTCTCTCCAGCTCACTGGGAGGCAGATTACAAAACACTGGCCAGGGCTCAGCCATCCTCTTGGGGAAAACAGGGGGGGAAGCGAGGGAGCAGAAGTTAAATGTTAGGTTCTCGATGACAGATTAGATTCAGTCTGCTTTGTTCATTTGTGTACAGATGTGAATTGCACCTGTGGGGGGACCAGAAATGAAGGAATAGTTTTCAAGAGGCTCTGGGAGTTTGTCGACTGCCTTCAATGGGGGAGGGAGGGAAGGAGGAAGGGGTGAGGGGGGGGCTGTCATCTACGCTGTTCTGCTGTAAATCCTTTTTGGCTCAGTACAAAGACAAAGTGCTGCTGTGTTTTGAGCTCAAGTCCGGCCCTAAAACCTTCCCTGCGTCGCTCTCCCTGCTGCGTGCCCACCTTTCTTTAAACAGCTGTCAAACCTTACAAAATAAAAAGGTAGCACCATCAAAGCCTGCTGTCTGTGTTTAGATCCGAGTGGTCTGACAGGATGGGAGTCACATCCTGGGTTTTTTCCTCCCGCCATCAACTTAGTGAGGCGTGTTTCCTGTTTGAGATGCTGCTTTTTGCTTCGCCCCGCAGACACTTAGTCAGAACGCGATGTGATGTGTGCGAATGGATGAGACACAGCGAGATCCTCCTCAGATTTCATTTCTCACGCATTCCCTGCATTTGCTTCGTGCATTACTGCAAATCCCAAAGCGGCGATAATGAATTTACAATTAGCCGTAAAGAAGGAAGGCGGCGCTGCGAGGGAAAAAGCGAGCGAGAGACGGGGTGGGGCGCTGCCTGGTGAGGAGCAGGTATGGCCGGGCTGTCTTAAGGCCCTGACTTCATCTGTGAGGCTTACACCGGGGATGGATCGCAGGCAGGCAGGCCTACATGCTGCAGTTGCCCTGGTAACATACAGCAATGAAGCGAGGGTATCCACAGACGCCAGCAAAATCCTCGCCGCTCGGAGTACTTCTCTCTCTTTTTCTCTTTTCCTTCCACCCCTCCCCTCTCTCTCTCTCTCTCTCTCACTCTCTCTCATTTCTTCTCCTCCCTCCTTCGCAGACTCTTTTTATCCTCCATTTCCTCTTTTCATTCAATCCCTCTGTCGAACAAAACCTGACCACCGGCACGCTGCTGATGTCACGGTTACCATGGCGACGGAAGCCTCACAGCAACGAGGCTGTGCGAGGAGGGTGAGGTCAGGGGGAAAGGTAACTATGGGTCACTAATGTAAGAACTCCTCTTTGTGCGATCTGTTTGCATGCTCGCGAACGCACGTATGAACTTTTTCACAGACAAAGACTCGGTGTAAACCCGCTCGCACATGTGTAACGTCTTTGCGCAACGTCCTGTGTGACAAAATCAAACACAGGGCACGCAGACGGTTAGAAGGAGGGGGGGGGTGTAACATATTTAATAACTGCTCAAAATACACAGCTCAGTGCAAGAGAAGGCGCCAAAAAAGTGATCAAGCATTTATAAGTGTGGTGCAGTGACTAGTTTGTGCTGTTTTGAAACGCTTTGGGGCACGTCCGCTGAGTCATGTTCCCAACCATCTACGACTCGACTGGATCACCTGTCTGTTTGCTACACCGGGGGGGGAGGATATAAAGAAAACAACGGAACAATCGACAAGGCTGCCAACTAATACTAATCAGCTAATAAAGAACTATTCACACTTGTGCACAAGCGACAAGACAAAGAAATGCTTTTGCAGCTGTACAATGCTTGAGTAACTAATCTTTCAAGTTATTGTTCAGACACTCAGAGAAATGCTGCAGCTTATGTTGTAGTATTGCTACAACCAGAGGGCGGATGTTAATTTTAGACAACTTTGTCAACATAAACACTCATTAATTTGGGTGCAAGATTAATAGTTGTAGGGGAGGCTTCTCTACGGGAAGGTCAACAGCTTGAAGGCATGCTGGGTCCTTACACAAGGCCCAAATGTTTAACTTCCAGTTGAGAGTTGTTTCACTGCTGCAAACCTTACTTACTGCTGTAAATACACTTCAGGCTACGCGCTCCGCTTTGTGTTGCCTGTGAGGGAAAGTTGATGTACAGCCACCACGCTTTCACCAGAAATAGCTGCTGATTTCACTTGACACTATGAACTGCACTATGAATATTTCACACACTTGCTTCTCACGCCTGATGAAAAGCACCCCATCATTAACATTACCGTCACACTACAAGATCGCCGGGGAAACGAGAAACGCTGAACCCAGCAACGCAAAATGCTTCAACCTGATCAAACAGGCCTGAAACTTCAACCTGCTCTTCAACAAACGTTAAAAAAAACACTTGCGTTACATAACCGAGCGGCTCGACAACTGCTGGATGTTTCGTGCCAGGATCGGCAACTATCTCAAATGATTAAAATTTAAATAGAAAAATGCACCTAAATGCCTAAATGTGTACAACATGTCTAAACAACTGTAGCTAAATAATGCATTTTCTTTTTTTTTAAACCACAGTCTGAGTCATTGTGATTGCTCTCCATGCCTCTTCTGTGTGCCGCTGCTCACAGCGCACCTGGCAGTACCACTGGATTAAATAAATCCTCCTTCATGAAAACATGTCATATGAAGAGAAAATATGTTGCCGAACGGGATAACGAAAGCTGCATAAATCAGCCTTTTCCTGCTTGGTGCTGTAAACCGTAAAGCTCTGACACCCTCAAGACTCCAGCTAAGGGTCTGGTTAGACAAATGAAAGTGTCTGACACATACAAAGCAGCGCGTCCGTCTCCGTTGCGGCAGTGTGTGTGTGTGTGTGTGTTTGTGTGTGTGCGTGTGCGAGTGTGTGTGCGCGGGGTTTTGCCTCCACCCCCTCCTCCTGAGTAAAAACATGCAGCCTGTGACGGGTGGAAACAGCCAGCTTCAGAGAGTTTAAATTGGATAATCTATCAACACACAAGCTCTCTTTGTTCCGTTACTCCACCGGCGTCAGGCGCCATGTGACCAATCATTTCATAATTGGGCACACTGAGATCGCGCTCGTGTTCATGTATCACCTCTATGACTGCCTGTTTTTGTCCCTTGGTTTCTGCATGACTTGATCGTGTGTGTGTGTGTGTGTGTTGGGGTGGGGCGATGCTGTGACCTCACCTGGATCATATAGAGCTGGGCGATGCGGTACTCCTCCACACTCATGGGCATGGGGATGCGGTACTCCTTGATAAGCATGGTGAATTTTGGAGGAGGAGTGAAAGGGGGATTGGGGAAAAGATTGACAAGGGAAAAAAGGGGGGAGGGAGGGACGGAGGGAAGGGAGGGGGAGAGGGGACGGGAGAGACTCGGGGAGGGGAGGGAAGGGGGGGGACTCCTATATGCGACTTGTCAAATCACCAGCTGAAGCCCACATGGATGATTCCTGCGGGAGAAAAGAGAAAAAAGAAAAGCATGAGGTACGAACACCGTGAATATATTTGAAAATAAACACCACCAGCAACTGATCAGTAGAGTTTATCTTCAACACATGCTGTTAACCCTGATGGTGGATCTCCAGAAATACTTCAAAACAGGTGTCCAAAAAACAGTCATCGCGCAAAAAAAGCAAAAACCAGCATCTATCAGGAAAACAAACAACCCAAAAAAACATCTCGAGGAAGAGTTAACGGCACGCAGACTAACTTCAGAAGCCGCGAGATTCCTCCGCACATATCCGAGGAATAAAAAAAAAAATCAAATTCTCGTGGCTCACGAGCGGATGAGAAACATGAAAACGTCGTCATTCAGGACGTACGCTCGGTGTGGTTACTCTCCGTCCGCTCAGAGCCTCCGCACCACAGACCAGCATCCCGTCCGGCGTCTCAGATCCAAGTAAGGCACTTTTCAGGATAAACTCCTCTTCTTATACACAGGCCACAGCTTAGTGTGTGTGTGTGTGTGTGTGTGTGTGTGTGTGTGTG
>JAOXYL010000086.1:22314847-22329619 GCA_028564955.1 Terapon puta | reverse complement strand
AATAATAATAATAATAATTTACACTTGTTTGCTTGAAAATAGTTTTTTAGCGTGATAAACTATAAAAAGTAATTTTAAAGGACATATACGCCACATTTATGTATTTCATAGTAATACAACAACAAGATTCAAAAGATGAAAAATAAAACTTTATTTGAACAGCATTATTTTACAGATGAAAGCCTGCACACATTGTTTATAGCTCATGTTTGTACAGTACTCATTGCTGAGTATCGGAATAAGGTGGTATTTGAGTAAATCGCAGAGTTTGGCGCCTGCAGAGCTGCAAGTATTCAGTAACATCCTGTTTTCACCATTCAGGGGAAACGTTGGCACATTATTTAAAACAGCCTCTTAGTGGAAGACAGAGGCACACCTTTAAAACAATTCATCATCAGGCACATCAACATAAATGACACAAAATGTCCCATCTAAGGGTCTTTTAGCAGCTGGAGTCACATGATGAAATCATTTGAGGTGCTGTGACCTATTCATTCGCTCCACTTATTGTCTGCTATTTAAGCTTATTCATACATGTCACTATGATTCTAACTTTTAGAATTACTTGTGGCAAAATAAACTTGAAAGTGCTTTTTAAAATTTAATTCATACTCTGCGAAATACGTCATACTATCATATAGGCACTACTTGCCAAACATTTATATACATGATGCGGTGCAGTGACACCATTTTGGTATGAAGCTTTGTAGCGAGAAGCTCAGGTAACTTAACTTTCTTAACATTACAACAGATGAAGCACAGCTTTTTCATGTCATATATAAAGTGATGTGTAGTACATGGCTCCTAGCATGAGTGTAGAGGCAATGCAGTAACTTATGAACCAAGTTGCACTGACAAGAGATGAGTTTTTAGGAAGCCACAAAGCCCTGAGGTCATAAAAACACACAATAGAGTCCAGATATAGCCAGCTGTCTCACATTTAAATCACTAAGGTTAGAAGCTCTTACAGAGTAAGCTAAAATGCTACCAAAATGTAGTGTAACAGTTCACACCAGTAGTGACAACAGTAATTCTTTCATCACAGCTTCAAGTAACTCTGCCAATGCTTGTAAGAGTCTACTGACAAAATGCACTGAGAGAAACACTGTTGTTGACATGGTGTTTGAAAAAAATAAGAGCAATAGTAAAAGAAGAATTTAAACTCAAGGTCATACAGAGGATATAAGTCTTCTGATTGGCAGCAGCGTGGGGTCGTCTGCGATCAAACCGGCTGCCACCATCGGCATTATGGCGGTGAAGATCCTGTCCACAGATCCAAAATGGAAACGACACGATGAGACAGGAGTTAGAGGAAATACACAAAAAGCATCAAACTCACTACTGACACCTGAACTGATCCAATGTTTACACATTTTTATGAAACCAGCTAAGCATGTTTATCTGATGATGTTTAAGTCTAAATTCTTAGTTTGTAGGACACACTGATGATAGATGACACCAGTGGAGTGTCACAGGAGAAAATAAAACACGGCTCTTGAGAGGTGCAAAGGTAAAGTGTGTTGTGTGAAGTGTGTGAGGGTCGGGTCAAACTCACAAGCGTCTGATTCCTGACTCGGGCTGATCGGTAGAGCACGGCGGAGGGGACGGACTACAAACGATGGAGCTGATGTCATCGTCAAACTCCTCACTGAAGAATATGAAAGAGGGAACGTTTGCATCTGCATGACGTGCATTTGAGATGAATTCAAGTGTCATTTTTGGATCAAGCGTACCTTTTGTAATATGCCAGCTCTTCCTGCAGCACGAACACTTGAGCCTTGAGTTCGTTCCTCTCCTGCAGGACGTCCCGGAGCTCCTGCAGGGTGAAGCGAGGTTTGTCTGGCTCCTCCTCCTGGCTGTCTGTCTCGTCCTCTGGCTGCGTGTCAGTTGACACCTTCTGCAATCAAAGCACACATTCAGCATTTCCCCTCACACACACAGACACACACACACTGACCTAATAATGAAACAGGCAGCTCAGTGATTCTGCATTAGCAAACAATTTGAGGCAGGATCACAATCTCTGCTTAACTTAGTGAAGGTAAACTGATTTGTTTCCACTACCTGAAACAGTTGATCCCAGTTCTGACATGCAGGTCAGTTATTATTTGTTTGTGCATGTGCAGGAGGGTGCACATGCAGGGTGCGGGCTGGGGGTTTAAAATGGTACATATGTCTGCTAACTGCAGAGTGATGGTGGTAATTTATAGTTGGCAGATAGCAATGCAACAACAAAAGACGACACTGTGAGCTGTTTTTAAAAAAGATTTTTCAAATGTTTTGTGGCGTAAGAAATGTATTTAATATATCAGTGAGGCCTTGAGGAGACACCAGCATGACAGAGTGTTAATGCGTGGTGTTTAATATAAATAGTCTCACAGAGGCCCTGTGCTGTAAGACTGTGTACAGAAGAGAGCTAAGCAGCCGTTACCAGAAACAGTGCTGCAGTGTCCTTATCTTCGTCACCGTCTCCCTCAGTATTTTCTCCGTTTGGTGACCTTAGGAGAAGGGACGGACTCTTGTCGCGCTCAAAGCAGTTCGCCACGAAGTCGGGGTCCCCTCCACACTCCGCCCACACTGAGATTGGTTTGACGGGGCTGGACGGAGCAGCTGCTGATGACTGGATTTATAACACAAAACATCCAAACATAGTTTCAGTCGAATCATATTCGTGATTCACAGCCTGCTGATGATGAGTCCTCTTTGCTTTTCTTACCTCCATCTGTGGTGACGTAGGTGATGACTTCCCAGAGCTGGTAAGAGACGTTTCTTCTATGTCGGCGACCTCTCGTTCCAGTTCCCACCCCTGGAGCTCCGTTCTGAGCCTGGCGACCTCCAGCCGCAGAGACCCGAGCTCCTGCTGCTGAGCCTGGGCTGCAGCCTCCAGCTCAGCCCTCTGCTGGATCAGCGTCTTGCCCTGAGCCTCCATCACCCCTATCCTGTGACGAAGGTCCTGGTTGATCCTTATCAGCCGGTGCTGCTGCGTCTGGAGCTGCAGAGACAGAGACAGGAGACGAATTTTATGAAGGCACAAAATCTGATTAATTAATGTGAGGAGCCTCTCAGGGCTCAGTCCATCCTCACCGCCTCAACGTCCTCGTTTTTTAGTGTTAGCTCGTGGTCTTTAGCACGGATTTCATCCCTCTGCTTATCCACCAAGTCTTTCAGTTTCTTCATCACCTGCCTCTCCTTTTCCGACATTCCTGTGGGTGTCATAAAATAAAAGCACAGAATCAGTTTAAGAATCGGCTTTATTATTCAGGTGTGTGCACACATCAAAGGAATTTGACTCTCTCAGTATGTACACAGAAATACAAAACAAGGACAACAGCTCGACAAGGTAAAAAGAAACATTAACATGAACTACTATGTACATGTATCAATATATGCAAACGTGAACATATATAGAGGAAATTATTTAGGTCCAGTGGATATAAGAGGCTGAAATGACAATTAACTGAAAAAAAACACACATTTTTCATTTTTAGTTGAGTACAAATTGTATACATCTGTACAACTTTTATAAAAGTGTTTTTGATTAATTGTTAATTAACTTGTACATAAGTTTCAAAAGCAACCATTTTTAAAACACAAAATCATTAATTCAGGAACATCCGCTTAATTAAGCGCAATGACAGGTGACTCTAATGTTAACACAATATCAAAAAGACTTTGAGGACAGATCCTTTAGCAAATGTAACACTGCTCCAAAATGAAGTTAACTAATGGCTGACTAGATGGTAAAAAATTACAGTGTCTTCAACAACACGAGTGTGGACTTCAAACCCACAAACTGATTTTCAAGTTACCTACTTCTGTTTTAAAGCATCTGTTACACGTGAACGTATTTTTCAAATACTGTGTCAGCGAGCAGACTAGTCCTATCATGCACCCATGAACTCATTCATTTGGATGTGACCCTGACAGTAAGTATAGCCGCGGCCACCATTAAAGTCTCACACAAGAGCTGTATTTTTGGTCTGCGTCAAAAATAGTCTCCTTTACAAGCGTCCGACTGCCACTCTTTAACAGCCGCCTCCCCTGTCATGCCAACATGCAAACACGCAACATATACGATCCCACGTGACTGCATGGGGCAAATATGTGTAACGTACAGCAGATGGTTAATGAGCGCGACACAGATCTGCCATGAGCCCACATATAGAAACAGATAATAAGATCTGTGCTGGAACTCTCAGCCAAGAGCAAACTTATTTACTGCCCAGACTCATCACAAGATACTGAACAACACAACATGAGGACTTCAAACAGCAACAGACCTTCCTCCTTGCTGTGACTGCAGTTATTCTACTATGGACTTTTATGTACTTCATATTTGTATGTTTTTAGATTTTTCACAGTAGATTCTGATATTATCTTTAACCTGACACCTGACTCACCTCTACAAACTATAATTACCACACAGAGATGACCAAATACTGCAAATGCTTCTCTTTTGATACTCTGATACGTCAATTCAGGGTCTTTTTCTCACTTTCTCGAAAATAAATTAAATCTGTGTAACTCCAGTAATCTGTAAAATTTATAGGGATAATTTTTATGTGATGTAGAAAGACTGAAGACCGACTTGGCAGCCTGCTGTTGCTGAAAGAATGAAACTGACAGTGGTAACACATTTGTCCACTTAATAAGCTCAGTGTTGGCATAGTTATCTATCAGGCAAGTCTCTCACAGTAAAATCTGAAAATGAATGAATGGCAGATGGAAAATATTCTGTAACTTACTCCACCTTCAAATCTGATGTGTTACTAACGATGTAAAAAAGAAAAAAGGCTGCTACAGACAACCCACCCTCCTGTTTCTGCAGGTCCTCCTCTGTGACGGGCGTCTCTTTGAGGGAGAGGCTGACTAACAGCCTCTTGTTCTGCTCCTGAAGCTGAGTGATTTGAGACACCAGGTCCTGGATTTCTCCTCTCCACACATCCTCCACCAGCTCCAACTCCTACAACACACAGAAATATTCATTAAAAAAAAAACACCACAACACTACAGTGCCTGAACAAAGTCAACAACACATTAAAAATCCAAACGGTCGTGGTTGTTATGATACACGATTTAAACAAACTAACTGAAGTTCAGAAAATGGAAAAAATGAAGTGCACTACATATTAACTGCTCTCTAATCATTATAATAGCATAGTAATGTGTAAAGTTGTATGTTTAGGATAGTTACTACACTGCTATCACCACACTACATTTATCTAATGAGATATTGCATGATATAAAAATATACTAATATCAGGTGTAATATCAGCCAGAGTCAACCGGAGTCTGATTCCTTGTTCACACATCTGATCAATAAAGATGATTCTTGAATAAATAAAGTACTGTTTTTAATCTTATTAACGATTATTACAATTAATGCAAAATTATCAGTAGATAGATCAGCCAGTGATTTCCCATTAAGGCTTCATGATGAATGATTAACTTCATAATTTAAAGTTTAATATTCTATATTTCTCATTTATGATTTGCTCATTTTCTCTGATTCATCATTGTCAACTCATTTAGAACTTTTTTGTTTCTTTCAGAGAGAAAATTATCAATTTTGAAATGTCAAAACTATTGACTTTATTGAGCTACTTTAGCTACACATTTAGGTCACAACACACACACGGTGACATACAGGGACAGGTAGACATACAAGTAAAAACACACACTGACACAGACAGATTAACACACTCACAAATAAACACGTGTTGACACACACAGCCTCTCTCTCTCTCTCTTTCCCCCACTCTCTCTCTCTCTCACACACACACACACACACACACAGGTAACTCTCTCTGTGTCTCTCACACACACACGCAGGTAACTCTCTCTCTGTCTCTCACACACACACACACAGGTAACTCTCTCTCTCTCTCTCTCTCTCTCTCTCTCTCTCTCACACACACACACACACACACACACACACACACACACACACACACACACAGGTAACTCTCCCTCTCTCTCTCTCTCTCTCTCTCTCTCTCACACACACACACACACACACACACACCTCCTGGTGTTTCCTCTCCTGTCTGTATCTGTCGCTCCTCTCCTGTCTCAGCCTCTCCAGCTCCCCCCGCAGCTCCTCGGCCTCCTGTCCGGCGGCCCCGCGGCTCGCCAGCGCCTCCAGCAGCTCCAGGACCCGGACCACTTTGGGCACCAGGCCGACCAGAGACTCGCAGCCGAACCGGTCTATGATCCGCTCAAACTCCTGCCCGAGCGCCGCCGCGATGTCGTACACGTCCGGGACGGTGAGCTCCGCCGCGGGCCTGTCCAGCGCCGACACCCCGCGGGTTTCCATGTCTGTCCTCTGCTGGAATATCACCTCCGACATTCAGCATGTCTCTCTGTCCGCCGACACTCCGCAGCGGGCTCTCCCGTTCCGTGTAAAAACCGGTTTGGTCCACCTCTCCGGTGCGTGTGTGAACATGGAGGGAACCTGCTCCACTTTGTTGACAGTTGAAACTTACCCAACGTCCCGAACACCGTCACGCTTTATATGCTGCCTTCACGGCCGAGCGAAAACTCGTACATCTCATATTCAGCGGTGATAAATACCACTTACACGTCTGTCCAGGTCAGTGTATACACAGTAAATGTCCATATGAACTTAGCGTTTTACTTTACATTTAGACTTTGAACTTCATTAAATGGCGCTGTTTAAGAGCACCATGGTGACTTAACGCCGGGATTACATAAGTTTTCATATTTACAACCGTTACTGAAGGCATCAGCACTCTCTCCACGTTGATTTAAAAGTCCTACTGCGCATGACAAGATCAGAGGAGCGCATTTCCTTCTATGCCCATCATTAAGATGTTAAAATATCCCGGCTGCCTATAAAAAGCATAAAATAAGACAGATCAAATCGTAGACAGCATGAACTTTTCTTTTTTCCCGCCTTTTTTAAATATCATTGTTTTGACATGAAAAAGTAAGTAGGAATATGAAAACATTAACTCATTTTTTGTAAACAATACAACAAATACCTGTATTATTTCTATAGAATGAATAATCAGTTTATTCCTAGATGACAGTATATAGCCTGTTCAAGATTATTGAGGGTGTTTGTATGATATCTGTTCGATTATATTTTACACAAATTATCTAAAGTAAAACATTTTAATTTCTTCTTGAAAATGTTTGTGTAAGTGATTCAATCACACAAACCTCACTGTTTAAACTATACCTAACAAAGCTTTATAAGCTTGAAAGAAGTGGACGTAACACAATGGGACATTAAATCAAACATTTATTGTTCATTTGTTTGACATTTACACATCTTACAAGGAGAAACCACAGTCATCTTTACTAAAATATATTAATAGATCTGAGTGTATAAAGACATTTCATACAGAGGAAAGGACAGAACATAAAAAGATGCATTTTAAGACCCTGTAAGAAAAGCGCCCAAAGGCAAAGAGGACTTGAACACCTTCATATTGTACATTAACTAACCCTAAATCTTCATATTCAGCCTAAAAGAAGCAGTTGATAATTAAGGACGCCTACATCTGATATTTGTGTGCAAGCATTAAGTTTATCTTTAACATAATATCTAGGTTCCTCTCTAATAAAGGGACATTCAAGAGATGAGTGTAGATATAAATTATACTTGATGCGAGTTGCACACTCCTATACAGACTGTATGTCTTTACAGGTATTATTTAACGCATTAGTACAGTACATTTCAAGGCCTCTGAGACAATCGTGTACTGTTGAGAAAGACAGCTGTTTTGCACATAAGAGGAATAGTGTCCATCGTGAAGACAAAGCCAGAGGTATGTAAAACTTTTGCGGCAACATGGACGCAAATGATGTGATTCCCCATTGTTTCCTTTTACCGCCCACCACAACATAAATAGCATTCAGTGTACGTTAAGAAAAAATGTGCTCTGTGATGAACGTCCAATACAGTGTGCAAAAAAAGACTGATCATACCTAACTATTGACATCAAAGTACAAGATATGCTGTCGATTTGTGATCATTAAGGTTTGTATTCTAAAGCAGCATTAATGCTTAATCATCTAAAATTTTTGTGATACAGAAAAAAATACTTTCACACAGCTTAAAAGTATAATATTAACAGCAACAGTTTTTGTTCTTGATGCCAAATACCAAAATAAAAAGGGTTCTGCCTAGATGGCATGCATAAGTATCTTTTTTTTTAAAAAAAGGGCTTACGACAGCATATCCCTCATTAGGCATCAAGGGTCAAAAATCAGGCTTCTGGTCCATTTTGGCAAAAAAATAAAAAAATAAAGAAAGGAAAACCGTGAGAGGCAGGATGAGGCAGAGGATTGTCAGTATGCAACTTAAAGGAACAGCATGTTCGCAAAAAGGCTTTTCTCTGGTCAATCCAGTCATCCGTTAGTGGAGCCTTCTCCTCTTCTGTTCAGCCTCATTTGAACTGTGACATACAGGAAAAAAAAAGATTTACTAACAATTCAGATCTTATATTTTCACACAGAACAGAGCATTTTTCCAGCTCCTACCGTGGATTTGGGTGGTATGTTGGGTTTCTGGGCGAGTGCAGGTTTCTTCATGAGAGCAGGTTTGGTGGGTTTTGGTGACATGGTGGCAGGATGTGTGTGTGTTTCGCCGTTCCCCTCAGAAATCTGCTCCAAAGGAACCCCGGCCAACTCGTAGTGTTTCTTTCTCAGCTCGCCCAGGCGCAGACGCTCGTTCTCCAAGTGACTTTCCAGTTCCAGCACTTTCACCTGTGAGGCGGGAAATAAACAGGCAGTTATCATCTGACATGTGAATTATCATAAGTAAGATATTTTCACTTTTACATAAGTGACGCAACGTACCTGTGACTCCATTTCTTCTTTTCTCAGCTTGATGAGGGACATCCCAGAGAAGTCCATAGTATCTACACATAATATAATACATTACACAGGTGCTCATCACTCTGATAATCTAAAAGAAAGAGACAAAAAAAAGGATTAAGTTATATTCACCTTTTTCCTCCAGGTGCTCCTGGCCGGTCCTTGTTGAGGCCACTACGTTAGCTGCCATTTCATTCACATGGCGAGAGGCCTGCTGGAGAACTGACAGCCTCTTGCTGCTGCGGTCCGCCTTTACCTGAGTGCAGATGATTCAGGTTAGACACTAATTCAACCAACTCATTCACAGAAACCAGTTACACCATAAACGAGCAATTAAGAGTGTTGCGAGAGAGAAAAGCATAAATTGCTTGATAATTAAAGCTAATTTAGTTCAATTGCTCTGTGTAATGACACATTAAAACTCCCACCCAACAGTGGAGGGCATTGTTGTGATATTCACAGTATGGTATAAAATTTAGTATATTTCTACAGTAATGCATATCAAGGGTTCAAGATTATTACCTTTGAGGCCGCCACCAGCTGTGCGGTACTAGCAGCGATCTCATGGGAGCACACAATCAACTCTTCGTATTTGCCCGTGTGCAGCACCACCTTATCTGCAGACTCCCTGCGAGGAGGCAGGTAAAGACAGAAAAACAGGGTTAATTTATTTTTATTTTTTGAAGGTTAATTTATTTTGGCATGTTATAACACAGGGTTATAGAGTGAAGTGACAGCTGTAGAACATTCATATTATTTAAAAATAAAGGCAATCTAGAAAGTTATTTGTACACATGTATTAAAAAAAAATTAAAGGGTTTTATAAAAAGAACAGGAAAGGGTACAGTTGTACACACTCTTTGTCATCTGTAACCAACATTTTAACATCAATAAATCATCACTAGGCCTGTTTTGTGGCATAAGTTTTATCACAGTGAATCAGCATGAAGCTTTTTGTGGCCAGAAATGATGTCAGGCAACCAAAAATATCCAGGTGGAATAATCTTTTTGTTGTAATGACACACGAGCTGTGCACTGAACTTTCTCGCTTATGTCACAAGTGTTGACTCACATCCTGAACCACATCCTGTGTAAACGATTTGTTTAGAGAGCCACAATTATTTTTGCAGTGGCATTAATCCTGCTCTAAATACATTTAATAATATAAGAATATTCTGTTTAACTTACACCATCTCTGTGGCTCCCCACCCCACAGCCTTGGCAGCAGAGATGAGTCCCTCAGTCCAGCGAGAGTTTCTGGCGTAGAACTCCTTGATGGTGGCTGCGCCCTTAACAAGTAAAACATTTGCACTGTTAGGTCTGTTAGTTGTGTTTTTTTTTCTGAATGGAGCAGAGCAGCATCCGGGCTTGGTCTCAGAAACAAAAGCTGTTGAAACCGAGCTGCCAGTTTGGGACTCAAAACTAGAACAGTGTGACTCACCCTCCCACTCTCCACGATCTCCTTTTGCAAGTCTGTAGATGCTATGATCAGCATGCGGATGGCCTACAGAGGAGAGAGAGGACGGAGGAATAAAAAACAAAAACACATCAGGACTTTAACTTAAAAACAGGATATATGAAGGGAACAGTAAATGATTTAAAATACCTTCATCAGGTCTGTGCAGCTGAAGAGGATTCTGTAAGAATTTAACAGAAAGAGTTTAAATAAAAAATGTACACAGCGATTTAAAGGTTGTGTCTTCTGTTTTGTTTAACTCTGTTTTAATGGATGATGCATCTCGTTACAAACTGGGGTTTAACTTATTTAGATAAATAAATAAGTCCCAAAATGAACAAACCTTTCATTGACCTCCAGTTTGATTCCTGTTGTGTCCTTTCGTGCCTGATTCATCATTTCCTGTGAACAAAACCAAACATGATATATATCACTTACAACAGATGCTGTACACTATAAACAAGTAAATCTATTATAGATAATATTTATACATTTTGAAGTATGCTTTACACCACTTACATCAATCCTGCGTACTGCCTCCTCAATAGCCGCCGATGTTGCAGCCATTTCTTTGTCGACCAGATCTCCCAGCTCATCCTGACGAACGTCCATGCCTTTTGGCCGCAGCTCCTGAAGTGAACAAGACATAAAATGATTAGTAATGATTAGGAAAACTACAAGTGATCAGTATTAGAAAGAACTTAAAACATCACATTGAAGAAAAATAAGATTTGATATCCAAACAAGAATAAAATATTACAAACTGTACTGCAAAATAAGCTAAGAATTTACTGTTCATAATTCAGGAGGTGGCTGGACATGCTTTTTATGACTTTTTGTAGAGGGAAGCTAAAATAGTACATTTTTCAGTAATCCAACACTCACTGACATCAAGTCAAAGCCAGAGGCAAATTCTGGATCGCAACTATTTATTTTTAGCCTCCTTGGAAGCAAAAAATAAGATGCTTAAATTGAGAGTTCATCCCAGCTATAATTAATCTGAGACCAACTTATCACCTGTGGGTGTTGGTTTACCTCAGCGTCCCAGAAACAAGCGGTGGTAGGAATAGTTTAATAAAAATGCTAAATAAACAGCGTAATGTGGCATCAGACTGTTTGTTTGTTTTGGGCCTACATGAGAGTACAGGCAAGGTATTATTCATATTCTTATTTAACATGAATTGTCCTGACATATCAAATAGTCAAAAACTGTATAAACTATTTAACATACTTCTTTACAGAATGGTTTTTCATATCTCACATAAAGAACCAAGGTCTTCTTATCTTAATATACAAAAAGGCTTTAACATTTACTGGAAGTTTCAGAGTACATTTAATTTAAAAAATGAACACAAATATTCTGTGTAAACGTCTCTCACCTGGCCCAAGTGTAGGATCTTTTGAACGATTACACGGATAGAGGCCGGGTCCGCCCTCTGGAGGGTGGTCTTGGTCTTCAGATCCTTGAGGAACTGCAGACTCTCAGTGGCACAGCCTCTGCAGTTCTCCGTCAGTCCTGCGGGGTGTAAAAGTAAAGAAATCAACAATCTGCCATCATGCTGTTTTCTCTTTATACTGACACTTAAAACTCACTTTAAGTTTGAATTAAAAGCAGAAATGTCAATACACACAGATATACATATAAATATAGCACAAGATGTGACTTGTGCAATATATAAATACTCAAGTAACCTTCAAGTATAACTGGTGCAATGTCATGGAAGTAATCTGAGATATTCCTTACGGTCTGCATGGTCAGTGGGTGCCATGTGTGCCGTGGCGCTGCCGTTGATGATCGTATCCGCAGCCAAGTGGGAGAACTGGGTCAGAGCCCTCAGCAGCGCTCCAGCATCTGGTTACAAGAGCAAACAGTAAGCAAGCAGTACACCACATTAACAAACATAACAAATCAGCCACAAGCCGTGATGGGGTCGGCAGGGTCGTGTTAAATCAGAGGAAGAGAAAACTCACCCCCCATGTTACCCAGATAGTCAGCATGGCCCTTTTTCACTTTGTCGATGGAGCCGAGCGTGGCCTCTGCTCGACTTATGAGGTAATCTGTGTTTGAAGGACAGAGGATTGAAAAATAGCCAAAATACAGACAATATGCTGTATATGGTCAACCATCTTTTGTTCTGTGTAGACAATAATAGAGTAGGGGTCCGACCTGGAGAGCTGGTGCAGCGAACATGGAGGGGGTCGTCCAGTTTGGCGACAGCGTCTTGGATGATGCTCTCAGCCTCCGTGACGGTACCCTGCAGCAGAGCAAACTGCTCCTCCAGAAGCTTCTGCTTCAGCTTCTCCTCCTGACTCGACTGCACGAACGTACAAATAAACACACATTCAAAAAGGAGATTCAAGACGAAAGATCTGCACATTTCTCTATGTTCATTCAAAACTTTTAAAACTTTATTCATCTGAAGTTGCTGCAGAGTTCTTGTATAATAAAATTATAGCATAGATGCTCATGCTTTGTGTTGACTATCTTTACATTGTCCATGGCCATCTGCTGACCTTTTGCTCAAAAACCCTTTTTAAGACAGAGCTTTACATATAGTGCCTAAACAGCGGTTCATTTTTTGTGCTGAGGATGAATGACACTCTGCAGTATTGAGCGTCAGACCACACCTTTCCTACATATTACACACATATTCACCATGGTCTAAACTTACTTTCTCATCTATACATCATGGTTGAATCAGGCGACTGTCATTGGACAGCCCAGACGCCTTTATTTGTCAAAGCTATTTTTAAAAATCCCTTAAAACTGATGAGTCATAGTTTGAAGACATGTTCTGCACTAAAGTGGAAAAAAAATGGAAAACATTCAGCAACTGATCGTGATTATCTTCTTAGGGTTACAACATTATTAGGATATTGCAATTCATGTAAATATAGCCATTGTACAAATATGCAGACAGCCTTGGTAAATATCCAGTAAAGTCAATATTTTATTAAAAAGGCTGCTCTTTCTTAAGGAGACAGACCAAAAATACTGCTGACGGCGACTAAAAGCATTGAGTCGAGTCTCTGCTGCTCGAACTGCTGAGCTCGGCTCGACTGTCCCGACTGACCTTCTCCTGCAGTTTGCCCTGCAGCTCCCCGAGCTCCCTGCTGTTCCTCTCGCGCTCCTGCTGAAGCGACGACTGCTGCGCCTGCGCCGCCTGCCGCAGGGACGACAGCTCCGCCTCCTTCTCGCTCACAGATCGCATCAGACGCTCCTTCTCCGCCTGCAGAGCTGTCATGGAGCTGTTCGCTTGCTCCGACGTCTGGCAAAAAGAGAGAGAGAAAGAGAGAGAGAGAGAGATGAGGGAAGCCAGAGGAGGCAGATGGCCGCGAGTGTTGAGAGGAAAGTCCATCCGGAAATGTGTGGCATGCCTCAAGCCTCCAAATACGGAGCTGATGACAACTCTGAATACTAAATGATGGTGAATTAGACTGAACAGCGTTGAGGTCGTCGCCTCATTGTGCCCTCACAGGTGCACGCTCACCTTCTCGCTGCTCTGCAGAGTCGCCTTGATGCGCGTCACTTCTGCCATCTTCTCCTCCAGCTCTCTCCTCAGCCGCTCAACTTCGAACTTCTGCTCCTCCAGCTGAGAGTAAAGACAAAACGGCTTCATTATCAGGCGTCTGCACCGCACCTTGTTTGGTTTTAAAAAGGAATAAAAACACCACAGCGCCGACCTTCATGTCAGATTCCTGTTTTATCCGATCGATCTCGAACGACAGCTGCTGTTTGGTCCTCTCCACCTCCTCCTGGGTCTGCTGGGTCGCTGACAGCATCTTCACAGTGTCTGCACTCTGTCAGCACATTAACATTAAGCGTCACACACACACACAGGCGGGTGCCGACATCCAATTTGAATCAAACACCTCTGGACTGGCCTTCAGCGTGTCCGTACCTTCCGAAGTAGCTCGGCGTGACTGGCCACCAGCTCCGTGTGCTTCTCCTTTAGCTTATTGTACCGCTGCTCCGTGGCCTGCGCTCTCTCTGCACAGCGAGAAGAGACGACAAAGTTACTGAAAGCACTCGACCGCATTTCGTCCACGCGTATGAGAGTTAATGTCTCACTTTCTGCCTCGATGAAGGTGGTCTGAAGGCCCTCGTGTTCGGCGTTTCGGCGACGGGTGGCCTCCAGCTCCATGCGTAGTTGTTCATTTTCCACAAGAGCGCGTTGCTTCTGCGCCCGCTGTTCTTCTAGTTCGGCCTCCAGACTGTTGATCTGGGACTTCAGCTGCGTGATGTAGCGCTGAGCCTTCGGGAGGGGAGCAGAGACACATGCACTTTAAGAAGGATCTATAGTTCAAGATTCAACTTAACCATCTTGAAATTGACGGGGTTCATTTATCTTTACATCTATATTTGAATCCGACCAGAGTTAAAATCTTATCTCCTGATCTTTTTACTTTATTTCTGTTCTTGTAAAATTAGAAAAGCATAAGAAGTGCAGCAGGGAGTAGTCAGGGAG
>JAOXYL010000086.1:22269715-22289987 GCA_028564955.1 Terapon puta | reverse complement strand
AAGGTATCAGAAATTTTAGTGGAAAACCTTTTTAACAATCTCCTTTTCGCCCCATCCTGCACACACGAACCTTGAACATGGCAGCACAGAGACTCTCTGTGAGCTCGCTGGTGCTGTGTAACATCGGGATGATCTGCAGCACTCGCTCCAGCGCGTCAGCATGACACGGAGGCTGCATCTCCTCCCGGCCTGTGCCTGGTTCGCCTGCACCTTCCTCGTCTTCTTGGAGCAGCAGCAGGGTGGTGATGTACTGGTTGATCACACTGTCGCGGTCCAGACCAAAGGTGCTGCACATGGAAGAAGGTGACTTTTAGCACAGGCAGGAGAAAAATACTTGCTTGACCAGGAACAGTTTGGATCCAAAATGAACGTCTTTATTAACCTGCAGTACTGAAGAATAATATCTGGGGTGATTCTCCTGTTCTTCACCAGATCGGGGATCAGGCTACGCTTCATCTCAGGCCGCTGACGGAAAACTGGCTGGATGGAAATCTGAGGCAGAGCAGGGGGGGACGTGGTGAAGTCATTAATATAAATGTCAAAAGTAAAAAAAGAGAGAGATCAACTTGTGAAATATAATGTGAATATGTAAATGTGAAGTTTTTTTTTATCCACACACCTCCAATTTGGCAAGTTTTATGCCCCATTCAGCATCAGTGATGACAGACAGAAACTTCTCTTGTTCCTCCGCCTCATTATACAAGTTGCAGAGATTGGCCCCAATCCGGGCTACAGCCTGAAATAATCAGGAGGCAGCTGCTGATGAGATTTGCTGAAGATAGAATGAATGGATATGTGCATACACACTGCGTGATATATTGTCACGGTCATATCATACTCTCAAAATGCCAATGATTCCCAGCATGACCCAGCTGTCATTACAGCTGGTGCTCTTAGAGAGTTAAGTCAGTCGGATCAAAGACAGACGATACCACAGAAATAAACTCTAAAACTTTATGTCAGAGTCACAGCCTGACCAGAATAACCACAGAATTAACCAAGATCACTGTTAAAGTATTTCCCCTTTTGCCTTTTTTGCTGATTTCAATGACTAAAGCAAAAGGAAGTTTGCCAATACAAAGTTAGAGTATATTGTTTATGTTGCCTACCAGGATTTTGTCATAGTTCTGCCAGGTGTTGTCAATAACTTTCCACAGTATTTTGAAGACTTCTGCTTTGGAGAGGAGTGTGCAGAGTCCGATGGCGAGATCACAATCGACTACTCTCCAGTTGAACACCTGCAGACAATATAAAGTGCAGTTGGAGTTATACAAAAACAACTTAAAGTGGAGCAAAGATGCTGCTGCCCTCTCACGATGTCAGACTCACCTTGTTCAAGAGAGCCACGGCGACGGCGTTCAGAGACGAAGCAGTCATCTTTCGTAGATCATTGGTACATATATTGTACTTCTTCAGCTCTTGGTTATCGTAAAGCTGAAAGGAGAGTTAACAGTTGAGTAAACACATATTGTCGGTAGCGGAAGTGATAGCACTGTTGGATATGTTGCAGCCATACTTGCACACTAAGCTTAATGTCCATAACATTAGAGGTGACATGTTGCAGGCAGCTGCCGTACGAGTTGACCATCACTCTGAGAGCCAGCTCCAGCTGACTGCACTCCTGCAGCATCTGTAACATGTTGGACAGGGGACCCAGGAGCGGCCGCAGGTAGTTTGAACCTGCATGTGGAGCAGGCAAGACACAAGGGTAAACTTTCAAAGTGACAACTTTAAGAAGAAAAGGTAAAATATAAACTTAAGAACATACCGTCTTCAAATGAGCAGTGTGACAGACAGGAGCAGTCCAGTGGGTGCAGCTTGGTATCTGCAAGATTGGGAGTAAATTAGCAACGACAGCTGATGAAAGGGATGAAAAAGAAAAAAAAGAAAAGAGTATCTTACCCCGAGAAATCGGTAATAAGCAGTTGGTAATTTCATATTGGACTGGAAGAACAGAAACTGGGTCCAGAACGATGCAATCTTCATTAAAAACATCCTGAAAACTCCACTGAGAATATGGATCCTTTTCTGCCTCCAACGTTACATCCTGTGACAATGACAAATACAAAATATTATCTTCACAATCAGTGACCAGCCTTTTACTCTAACTGTACAAACTTCTTACAAACAGGGCCTATCTTAATCTAAGAGATTTCACCTGGTAGAGCCTCAGTTACAAATCTACAGCTGATGTAAATGTCAAACCACAGATCAAGTACAAACCAAACCAAAATGAAGTACACAAAGTGTCGTTCTGTGGAAAGAGATGAGATAAAATACTGACCTTAAAGCCATAGTTGTCTGATAACTGACACTGCTGATAGACATCCATAGCTATACGTGTGCACTTGCAAAGCTCCAGACAGTCCAGGAGTAGATCTGTAAAAGGTATCATAATAATACTTTTATATTTCTTATATGTTACGACTGACAAATCATAACGCTTCAATGTATCTTACAGCCTGCCTCTTTGATATTAGTTTATAGACGTCTGCAGTCTTGGAGCTGTTTCACTGAACATTAGACCAAGTAAAGATGTTGTTTCATTTTTAGAAATAAGATTTTTCATCCATTGATTGATTTATTACTTGGTCCTCCCTCTGTTAGTCTGCTGCTAGGATTATCACCCATTCAAGAAAACAGATTTCATAAATCCAGCCTCAGCTTTCCTACATTGGTTTCGTATTTATTTTTGTACTGCTTCAAAATTTTCATTGTTGACATTTGAGACTTTACATGATTAGGCTCATAAGTACATTAAGGATCTACTGACCCCCTGTAAGTGCCGGAGCCCTCTTATTTTAGTTGATTATGTCTTACTTTTCATTTTTAACTTCAGGTGATTTTAGAGATTTATGGAATATTTTAAAAATATTTTAAAACAGAAACATACATTCATTAACAACATTACCAAAGATCAAATATATCTGCTCTGATAGCTGAACTATGAATCCAGCACTGAATCATTAATGTTCACACTCATTCTTCACCTGAGTGGCACACGGTGATGGCCTGACAGGCCAGATTGTGGATGACTGCTGGCAGGTCCATGTCATCAGGAAGCACCATGGGCACATCTGCCTCCAGCATCTGGCATAAGGTCTTTGCAGCAGTGAACAAAACCTTCCCTGTGCTGGTGTTATAGTGATGTTCGTACAGCTCACTGAGGACATGAAGGAGACAGAACAAAGAAAGTATTGGTTACTCTCTGGACAGGGTGGGTGTCCTTTAGTATGAATGAAAAAATATCAAATTTGGTTTTCAAGAACTAACTGGTAGGGAACCCCATTAGTGGACACATACACACCTGAGGATCTTGAGGGCCTTGTCCACTTTGCCCACCCGCAGAGCTCGCAGGGCCAAGTCAGACCAGAGCTCCTGCTCCGTGCGCTGCAGCTGCCTTCCTAGGCGGCGTAACCCGGCTTCTGTGGAGATGGTCTTGGTCTTGCCATCGGGATCATTAGCCACAACTGGAGTTGTTGCAGACTTCACCTTAGATGAATGTCGTCCACGTGTGTTTTCATAGGCTGTGATGTGATGCTCCTGGATCTGTTTTCGGATGTTTGGATCTTCATAGTTGGAGGGCGTGAAGAAAACGTCAAAGTCCTCCTGAAAAAACAGAAAATGAGGATCCAGGTTAAAATAATCAAACAAACAAACAGATTAAGGAATGACTGGAATAACATCTGGAAACATTCCTCAAATTAAACTTACCTGTAGGTGAGCAATCGCCTTGAACATGATGAGGTTGTTTTCACACTCCATGCTTTTCAGAGCATCATCTGGAATGAAATCTGGTGTCATTTTTAGATGTTCAGGTGCACGTTTCCAATATTTCTTTCCTTAACGGTTGTCGGTAACGTGTGTTTAGACAATCAATGTCTGGTGATATAAAATATCACCTGAGATTCTATAAAACATTTCCTCAATCATCCATTGGTGTGATGTTTTTCTGGCAAAAAACACCCTCATGAAGCTTTCAACACAGGAGGTCAGAACTGAGAGGGCACTGACTGGTGGATGTCTGCTACAAGGAAACTAAAACAGGAGTTTCTGAATGAGGGAAAAGTATTGTAAAGTAAGAACTTACTTTTTTGGATTATATGCAGGTATTTCAGAGCTTCCACCATCACCTGAGCTATGACCATTTGGTGTTTTTTGTGCTACAGAGAAAGTTGACACATACAAAATACCAGAATGAATATTCGCTTTCCATAACACTGTTCTATGTTTTATGTTCATATGTGATAACTGATTTATAGTTTCATGTTAGCTCTACTTTAAGGCATGTTTATAGCTACAGAGGCATCATCTATATATACAATCACATGAAAAATCCAGATATATCAGAGATGTAATATTGAGATGACATTGACAAGCTCAAATCCTCGATATTCAACAACATATGACTTCAGTGGTATTTTAATTGCATCCAGTGCAGAAGGCGAACAATCTTTTATTGCAAACACTTCTTTCAAATCTTCCCTCTCCCCACCTCGTCAGATATGTGGTCTTTGTCCTCCAGCTGCAGCCTTGCCCAGGAGGTGAGACGCTCAATCACACACTCTGCCTCTGCAGAGGACAGCTTCTTCAGGATGGTCATGCATTCCTCAGTCTGAAAGCACCATAAAAGCCTTCCTATCACTATTTTGTGGACTCAAAAGAAGAAAATGCAATACTTAATATTTTACATTTAGGGTGATCATACCTTGCCGTGGCCAATCAGCTGAATGAGATACAAGTAATTTATCTGTGAAGTTGGGAGTTTGTAGGCTTCGGCTAATGTCAGGGAGTCTTCTAAAGACATTGGCAGGTCTTGTTTCAGGATGTATCTAATCAGTGTCTAAAAGAAGACAGACAGTATATGACATCAGCTTTACAGGCACAGCCAGAACCACATGCCACGTTATTGATCAAAGTCAGATTACCATGATTTGAGTGCTATAAGAGAGGTTGAAGTTGCGGATCCCGTAGCCTCTGAGAAGTTTCCTGATCTCCATCAGATGATAACTCTCCTTTAAAAGCTCTTGTCTAAGGAGTAAATCAGTAAGAAGGACATTATATAAAACTGCAAACATTAATGTTTAAATAGTATATATTATAGAAAAAGGTGAGGAAAATGTTGACATACTTTGGTCCGTCCATCTCTAGATACTTCTGAACCAGTTTTTCCACCACAACACTCCAGGGCACGACAGCTTTCTGCATGATCTCCAGTACAGCATCTACCATCAGCTGGCAGGGAAATGCAATGATTTTTTAATTTGATTTTCACAAATCATACTACTCATACTGTAGACTTTAATCATGTTGTGAATTGTGTGCAAGTGTGATGGTGTCAAAGAAACTTACGTCTGTATCTGTCATGCAACCAAGCACAGCCACAGCTTTGGCTTCCCACTCTGTGAACAGTGTGGTGGTTTGAGAGCTGCAGCGCTCCAGCAGATCCTGGTGAAAATACAGAGGAGAAACATTCATCATCAGGCATTTGGAAAATGAAAAGTTTGTTTTCTGTGGCCTTGCAGCGGCGGTGTTTCACCTTGATATACTGGAGAAGTAGCTCATCAAAAGGAATGTCGTGCTCTTCAGCATACGGCAGGATACTTCCCTCCACTGTGGCGGCAATGAGCTCTGGAGCTGGGACTTTGTCCAGCATGAAGAATGCGACACTCCGTACACTTCCCTTTTTAAATCACAAAGAAGATAAATCAAAGGACCAATGATGTAAAAGACCCATGCAAAACATACAGGATTGCCTTAAAAGTAAGACATTTTTTCATTTGCTTACAAACGTAATATTAATCAGAAGTGTGTTTCAGTCAAAAATGTCATTAGAACGAGTCACTAAAAAGAGACAAACCTTCTCAAAGACTGAAAGTGAAAGTTTACAGTTGTATTTCCGGTGCAGGTCCAGGAGCTGACGCAGGTTGGACACCAGGGACTTGAGGTTCTCCACCTCTTCTGCACCATAGTTATCATCCTTACAAAAAAATGAAAAAAATAAAATTATGCACCACATAAGTCAAACTAACAAAGTTACATTTCAAACCTGTGGGTAATGCTTGTAAATCATACTCATTTATAGAGAAAGGACAAACTTACACATTTCATCCATGTCCATGGAGAAGGGAGTCCAAGCACGGCCAAGTCCAGCCCGTTCTGGGGCCAGTCACCCTGGAACATCACATAACATTTACAATCAATGAATTTCAATATATTTCTGCTCAGATAACAAGTAACTATCGCTGCTGCCTCACTGCAAAGCCTAATTTAAACTAAACTAGATATTTGTGGTCAACATTTCTTTTCTCCTCCTTTACCTTTTCTGTTAACTCCAGATTCCTCGCCCTCTGCTCCAGCCATTTCGCCAGGATTTTCTATAGGCATATAAAGACACTGATTTTACTACTGAAAACACAGAACAGTGAAGATGAAAGTAGATTTTAGAATTGAGAGAGTGTATCTCACCTGGCCTGCTGGTAGCACTCTCCTCACAAAAGGAGCAAAAACTGTCCTGAACCAGGGACAGAGGTCTTGGGATGGCAGGTCTTCTGGGATGGCGCTGAGCAGGGCTTCAAGCTTGCTCTCATCAAACTCTGCTGCAAGCTGCCCCTGTCATAAAACAGAGCCGTAAACACCGCTGCTGTCCCTCACACCATGACATCTCTTCATTTATCGATCAGAGTTGAATGTATGTGTATTGATGTACAACAAATGTATGTATTTTTTTAACCTCATATCGGAGCCAAAGCAGCTGTGCACCCTTCATGTCTCCCTCTCTTAGGTGGGTCAGGATGTCTGCGAAATCATCAGCGCTGTTCAGAAACTCAATCCAGGCGATGCCACTACGGACGACAGAATAACGTGGAAAAAATCACACATTGCTGTGCACAATTAACAGACTACAATATGGTTCATTTACTGTGAAAACACAAGACTTTGAAATTTACTTGAAATGTTCGGGGCCGTGCAGGCTGCAGAATGTCGCCAGCCTGGCCAGAGCCTCTTGGATCTGTAAGGATGAGTATCGCGTGGCAGCGTGGCTCAGCATCTTCTCTGTGGTCTCAAAGGTTGGCCAGGGGGCTTTGAGGCAGTACTCCACCACATACTGCTCATCCTAGGAAACACGAAACAATCTAATAACTATATTTAATTTTCTATGACAATTACAGGGAGCTCAGTTTTATCAAAGCTACACTGAACACATTACTGACTGTGATCTTTGCCAGGTTGCTTTTAGCCTCCTCCACAAGTTCAGACCACACATCCTGTCCATAACCGCCCACTGATGCAGAGGCCAGCTGCTCCAGCACAAAGTCGAGCTTCACCTTGTAAACAAGCTGAACAAAAATAGGACTGTTAGTTATGTAAAGTTATAAATGCCCACCAATTTTTACAGTGTAAAATCACACCTCTAATTTAACTTGACAGACACACACTTACCTCTAAATCCAGCTCAAATGTGATGGCAAACTTTTCAGCCTCTTCGAACATGTGTTTGTGAAGAAGTCTGCTAAGTCTGTGAATAAAGAAAATGAAAGTGTAATCAAATTAAACTGGCATCATATAATCGTCTGTTACATAGACGGCAGTTATGTAGATGAAGGTACCTGTTCTCAGGCAAAGCCTCTGTGAAGCATCTGACAACAACAGAAGATACCGGCTCCCCTCGACTACATGGAGAAAAAGAAAAGAAAAACAGGAAAAAGGAAACTATTTTAAATTATTATTCCACTCAAGCAGTGGCTGAACATGAAAGCCATCATACAAACACATCCTACCTTTCTGGGTTCTCACAAACCCCCTCAACTAAATAAATTGTATCCTGAAATCAGAGGACAAAACAACTGACTCAGATATGCAGAAATTTTGACATCAGGAAATAACACACACACAATCCATATAACAATTAAAGAAGTGTTGATTATTTACCATGTTAATTTTTGTCTGGACCAGACAGGACACTGAGGAGACGTCCAGAGAGTAGCAAACAGTCATGGAGGGCAAAGATCGTATCTGCAGTGAGTTGATCTGAGAAATTAAAAAACAAAATATCAAGTTCAGAAAACGAGTTCACAGACAATCACTGACTGTAATTTCTTCAAAAGGAGTTTTACAGCTACCTGACTGTTGTCTTGCTTTGTAAGTGTAATCATCTTCATGCTGCCCTTGTCTTGGCTGTGATAAAAAATTATTTTACATTTGCATTAAATACGCTGTGGTTTAATTCAGACACATGCCCTATTTTCATGTCATCATTGCATTAAAATGACAGCTACAGCATGTTATAAAACTGATACATACGCCACCATGGAGGCACATTCTGTGGTGAGCTCAAAGTCATGAATGGCAAGATCCGGCCAACAGTGAATCATGACGAGGAAACGCAGGTCCCAAAGACTCAGGGCATCCTGACACAAGAAAAACAGCGTCAACCTCAAATATACATAAATACTTTGGATCAAACCTCATGTTACTGTGTATGAAACAACTGGTGATACCACTGAACTCACCTCAGTGTCAAGAATATACAAGAGATTTTCCACCACCACCATCTTCCTCACACCTTTGAAGTAAACATATAAAGAGAATCTATTAGACAACTCTAAGAGGCATTTTAACTTTTGACTTGTTTTCAAACTGTTTGACATAATTTGCCATTTCTCTTTTACCAAATACTTTGTTTTTTATTGTATTTATTCCTATCCATATCCCAAAATCCTGAGCCCATACATTAATCAAATATCCATTTAAAAAGTAAAAACATATATGCACCAGATATCCATTTACTTATGAACTACGTGTATCTATTTTACATGAAGTCGGAACTTACCTGGAATTAAGCTATTGTTGAGAGAGTGAGCAAGGCGCATCTTGGCCTGACGAGGGTCCATTGTCCAGTGGGTCACGACATTGTCTTTATCCCCCTGTAATAATAATAATGTTGTGACATATTACATCAAGAAAATACACGCTGCTGCACTGCTTTTCATAACTAGGAACTACCATTCGTGTGAAGGTTTTGGTTACAATAATGTTATCTAAAGCCTAATGTAGAGTTTATCTTAATATCACAGCAACATGAAAAGCATAAAAGTGAGACATCAACAGCAGCATATGAACATGGACTGAAATAAAATGAGCTAAAATATTTGAAATTTCATGGTCTGTAAGTAGAGAGTACATTGTGCTCATTCACGTTTAACCAATGTATCATAACAGTAGGTGGTAAATAATATTGACAAAACTTCTCTCGCAGACACTGACCCCGATCATTAAGTGGATTTCGTGGCCCAGACTGAACATCACTGCTGTGCTGCAGCCCTCGTCATGGTAGTCGCTGGTGGAGCAGAAGTCTATCTTGATGAGAGACTGGAGCTGAGTTGAGAAAAAATCTGATTATATTTATGCTGTTTAAAACAAAGAAAAATTGCAATAGCATGAAAAGAAGATTAGCTTTACACACCTCTTTCAAAGTTCCCACATCCATTTTTTCAATGGCTGTGTGACAGAAAAAGAATGAATGAATGAATGTTTAATTTGATCGAGAAAAGGGCTTCAACAAAACTCAAATGCACACATTGTTTTCAGACCTGTCTCGATCTTTGCCAGAGCAAGGTTCGTAATGTGGAAAAACCCATCCTTTATGAGAAGGAACACATGGTACGTCCCTGTCAAAAAAAAAATAAAAAATAAAAAATCACTTTGGTAACACCACTCAGAAGACAGATTCAGATAAGCAGCATAGAAAATAGTTTTAAATTCCTTCATGTTTCCAGTACTCAAATTACTCTCATATTAATATAGAAATTTTACCCAAGGATGCTTTGTCTTCCTCTATTATGAGATAGCGGTACGTTTTCTTATCTCCGCTGGAAGGTTTCTCTACCAAAGCCTGCAAGCCCAGAAAACAAACCAACACGTTAATGTGCAAGTACCAACTCACCACGCAACTCAGACTTATTTAAGAAACAGACACGAAGTCATCAGGATGCTGCTGCCATCATCAATAGACACGTGCAGTATAACAATTCAAGGCCACTTGGAGTGATCATATCTAATGTAATATAACACTAACAGGCCTTAAAAATACATTCATATATAAAAAAAAAAACACTCATACCCTTGTGAGGAGGATTCTCTTGTGTGGAACATAAACCAAATGAAGGTTTCCGTTTCTTTCACACACCACCAAAAAACGCCCCTCCAGGCACACGTCAATGGCATCCACATCAGTTTCTGAAAAAACAAATCTTGGTATTAACATGCAGAAGGTTTCTGTGAGATGTCACACTGCATTTATAGGAAAGGCATTAAGAAATCTTGAATGTTTACTGAACTGTCTTCAAAGAAATCTCCTTAGGACTATAGCCAGGTTTAAACCCAGACTTGTGAGTTCAAAGGAAAAAAGTATAGTTGGATACCAAAATGAAGAAGCAGCAGGATGGTCTGGTAGCTCTGGTCAAACAGAATGACTGTCTTGTCAGCAACGACGATGCTCCAGTTTGAACCACTGGAGGAGTAAAGATCGGGATCTGCCTGCACCTGCAACATCACATCCAACATCACTGGTTGATAATGTCACCGATAATAATAATTGTAATAGACTTTGAAAGGAGGCTATTATTGCTTTTGCTGCACTAACCCTTAGGGAGTTTTGAGATATTTTGGCCATTTGTTAAAAATGTTTTTAAAAAGTTTACCATACCAATGTTTGATATCCTTTTGTTCCAGACAACATAATTTACATGCCTATTCTGATTTTCTGAGGTTGTAACGTGGGTGGAGGCAGAAAGAAATAATAATGACTGAAAGAAAATAAGTAAATTGTTGAGTGCAAATTGAAATGTTATCACGTACCACCTACTGTCTGTCAAAAACAACAACAACAAAAAATATAGATGCACGTTCATTTACTGTTCACATTACTTTACCTTAACCCAGTACTACATGTTGAGAGTCAGGCACTTGAACGCACTTTTCTTGTGCATAGTAGTTTATCATTGTTTTATTTTTACTTTGTTTAACTGTTGCCCTGTTTAAACTGTATGTATTGCTATTTATGTTCATGCACATGGGAGGTATCGCAGAAACCAGAGTCTAATGCCAACAAAGTGAAGTCTAAGTCTAAAATCTTGTGCGTGTTTACAATCTCATTCTGATCTGACGTTATGAAGCGCTCAAATACAGGCATGTGTGAGGATCATCTCAGTCTTCTCAGTGAGTATTTGACTTTTTGAACGACAATAGCAGCTGGTTGGCGATGAAGTTTAAATTTCAAGGGATTTCACTCATCCTGCTGTGGGACACGACAACACAACAGGATGACATTTCAGCAGGTTATACAATGCAGGACTCTGGAGTTAATTAGTGTTTTGCCACCAGTTAACATCATGACAGAGTCGTGATGTGGGCACAACATAACCTACATGACCTGACATTTCATTTTACACTTTGACAAATTGTGCTGGAAGAAGTAAAGCCATTGCATCAAGCTGGAAAGAAGATTTAAAAAACAAGTAAGGGGTCCATCTTCTCTCTAAGAGCCCCATTTATCTTCCCTACGCCCCTGGAAGTGAGTGTACTGCAGATAAATGGAGGTGCTCATTGACTTGTTTGTATTAATGTGAATGTCAGAGACTCCATGTGCACCACTGAGTGTTGATTACCTCACTGGCAGTAGAGATTTTGACCAGAGTGTCCACCTGGTACAAGCCGCTCCCATTTTCCTCTCTTGACACGCCGCCGAGACGGACGGTGTTTGTGTCCTCGTTGGTCAGGAGCTCAACATCGCTCCACGTCGCCATTTCGTGAAGCTAAATCAACCCAGACAAAAGCGCGGTCTCTTATTTCGAAGTCCACGGCGTGTGTTGTTTATGTATTAGCATTTAGGGGCTAGCTCCCTGCGTCTGATCTGAGGATGATCATTTGCTCATGCGTGGCTTTAATGTCACGATGTCGCTCCTCTGGTGACTCAAGAAGAGTCGCTAGCTTCTGGGAGCACTAGAAAAACTGACTGACTATGATAAAGTTGGCAGAAACTCACCACTTTAGTAAAATACAATACAATGAAATCCAATGTACCAAGTCCACATAGCTCAACTGCGTCAGCTTTAGAATTTGGCGGGTTGCAGGTTACCAAGGAGATAGGGAGTCTATGTTTTTTATTCCCGGTGTTTTGCCTTACAGGTGCAACGTCCCTCGGACTGCCTTCAGATAATTTCTCCTCCGCTTGAATTAAAAGAAGTGAGAGTAAAAAAATCAGTCAAAACTTTTATTTTTCTGTCTCTAATCCTAGTCTAACAATTAAATCCGTGATACGTGTTTTGGGTGTACATAGTTTGAGAGTACATGGTGCCTGGCAGGAGAAAAGCAGGAGAAAATTCTTAGTAAAAAACACAAAGAGGGAGGAGAGCGTTGTTGTGTTGCCAGGTTTTGTCTACAGTCACTAGCCAATGGAGGTTGTTTAAAGATAACTTTTTTTTCTCATGTATTATTAGTTAGATATTTTTACAGTGAAACCCAGTCAAAATAATTAACAACATGTTTTAGAGGGGATTATAGGAACAAAATACATGCTAAAGTCCTCTTATTCTGTTTTATCAAGCCTGCAAACACCGTCATCAGCAGTGCCAATCTGAATATTTCTCATTACTCCAATTTATCGTGTAATTAACAGAAAATTTGAACTGATTTCGCTAAAGTTGAAATATCTTTTATATCTTTACATAACAGTGTTTCGGTCGGTTCGTTTTGGCCTCGACAGCTTCGTTTTTTTATTTGTCTGAATGCGGGGCATTTGAGAGTTGAAACCTGGCAACCCGGATTAAACCAGCCCAGAGAGAAACGGCCGTGTAGTAGTTAGCTTCGTTGGCGCAGTCAACGAAAACAGAGGCGACAAAAACACGGCGTAATCAGCACTATGTCGGTAAGTAAAACCACACGACGACAGTAAACATACATAAGAATGCATCAACATCTATAAGGCGTTAATAAATGTCTGCGATTCAATTTACACATCGTTTATTTCCCTTAAAGATGGCGGTTAGCTTCAGTTAGCTTAGCAACGCAGCTAACGTTGCTCTGTAATGGCATTGTGAAGACTAAATAATGACTACATAAATTAGAATAATGCATGTTATATTTGTTACTGTAATGACTGGGGGATCGTTTTCACTTTATTTAGTAGTGCTTACATGGTGCTACTATGTGCAAATTTTAAAGATAGAGATAATAATCTGTCACATTAATCAACTGAAACTTATCTATATTTCATTTATCAGTTAATTACAGCAACTTTTCATAACAATAGGCATCAGAAGATTAGCTGTATAACACTGAATCGCATTCTGCAGTAAAATCACGTTTTATTTAATTCCACTCTACAAATATGTGCTCCTAAATAAAGTTATAATTAGTCATTGCTTATTTTGAAAGGACATATCGATTAAAGGTGTATCGATGAAATACTAAATAAAAAGGTATTGCAACCATATAGCTACTTTTACAGTCAGTTTTTTTTATCACACTGATACATATTGATTTCCTTCTAATGTTTTTATTTATGTTTTTTACCCCCGTATGAATTTCTTACAGGCAAGTGACAACGACTCTGTCGACTTGGCCAGAGCAGGCTCGCCAGCTCACCACAGAAAAAAACACAACATGGAGTCGTCCAGATCTCCCAGAAGCTCCAAACATCACCATTCGCGGTCAAGGTCACGCTCCAGGGACAGAAAACGTTAGTATTCAGTAACAGTCCACAGAATATGCCAGATGAATTGGTACTGTGAAAACTGTTCTCAGTATGCTCACTCACAAGATGTACTGGTGTGTCTGCTATTTGTGAAGTAATTACAATTACTTTGTCTGCTCCTCTGCTCTTGACAAAATGTCTGCAGAATCTATTCTCCAAACCACACATGACCATTAGCTGTGAAAGAAAGAAAGAAAAAAACCTTTACTGTGTGTTTTTCCAAATGTAAATGCTTGTTTTTCAGTTTACTGAAAGGGTCATTTTGAAAAGTATATTTGTCAACACTAGCTTTCTTTTGTTTCCAGGTGACAGAAAATACAGACGGAGTCGCAGCAGGAGCAAAGAGGTAATTAATCAGTTCACTTTTATGACTAGAAACACATTTTATGTGATTTTTGAAGGGCCTAGGTTGTACTCCTAGATAGATGTAGGCCAAGGTGAGTATGTTTTATTAGGCCAGAGAATTTACAATAACTAATGTTAAGAACAGAAGATGTAGGTGGAGATGGGTTTACTCACACGGAAAGGGTCCTTTTTACCCTCACTATGTTGACATGTCTCAAAGGAAGTTTTCATCCTTGGATATCTGTCATTATTTATAACCATATTAAACGGTGAAGAGTAGATTTTTTTTCTTCCTTTTTTTGATTATTTTTTTGTTAAAACCTGTGTGTAGATCACATGATAACATTTCTACAATAAATCATACTCAGCGTGCTAATGCACGAAGAGACTGAACAGAAGACCCTGCTGACATAGCAAAATAATATGCCTACTACTGGGACAGGTAACTATCTGCCATTCAAACTCCTTTTGTCTCACACTTTTAGTAGAACATTTGGAATTAACTCTTGCATCTCTTTCAGCTAGGGATGGGCATAATTAAACAAGTGAATCTTTTAGTGACTCCTGCAAAATCTTGGTGCAAAATCTCGGTGCTTCTTCAAAGCCAAAATTTGCCTGTCAGACTACTTGGTCTGTACAAAGAGTAACACCTGCTGTTCCCCTCTTCAGTGATGTGCCACGTGGTATTAATGAGGACCCATTCCAAACTGTGTCCACATGAAATAAAGATGCCGTAACAATTTGACAAAAGATGTGTGTTGTTTGATTTGGTTGATGTAAGTAGAGATCCTGTACAAAGTAAGTTTGATGCCCATCCCTACTTCCACCTTTCAGTGAGTCTGAAAACATTTAGGCAACATTGAATTGATGCTGCTGAACAGACAAACCACAAAACTTTTTTCCTGAGAATTGGATCAGAAGGTTTGCATGCAACAAGATTTCAGAGGCTCCAATCATGCTGGTTTGGTTAATTCTTTAATTACACAGAAATCAGGTTAGTCTGGTTCGTCTGTCAGAGAAAATGCCCACACTTTCAGTCATGTTCACATGATGATATACAATCTGTATGTTATGAAAGTGGAATTGACGTGACAAGGCTTTTTTTCAACTTGTCAAAGTTGTCAAACTTGTCAACTTTTATTACATACCTTCTGCTGTAAGCCATGGTACTAACTCTTTTTGTTGCACTATTTTCCTGAAAGAGACAACTTCTTCTTAAAACAGGCACGAAAGAGGGACTCTCAGAAGTCATCCAAATCGCACAGAAAAACAGACGAGCACCAAGAGCCAGAGAGGCTCTCAGCAGAGAACGGAGAGGAGCGATCCAGGCGCAAAGACAGGAGGCCTTCCAAGGGCCGCAGCTTGTCCAGGTCACACTCGCGAGAGAGGTCAGTCAATAAACTGCACACTCATCTTCAGCAGGACGTCCATCTTGTTTAATTATACAGAAGAACATTAATTGTTATCTAGGATCTGTCATTGTGTCTGGATTAAATACAGAGTTGGTCCTGATGATGTTTTGACGAGATAAAAATCTGTATTTCTATTGTACAAGATCTGTTAGGTATCACTTATTTCTTTGATTCATCTGTATGGATCTTATTGTCCTCAGGCGCCATCACAGCAGAAGTAGGGACAAGCGGCGATCACGGTCACGCAGCAGGGACAGGAAGAAGAAGGCGAGGTCTCGATCGGGTTCAAGGAACAAACACCGTCACCACAGCAGAAGTCGCAGTAAGAGCAGGTGGGTTTAACTGCGATGTCAGCCTTTTCCTTTTTGAACTCCTGTCATGGCTGCTCTCCATTCTACATGCAATTAACAGCATGCTCATTGATTTATTTTTTTGACTTTTTTTTCCTTTCTCCACCAGGGAGCGAAAGAAAAGGAGTGAAAAAGTGCGCAGAAAGAGTCGCAGCAGGTCTGTTAATCCACCTGCCTTCCGGGGCCGAAACACAGCTATGGATGCACAAGAGGCCCTGGCCAGAAGGCAAGGCAACAGTTTACAGGGCATTTACAGAAAGACGGCTGGTCATTCTGTTATGGCCGGTCCAAAGTTTTGTTAGTGGCACTTGCTGCATCTGAGTAACTGTAGCTACAAAGTCTTTTTTTTTATTTTTTTATTTTACAGATATTGTTGACCTTTACTCTTTTGATGCCTGATAGTTTAAGAAGATAATATGGTTAACAGTCAAGCACAGATTAGTTATTTTTAATGGAAACAAGCAGAGAAATAAATTCAAACTTCACCATCAGCCCCTGCTATAGAACTGCTGATTCATGAAGATATTCAGATGAAAGTTGTAGACTATTGAGCTGGTTGTAATCTGATTGTGCGTCCATGTTGACTTGCCGGAGAGCATTGTTTTTATAATTAAGGAGATAATACTGTTGGACAACAAAAATGTGAAATCGTGATAGGTGGGGTGTTCTGGTGACCGTTGTGTCTAAGACACTCACCATATAATTAAATCACCATCCACTTTTTTTCCTTTTTTTTTTTTTTTAGTCTGGCCGGGGACCTTTGTTGCATGTTGACCCTCCTCCCTCTCCCCTCATTTCCTGTTGCCGTCTTTGCTGTCCCCTCTTAAATAAGAAATGCTCATATGTTAATTCTGGCCGATCTGTTAGGTACACAGCAGGGAGCACAGCGTGCGTTTAAACCAACCAAGTCACATGATCTTCACTCTTTTTCTCTCTAGGCTGGAGAGAGCCAAGAAACTACAGGAGCAGAAGGAGAAGGAGCTGCTGGAGAAACAGCAGCAGCAGCAGCAGGAGATAGCTGCAGGTGTGAAGCCGCTGTTGTGTCTCGTTTTAAAACAATTCTCCTCTGAGTCGCGTTCAGTTTCTGACTTATTCCTTGTATTTCATTTCCAGTGGCTGCCCCTATCGCAGTAGCTGCCGCCGCTGCAGCCGCCGCCTCAAACCCCGGCCTCAACGTGGCGGCTCTTCTGGCCTCTGGGACACAAGTCACACCTCAAATCGCCATGGCAGCGCAGATGGCAGCCCTTCAAGCAAAAACACTGGCGGAGACTGGTATCGCGGTTCCCAGCTACTACAACCCTTCCTCTGTAAACCCCATGAAGTTTGCAGAGCAGGAGAAAAAGAGGAAAATGCTATGGCAGGGAAAGAAGGATGGGGTAAGATGGGATTGTACTGTTTTTATTCCGATTAACCCAAACCCACCAGTTGAAAGCATTTAATGTATTTATCATAATATGTTGCCAATTACCTTTGTTTTAAATTTGAAGGACAAGTCACAGACAGCTGAGTTATGGGAGAAGCTTAACTTTGGAAACAAGGACCAAAATGTTAAATTTCGCAAACTAATGGGTATTAAAGTAAGTATAACTGTTCTTTTACTAAACCAATGAGTGTTTCAGTTAAATCTTCAGTCCACTACTTTTAGTTTTCTAACCATTTAACTTATAAACTCTTCTTGAGTTTAACTGAATTTGCTCTTTTTAGGGAGATGATGAGGCAGACACTTCCAAACCAATTAACGATGAAGGCTTGAAGACTCTTCAAAAGCAGGAGGAGATGTTTAGGAATCTCGACGTGCAGTATGAGATGGCTCGGTCTCAGACTCACACCCAGAGGGGGATGGGACTCGGCTTCTCCTCCTCGTTCTCTCGTGGAATGGACTCTATCTAGTGCCAAACGCTGGCTGTCCTTGCCACCCATCTGATCATATAGGACCACCGATTCATCGCTAGCCCTCAAGCTTGCATGGATGTTGCTCTGAATCTGTAATTTATTTATAGACAAACATTTCACGTATTCAAACATTATAGTGTAAATAGCCAGATGCTGGGTCTGCCTCAGTGTTTATTAATCTGCACATCTTTGCAAAAGGATGCATCAGTTTGACTGGTTATACTGGTTAAAATTAGATCTTTGTTTGAATAATGTGGTAGCTTTTTTTAAAAAAACAAACAAAACAAACTCAAATATATATTGATATGTGATTGTTGAAACAAACCTGACTATAATGTGGTTCAAGTGAACACTGTTTACATCCATTTAGTGAAAGGTACCTGAAGTCAATCTGGCATTATCAGAATCCCTCCGTTTCATTTCTCCTGATTTGGGAAATGCCAAACAGTGGGTTGTAATACATATTGTCTTCGGGGTTTCCATGGATAAAGATGTGCTTCAGAGGAGTAATCACATATTTCAAATGTCCTTGAAATAAATTAGTTTTGTGTTGATTAAGTTTTTTTTCCCATCCATCACCTCATTTATTTTTAATTTATGTGTTTATCTGTGTGGTTTATAACATTTTGGTCCAAATAAACTCAGTGTTATTGGTATGTCTGGGTGGGATATTAAGGATAAAATTAGCATTAAACATCCATATTTTTTACAGTATAACAAATGAAGGCAAACTTGTACAGAATCAAATCATTGTCAAGTTAAATGAACTCTTTGCTGTAACGCGTTACATGTTTTGTTCATTCTGACTTTCACAATTTTACATGTATTTTGTAAAAATGGCTACACAACTCAGTGAAACCTGCTGAACAATCACGTAGTTCTACCTGTGGGGGCAAAAAAAACAGACTGTCCAAACAAAGAAAGGTCAAATAAAAAAATAGAATATTTATTATTAAAACATTGGATTGGTTCAGTTAAATTGCAGGTCTTTCTGTTCATGTCTTCACGGAGACTCAGTGTTATTTACATATAAGACTGGAGTACAGCACATGAGCCACACCGGTGATGAGGTTGTGATTGGCAAACTCCAAGATGAGGAGCAGGATTGGATACTCGCTGTGTCTCTTCTCCAGAGTGGACTCTTCACTTAAGCCCATCCAGTGAAGCAGCAGTGTTTGCATGGCTTCTGGAAACAGCTCTGCAGCGAGCTCCTCGGCAGGCGGCAAGTCACTAATTCTCTCAATATGATGAACTTTGAAGCCCTCCACTTTCTGGCTGATGCTGCTGTTGGCGGCATGAAACTGCTGCCCGAGCCAACGTCCTACACACGTGAGCAAGGAGCTTGAGTAAACGCAGCCCCAGTCTTTGGCTTTAAGCAGAGCAGACACAGTTTCTGTCACATCTTTTTCTTCCAGGGTCCCGTTTATATACCGGTTAATGCCCTCCAAAAGCAGCAAGATAGTCTCAAGTTTCTCTGCGCAGCTTTGAGCTTGAGAGGAAAGTTGGTCATCCAGGCTGTGCAGTTTGTGCCTGATGGTGGACACGGCTGCTTGACTCTGCTCAGTTTGCGAGCTCTGTGTGGGGAAAGAACAATAATCGTGGTCTGCTGATGTGTCACCGGTGTCACTGCCAACCTGGCCGTGCTGAGGTTGTGACATTTCAATCCTCAATCCTGAATCGTAAACGCCGCTGCACGGGTCAAAGTCGACCTGCTCAGTGAGGCTGTACCTGGTTTTCAGAGGGCTGTCGTTCATCTGTGATTTCCAAACATCCTACAAAGGAAAGGGAGTGATATAGTAAATAGAAATATTCTGGGTATATGTAAAATAAATATCATATAAAGACGTGGACTATACTGCACCTGAAAGTTTTCTAGCACAGAAAGCTGATCTTGCTTGCTGTACATTTCAAAGGCAACTCGAAAAAGCCCTTGAATGCTGTAGAACCAGAGGCTGTTATTGACAGTGGGAACCTTCAACCCGCGGAACCTAAATCCTGCAACAGGAAAACAGCATTGCCAGGTGTGTGTACTGATGTGGGCCATGTACACAGTTAAGTTACAGCTTCTTGAAAACTATTTGCTCCTGTGCATTTTACCTGAGGAAAACTGTATTCTGGTTGCCAACCCTTTCCTGGCGAACTTGGCATGGTGTCGGGGATGGTTCTCTGTGCGGATGTCTGTGTTGGCAAAGACATCAGCTCCTAAAAAAAGAGGAACCACTGGACTCTGCAACACACAGATGATACATGTGATACACATCTTCCAATAACATATGGATACTATTAGGAAAATTAACAGATTTTATATTGAAAATGGGTTCATGTACTACCCACAGAAGAAATGTTCTGATATGATAAGGTTGTGTGTGAAGCTCTTTTTGTATGAAAACATGCAACAGATTAATACATCAAAAGACTAACTCCTTATGACATAAAATATATGTGGTGCAGGGGTGAACAAAATTAACTGAAAAAATGAAAACTAAATAGAGAAACCATTAAACTATTAAAAAAAA
>JAOXYL010000086.1:22211754-22226687 GCA_028564955.1 Terapon puta | reverse complement strand
TATATAGAGAGAGAGAGAGAGAGAGAGAGAGAGAGAGAGAGATATTAACTAGTTGAAGATAACTCATGACAGTAAAGGGTAAAAACACTCACTGTTTACAGGCACTGAAGATTTTCTCACCTTGAGATTTGTGAGATTTAATCTGAATTTGAGTTGACTGTGAATGTTACAGGATGTGTAGGTTTGTGTTTTTTTTTCTTCTTTTTTTAAACTGGAGATTCATGTGAGGGAACTCCCAGAGAGTAAGAGGAAGAGGAAAATATGAAAGCGCTGATCTTTATCTGTGGAGTCCTCATAAAAGTGGTCTCTGAAAGATGGATCGGAGAAAGTCTCGCACCACCGCTGAAGATACTGCAGACTGAAGCCTCCGTCATGGACTGCCGCACCGGTGAGCTGCGTGTGTGTGTGTGTGTGTGTGTGCAACAACTTCAACTTCTGCGGGCAAAGTTGCGAAACTTTCTGGTGGTGGCCGCTCTCTCTCTCTCTGTCTGTCTGTGTGTGTGTGTGTGTGTGTTGAGGTCTGACTCTCTCTCTCTCTCTCTCTCTCTCTCTCTCTCTCTCTCTCTCTCTCTCTCTCTCTCTCGCAGTCCTCGCCTTCCTGTGCCTGCTCGGGTCTCAGGTCTCCTGCCTGCCTCACAGGAACATCGGGGTCCTGAACGTCGAGGTCCTGAACAGCAGCATCCCACCGATGCGGGAGGAGATCCGCACCTCTCTGGAGACCCTGGAGAGCTCTCTGGTGATTAATTCAACCTTCTTACTGATGAAAACGGGCAGATGGGGAGAACACTTTCTATGCATTTAGTGCTTTCTTTAATGCTTTTTATGTAGAGGACTTGGCTTAATGGGGGAAACTGCATCTTTTGTGCAATCTGCAACATACTGGGGTTGTAATCTGCTTTACTGCTTTAGTTCATTTAATTTGAATAATTTTCATCTACTTTCTATATTCATATTTTTGCACCAACACATGACAGCATCACACATGATTCTCATTTATAGTCTTACTAAAGCAAAAGTGCATTTGTATTAGAGACTGAATGCAGCTTAGAAAGTAAAAATACTAATATAATAATTAACAGTACACTTTCCTCCAGTCATTTCCTGTCAGCGTTGTCATATTAACAGATTGATCTGTAACCCGGCATCATATCTCAAAGACTGATGATTGCAAAATGTGGATGTTCGCAGTATCCGCAGAGGGATTCACCCAGAGGGGCTCCCAACATTTCCTGCCTCCTCCAAAACACCACGGAGGAGCAGCAGCCCCTCACGGCTCAGCACCTCAACTGCTTCCTCTGCCACACGTCCAAGCTCCGGGCTCTGACCCCGGAGCTGACCTCCAACCTGAACACGCTCTTACAGTACGCTCAAACCCTGAAGAATCACGTGGGCGGCCAGAAGACCAACCCGCCCTGCAGCCTCCCCGCCTTTGAGCAGGACCTGGACAAGTACGAGTATCTCAGGGGTCTGTTGAAGCTCCTGGACGAGAGACTCAGCAAGGCAAAGATTTGATTCCACTGCACCATGTTGTTTACTATTTATTTATTTCATTTATAAGTATTGAGAAAGAAAAATATTGTAATCCAGTTGAATATGGATGAGAAAGTTAACTTATTCTGGAGGTCACTTCACATTTCTTGTCTACTTATCAGTATCTGATAACCAAGTAATATTTATTAAAAAGCACAAGATGATATTTATTTGAAAATAAAGTAATGAAGTCAAAGTATTCGTTTCTGTTGCTTTTATTGCGATTCAAAATCATTTAAGGCATCTTAAAACTTGTAGCATGAAGACTTTCAAGAACTTTGGGGAAGAGAAAATTAAAAAAAAAACCCCAGATGCAGCATAAGAAAATATCTTTACTTCTTCGATGAAATACAATACTAAATTTGGGGAAAACCAACTCAGGCAGATCCAATCTGCAATTATATACTGTACATCGTCCGGTACAAAACCCCTCGACAGAAACAGCAAACAAATCAAACCTGGTGTCACAAACACTTAAAGATCAGAGAATGAGAGACAGAGAGAGAAAAATAAATCACCACACAAAAGCCAAGCTGCAGTGGATCATTGGGGCTTTTTGTCATAAGTTAAAGGATGTTCTGAGGAAAAGTGGAAATCATGAAAAACAAACAAACAAGAAAAAAAAAGACAAAGAAAAAACCTTTCATCCAATTATGATAACCATAGCTGCATTCAGAGGTGCTTTTTCATTTCCTTTCGTTGGTTATAAGTCATTTTTGGATCGACGCGGCCAATAAACATTGGGCTCAACTTAAAAATAGGACTGTTTTATTCATTTGCTTCACTGTGAAAGTCTTCCTCCAGCTTACTGTAAATTGAGCATCAACAGGTAAATTATTCGTCTTGTAAAAAAAAAAAAAAAAAAACTAACAAACAAAAAAAACACTCCCATTAAAAGACATCTGCAATCCACAATGAAAGACTGCACATGAAAAAGCTGCACATTTATCAAATAAGAACCATCAGTGGTGCGTTTTGCTATTGTAAAACAGAGTAAACTCAGTTGTTCTGCAGAAAAGGAATTAAAAACACAAGTCATAAACTCTACGTCTGCTTGAGGAGTGCTGAACAACAAAAAAAAAGAAAAAAGACAAAGATCAATCATGAATAAGGGCACTTGATTTAACTTAAAGGCTGATATGCAACAGACATGATGACAAACCTCGAACAGTGTCAGCTGAGTGCTTTGTAAAATAAGGTGTCAGTAACACAAAAAGTGAATAAAAGGCCTGGTCGACTCCTCTGATATGGCTTTTGGTCTGTTTCTGTGCGCTGTATCTTTTCACATGACTGACTTATCTCCTCTGTGTTTCCTGTCTGTCTGTCGTTAATACACATCAAAGTGGTGAAAGCAGACAACAGGACGTTGGTAAATCGAACCACGTGATATAACCGGTACCCTTAGAGACAATATGTTTTCCCGCTGAGAAGGATTTTGACTTGATTTGTTCATAGCTGAATGGAAAAGAATTACGCTGACCAGCGCAGCCCTGAGTGACCAACAATTAAAGAAAAGACCCCGACAGCTGCTGTATATTCAGCTAAGATTGTGTAACACTGTACATGTGAATGTAGCATATATATATCTATATAATGAACTGCTATTTCAGTTATGCTCCCTATGAGGGCTGTAAGTAATATCGCTCCATTATGCTGTGACCTGCCCAGTAAAAAAACCCATGTATGTAACATACTGTATGTAAGAGGGCTGCTTACATGTGATATTCGCAGTTGACCTCACTGGAAATGGGCAGCGCAAGCAAACTATGAAGGAAAATGTTCAGTATGGACGGAAAACGACCAGAAAACCATTACTGTTAACTGGCAAAAAGAAAAGAGACAAAAAAAACACTCACCTGAGTAAATGAGGGAGGGAAAGGCAATAAAGCTTTCATTTTTCTTTCTCATCTTTTCTTGTACTAATTAAGCACAGAACAACCTTGAATGATCAACTTTACAATGTTTCAGGCGATCCTACACATTCTGGTTTGAAGCCCTTCTGGGAGGTATCAGAGCCTCCGAAAAACAAACTATACTGCCAGAAAATCCCTAAAAAAACCCACATTCATCTCATTTCTTTGTGGGAAAAAAAGCCTCATATTAATACACTTTAGACATTTGACAGACAACACAAAATGAACAATCACTCACTAGTTCCCTTTTTAACTCAACGCTGTGCTTTTACATTATAAAAAGAGATTTAATTATTTACTCTTGTACAAAAAGCAAACCACAAGTACCACCTTCCACTAAAGTATGTAGAAGATCTTCACCCACAGCAGGTGAAGGCAGTAGTAATTGCTGTCACTCAAATGTGATGCGATAAAAAGCCATTTTTGCACAATTGTTAAAGTGTAAAGTCGAAGGCGAGACTCCCTGTGTGCGTCACTCAAAAGAATTGAAGTACAACAGAACAAATGTACGACCGTCGTACATGCAGGGTTAAAGTCTGCGTCTGTCGTGTGTTTTTAGGAAGACGTGAAGAGTCACTTCGATGATGGTGGCGGCTTCTGGCGTCACCTCACCTCGGCTGAAAGCGGCGCTACAGATCCGCGTGCGTGACGGCCTTGAAGGCTTCTTCAGGCAGCAGCGATGGGTCGGTGAGGATGGACGTGGTCGTGCTCAGCTGGCGAAGGGTACTCAGCACCACTGAAAAACAAACCACGATTTAAATGAGCAGAACCCGACTGACGTGCTGCACAGGAAGTGTGTACTTTATAGTTTCTCAAATATCTTATTTTGTATTAAATGATGGTATTTGGCTTATTTTACTCTATGATGTTCTGTTCCTGCTCTGTGTAAGTTGCAGTGAAGCTTGGCAAAAACAACTGCACATTGTTGGGTATGTGACAAATAAATTAATTATACTTATTCTTTTCTATGCTGCGTATCACACCCCGATGTCATTCAGGCCGCATGATGCTCTGTGTGTCATGCTGGAGACATTGACTCAGGGGAATTTTAAAGCGGGGCTAACAACTGGTGACTTGCAGCAGAGTCCTGTTTGAATCACTGAATTTCAGGGGATGGCCCTACTGATACATGGAACAAAAAAATGGGAGTTGAACCATGACTGAATGATAGAAATCTTTTAATGTCACCCTCCATGACCAGGTCCACTATGAGCACTTTCTAAAGACTGCCCGAGTAGAGACCAAAAATATATTCCTTTGATAAAGGGGAAGGCAATGAAAAAAAGTGATGATCATCATGGTTTCAGTTCATCATGAATGATATTATGTAAATTTCCTGCCATGTCATGGTTACATGATAGCAGAAGAAAAGGCAGGAAAAAACATACAGAGATAGTGACAGATAGGAAGTAGAAAATCTTGAGTAACAGCATTGCACATTTTAGTGATCTGTCAACTCTGCAGCTGAGAAAAAGTCCCCTCTGCATAGTAAATTATCTACAAATGCTAATCATTTCTCTTACAAACATACAGTAGCTGGGCTGTTGATGTAGATACCTTTGCATCTGTGCACCCATATGTGTTTGTGCTGCTTATGTCATGTTACGTTATGCTTTTACTTACTCGGCCTGAGCACGGGAAGGGAGCAGTGACGGTCGAGCCATTGCAGCGTAGTCTGACACAGCTCCGCTCTGCTTGTCGTCGACACCATGCCATTGAAGGACTCGAAGAGAGGCTTGATAATGATGCTGAACTAGAATGGATGACGGTCAAGGGTCAATGATACCAGAGCGTGAGACAAAAGCAAATCTGTCTGTGCGACTGTGCTTTTCGTTTGTTTAACCAGAAAAGTATGCCAAAATACAAAATAATGACTTTTTACTTGACGTGTGACTCACAATATTGATTTGAGCAATTTAATCATACCATTGCCTTTTTTTCTTCAAGTTGTGGGAAGATTTTTTGCTTGCTTGTTTGAGTTGCGCAACTGTAACTTCCTATTATGTTTTTTCTATTCTGTGCATAACACAGGAAATAAAGTTATTCTCTTATTTATCAGTCTGGTCTGAACAAGGTGCCTCTCCACCACAAGAGCAGTCCAGATCAAAGCGAAACAACACTCTGTGTTATTAACAAGCGGCAAACAGTGCAAGTCAGAATAATTTCTGTCACTGAAGGATACAATCCAGAACTTCCAGTTCTGAAGGGTGCGGTTCTTTACATATTCATTGAACTTCTCCTGCATGTGGTCTATGCGGTTCCGCCTCATGGGAACACCTGTAGCGGGCAGCTGTTCCTGGCAAAAGCTGTAGTCGAGCGGTGACAAAACAGAAACAGTCGAGAGTGTTAAGTATAACGTCTGGGTATCATAAGAGGGGTGAGATACATAAAGCGCTGGAACACACTTAATGGAGATGTTGAGTTCTTCTATCTCCTCTCGTAGTCTCTTGACTTCTTCCTGCATCTGCTGCCGCTCCTGCTGGAGTTTCCCAATGTGCTCCACGGTCTTCTGCAATGTGGCTGCATTAGTGATCTAAATGCACAGAGACAATGAATATTACATATGACTAAATCTTCAGCTTATGTGAAGCTAATACTGTGCAAAAATGTGGTCAAAGACAGTGATATCTTTCATCTATAACAGATGTTTCATGAAGATACACAAACTTACATTTGACTGTGACTTTAGAGTGGGAACCAGGTTGCAGAGTGTTTTAAAGCCAATGTTTATGTTTGATCGTCTCTTTTGTTCAGCAGATATGTACGTTGTCCTCCGGCTCTGTCACACAACGGTGGAAATATTACACACAGGCCTAACATTTGCCAGGGCATTAAATTCAGTCTGTAAACATTTATTTACAGCAGTGAGGTTGATGGGTTTCTATGTAAATGCCTCAACATCTGTGCCATTTTCTTTTCATCCAAGAAAAACACACTGATAAATCATTTGTTAAGTAATAAAAACGCATGCAACACAAACCTGATTTTGTTCATTTTTCACCGGAGGTGTACTGCTGGTGATGATGAGTGACTGGGGACTGGGAACTTGATCTAACCCATGTGGTGATCCCTGACCTGATCCTGTTTGACTGTGAACTGTAAAGAAAACAAAACTTGTAACACGTGGCTTGTTTGTAGATGTGACGTCTTTTCTGGGAAGAAACGAACGCTCACCGACACTCGAGGAGGATTTCTGATTTTTGCGGCTGGAAGAAAATGACTTTTCTTTCGGGACAATCGGCTGGGGAGACTTTTGCGTTTGAGACACGACGTGAAATCCGGCAGCCTGAGATGTGGAAAGAGAAGAAATATAAACAAAAAAAATCAGGAGGTTAATGAGTTTTAGGGTAATATAAGTTAAATTCTATATTTATGATACACACACAGAGGAAAGTATATTCCAAAGCCTGAAGATTTTTAATTTTCTATTGGGACCTCAGCTATTTTAAAACACGGCGTTGTGTAAGAAGAATGGACGACACTGACAGGGATTAAAACTTACCCCTCCGATATGAGAGGGAGCGATGACCACTCCAGTATTAGGGACCACATCTGCTTTCAGAGATGTTGGAGTCACAATCACAGCATTTGCATGACCTGGGAAAGGGGCTGATAGAGTGAATAATATTAGTGTGTTATGTGCATTCATACATGAAAATCCATAAAGGAACCCCTGTCTTTTTTCTCAGAGGCTAATTTGTGCAGAAATTATACTCTGTGGTAAACAAAACTCTTCACGATATCCATGTTCTACTGAAACAAAAAACAGCCATGGGCCTCAACACCACCCACACATTTCCTGTTACCTCTCTAATAAAGGCATACGATCAGCGAAGTGTAAATCACTGACATTGTAAATCAATATGAATGAATGAGGAAGGACTTGAGCGCTATCTTGTGGTAATTACGTGACACAGCACCAACGCCACATCAGTCACGTTAAATGCACAATGTGTTCTACAGACCTGTGAGGATGAGGTGGGGGGATCTGAGAGGTTTAGCGGGAGCGATCCTTTGCACGGGGCGGACTTTACTGGCACTGGGCGACTGAAAGGGGCGAGGCAGGGCGAAAGTCTGAGGGTGCTGGACGGACGTGGCGGACAGAGGGGTCAAAGGCTGGAGCTGAGAGGGAGGAGGCTGTGTGGACATGGAGCTGTACTCCGAGGCGTGGCTGAAGGTGGTGGCCGCGTCGCTCGGCGTGACCGTCGAGGAGGCCGTGTGCGTGATCACTGTCGGCGCTACGCTCTCACCCAGCACTGGGGCGCTGTCCAAGGACGAGGGAACCATGGGTGCTGCCGAGGCCAAGTCCTGACCCGGAAGGCACTGCGCCAGGGTGCTGTGGGACACTGAGGGAACCACGGCTTGATCGCCGGGGGCCACCTGCCCAGGAAACAGAGTCATGTAGTTTTGTACGAAGGCAGCGTCGCCGCCGCCAGCGCCACAAGTTCGACTGGTTTGACTGGACATGGGAGAGGGGATAGGCAGGGGGCCGGGAGGGGGGATGTGGTTGGTTGTGAGCTGCAGGGAGGACATTAACTGGGCCTGGCAAGGGATAACAAAGGAAAAGAAAACAAACACACTTAGTCCTCTCATCTAGTGCAATATGACACAGAGGAGCCTCTATGTGAGTTCATATAGCTGGAAATGTCTCTTAGGGCTGGTCACGATCTTCACAGTAAAAGGGATTTCTTACCACACATTTAAAGCCATTTATATAAACAGCTATTTTTATATAACACTGCTGTCCAAAGCACTTAACATCGGTTTTTCACGCAATGATGACAGTCAATGAAAAAGTTTTCTGGCTCAAGATTGAAGTTGTAGTTTAAATTTTACAGCTTGCTGCATTCATATCTGTTTACTGTTTACTCAGTTTCAGCAGAAAATGCATGTCTGTTAAGTGCTAAGGATAAACATTCAATTGTCTTTGTAAGTGGTCTTGTGGTACAAAAACGAGTGTTACATTAGATCACCAAAGTACTCGTTTAAAAATCGGTCTATGGATGTGCCCCTAACTACATTAACATGCTACCAAACACACCTTTGGATATGGTTACTCTACTAGTTACTATTCTCCTTTTAATTTTGTGCACAGTGTACCGTTGATGAATTTTACAGAAACTCTATTACCAAACACACCCACCAAGATATTTCTATCTAAATTACTTCTGGACGACAGCATGAGAGAGAAGCTAAATGTTTTGCCATATTTTGAGTGAGTATTTGATCCCCAAAAGAATATAAATTTAATGTTAAGCAGTTTGAGCAGCGAGTCATGTATGAAAATTGTGCTTTGTAAATAAAGTTTAGTAATATTATTATGTTACATAGATTTTTCTGTGTAACTACATTAAGACAGAGAGATGGTAGAAGACGTGACAGAAATTGAAAATTGACCAAAAGACAAAAAAAAAAATCTTAAAAACACAGTCCTTGCACAAAGTCTGATCGAGGTGGTGTGTGTTAGGGACTGTTTACCTGTGACTGAGAGCTGCTGCTCGGTAGAGGGGTGACGGACGGTGCAGTGGGGGAAACAGAGGGGAAGACGGGCGGACGGAAGCTGTGAAATAAGTCTGGAACAAGAGTCTCTATGTTAGGTTGAGGTTAGTGAAAAACCACACTACTTTGTTCGTTAGGCTAAGCCAACTGCTACAGCAGAGTTACCAGAGGACGTGTGCTTCAGTACTGTAAAGTGATCTATTAGTGTGTGTGCAGGTTCTACTGCAACTGTGAGTGCTGCTTTATTGCTACCTTGCATTGGATCAAAGGAGTCCATGAAGTCCAGGTTGGGTTGTAAGGGGATGAGTCCTGGTTGGATCATGTCGGCATTCCCTGCGTGAGCTGTGGAGGGTGAAGAGTAAATGACAAAAGCAAGACAAAAGTAAGTCTAGGTAAAAATCAATCTATTAACATATTGAACAAGATGGAAAACACTAAAAATCTAATTGGGATTACTGTTATTATTTCATAAAATAGATTGATGATCGCCTCACCAATCTCCCTTGGATTTGGCCACGGTACGAGCTGATGTGACGCCAACGTGGAGAACAACGTGTCTGAAAACTCAGACATCAGAACATCCATGTCAAAGAGGGGGTCCATCTCCATTGGGGCAGGTGTTTCATTGTGCTTACGGGGCACACGGCGTGCTGCAGTCTCTTCATCCTGATAAAAGGAGACACGCAGCATGTCTGGAGAGACTTCCCCAAACAGCGAAAACTGCTCCTCTGGCCCCTTTGAGTGTTCAAAATGCAATCACCAAGCCAGTTAATGACACACATGCATGCAGTGTTGAGTGCAGCCAATGTGGGATATTCACAGTTCATGCACAAATCTTAAAAACAAGCCACATTTTTACATACAGGGGTGTTTATAGAAAGTGGCAAGAGAGGTTCAAGCAGTTAACAGTACTTTGTGTGTATACTCAAAGATGATCTGTTAATTCCATCAGTATCAACATCTGGTTGAACAGATGCTGATAATAATGTTCATGTGGATGCTAACGGTGCTTTGGTGGGTTGAGCATGATGCAGTTCTGCGTACCTTAAGCAAGCTTGAGAGGTCCTCGTCCTTGTGCTTCTGTAACTATAAAAGATTAATATTAATATTTCATGACCAATCAAACTAAGATTGCCATCCATTTCTGAAAAAAACAACATTACAGTACCCTTTTCTTAAAGTACGTTCTCCACTTGTGGTATTCTCTTATGACGATTTCAATTCTCCTTTTCCAACATTTCCCGTCTGTGGCCTGTAGAAGAAACAGAGACAAAAAAAATAACCATAAAGACCATAGCAAACACAAAGCACAAAGAAAGGAAGTGATGAGGGAAACATAAAATTAAAGAACAATTAGGGGTTTGAGCAACAAAACATAAAATAATCCACCAGAGAATTTTGGTAAAAATGACTGACAATCATTGCTGTTGGTATACGACGTAATCATCACATTTTCTTGGCTGTACCTCTGCAGGACGATTGACGTCCAAGTCTAAACTTCCATCCAGCGGAGTCACAAAGTGACAAACAGGATTCTCCCTTCTCTCCACATCTGGAGTTGGAAAAAAACAACTCAAATGAAATACCAGTGCATTACATATACAATACAATAAAAACAAATTACCATCTAATAACAAATATTGCACATTGCAAGTTTAAAAAATATCTTACTTTTTTAGCTCATACATTTCCTCACCAGCCATCAGATAATTGATTGTTGACTTTATTTTGTGTCATAAATATAAATGTACAACACACGTGGGTGGACACCCAACAAGGGTCACCAAAGAAAATAATAATTGCACAAAATATGAATAATGACATATGATAAAAAATGTAGATATTAAACAGAGACACTCTCTTGTGTCCCTCTGTCAACACTATTTGGCTTTTCCATCTGTAGGTTTTCACTGACGTCCCCAAACATTTTCCAACTATGAGAAATCTACTTATTACATCATGTATGCAGACAACAGCTTCACCGGAGCCTGCGAACATGAACAGTTCCAGGAAAGAGGCAGCGCTCAGCTCATAGATCATGGAGAACATGACCCAGTTTGGGTCTATTTTTGAGATGTGAATTAGAGTTGATGTTAATCACTGTCACCAAACTGCTCATAGCGTGTAAACAAACTGCTACTACACTGCAGTAAGTTGCAGAGACTGTGCCAATATTTATCTTGAGAACATCAGAAACAGAAGGAAGCTGTGGTAGTGGTTCAGGGTTTTACAAATAATTTTGACAGCACTGTTTTAATCAAGCCTGGTGACCTCATGCACCCTGAAATGGGCAATGTGTGCCAAAATGTAGATTTATCAATAAAAAAGACGTCCTGATGGCTCGATGTATTCTGAAGCTTGATTTAATGAATGTCAATTCAGGTCACATTAAACTAAACATTGAACAATACATCCACACTCTGCAGATAATAAGTGAAAGAGTCTTACACTGCATATACCAGGCTCTCCATATGGCGTTGTTGAGGCGGATCTTATCTCTCCAGAGCAGTTTTAGACCTTTGAAGTTCTTCCATTTGGGAGACACCAACTTACCACTGAAAGGACAAGAAAGTTCACAGAGAGATCATTTTATAAGTGAAGAGAGGCACGAGGCGTTCTGTGCAACAAACACGACGACAAGGAGTTCAACAACATCTCAAATTCAACCCCTCAAAGATTACAGTGCTCTCTTTTGCATTCTCAGAGCAAGAAGGATATTATTGCATGAAAAAAAAACACAATTTTGACCTTTGCACTTTAACTTGTCATCTTGTCTCTTATCAGGAATTTCCTCTGCTCAACTTTAATTTGACACCAGAGGAAAGATGTGTCTTCTCTCTCACTTTAAAAACATGATCTGCACATTTAGACTAATGCTTTGATACCTTTAATAGTAAACTTGTGTCCACAGATCACAGGCTGACAACATGGGATCGTGGGAAAAAAGACAAAAAAAGAATGAAATTGACGAGAAAAGCCTTGTTGCACATGGGTTAGGGTGACCTGTGTGACGACAACAGAAAAAAAACCTTCCCTGGGGATCCAAGTGCACATACATTTAAAAAAAAAAAACCAAATACAAAAGCACACGTCTCCTTGACCAACAGTGGCACTGCACTAAAGAGTTTGAGAAGTAAAGCAAGCGGGCATCTGCCAAGGTCAAGCTAAAGCTGTGATATGAAGACAAGGAGACAAACAAACAGGGAGAGAAACGGCACACACTATGAAAATGTAAAACAGCAAGGCGACATTGGAGGAATTCATTAAAATATAGGGCGCTGCTGTGGTTACAATATGTGAAAGGCAGAAACAAAACAGCCCCATAATGGACTAAATGTTGATATGAAATGACCGACTAAACTTTATGTTTCATTTTAGCAGGACAGCAGATAATGACACTCAAGAGGAAACTTTTTTATGTCCAATCTGCTTCGATAAGGCAATATTGAAAAAAGGGGGTTAGCTTGCAGTTTCCTTCTTCCCATCCTTCCTGTGCTGTCTTTTAAACCGTCCTTCCTGTCCAGTCTTGTCTCAGTTTGTTCCCACTGTCATTTATGTGCTTACAGTCTGTACAACGAAAACGCTGTTTCAGTGAGGAGGCAGGTGATCTGGAGAAGTGAATGTCCATGAGGAAAGAAGAAGCGGCGCTCTTGTGAACATTAACAGTCATAAATAGCCGTCACTTCTCCTTTTCGGGTGAATGACAACAACAGAACAGTAACTGGCTTTCCTGGTCTACAAATAGTCTTCCAGATGAATCTATGTTGGTGCCATTTGCGGAGTCAGAGGGAATCCTCTGAGCAGCTGGCTTCAGTAACACTACAGCTGTAAACAGAGAGCCACGGGTAATGTGAGCCCAGCTTTTTTTTCCCTACACAACTCACCTCTTGTCAACTGCGTTTAAACTTGTATTTTCACTGTTTGGTTTGATCTTAGTAGTGTTTTTACATTATAAAAAGTCTATAAACATACCAACATTTGCTGATATGTCGTCTTTCTTTGCCCTTTCTGGGCTGCACTGTAAATAATGTTTTTTAATTTAAAAGGACTTAATCTTAAAGGTGTAGCAGTCTGGAGGTTCAGCATACAGAAGATTTATAATGAAAACAGGAACGTCGTTACAACACGTCTGCTCAAATGTTATTGTGGATTTTAAGTGGGAGTATTATGATGAACCTAAAATTGCTATTTTACTTCCGTCCACGCGTCATGTTGAACAGCCGAGGAATATAAAGCTGAACTGTGTTTTTTTGTGTAATAATCTTACTATTAAAAATCTAAATATTTTCTGGGAATGAATGTTGGTTCTTGTTTCTCACGGTTTTACACAATTACAGACTAAATACTATTTTATACCGTTTGTGAGACAAAGATTTGAGGACATTGATTTTAGCTCTGATAATTATCATGGGTCAATCAGTATTGTGACATCTCATGGACGAAATGATCAATCACTAATTTAAACAGACAGATATTCAAAATAATCAGACATTTCTGACCTTAATTCAACTAAAGTGTGTGTTTTATCAAATTGTCGTGCACAGACTCCTGACTTAAATGAAAATCTCAAAATAGCTTGTTTACACAAAACTCATCCATGCAGCATTGGCCCTCACTAAATGGTCCCACCCATAACATTACATACATCTGGGTGACGTTTTTTGTCCAAGGACACATTGCTGCCGTCTTGCTCAAAGACGAGGAGAAGAGCCGGGAATCGAACCACCAACTCCACCACTGACGGCTGATCTGCTCTCTAATCTGACCTGCAGCAGCTCAGGAGGAACATTATATAAACTATATGTCGTATATAAGAGTCACTGAACAAGTCTGGAGCTGTGCTGCCTGTTCTCTGGTTCAGATCCATCAAAACAAAGAAACCTCTGCCATGAAAGAGAGAAGAGTTACAGGTCTGTCTGATAAAAATCAAACACTAATACAGCACATGGAAACTTTGACTCGACATGCCAAAGCCCTGCTGGCTGTTTATTCTGGCCCTGTACCACAAAATGATTATAGTTTGTTCCTGACTGCATATTTTAATCCAACAATTAACTTGTTAGAACAAAGATCTTTCTCTCAGCAGTAATGAGAGACTGGTCTGAGCTGATTGAGTTGATTTCAGAGCTCATAATGTCTCATAAACCACACCAAACAATGGTGGAAGGTGTGTGTATTTGTGCCTTGAGTTACTTCATTTTATGCCACTTTACACTTCTAATTCACAAAATTTCAGAGGGAAAGGTTGTACTTTTTACAATATTACATGTATTTAAGTAAATATAACGATAACAAATTAAAGGAAGGACCTCAATAAAGGAGATTTAAACTTTTTCCCCATTAAACCTCTAAATAGTTCAACATAGCCTGAATATACATCAGTAGCAGAACTTTTATCTTACCCTATTACCAGTTACCATCATATTACCATTAATTACTGATTACCGTCCCTCAACATCTCCTTATACATAAACATTTATTACTACCATTTATCCCTGCATACATCATAGCACAAATATATATTTAGATTAATTTTACAACCTGTTTACACACTGTTTAACCATTATAGTATCTCAAATCTGGCTCTTACTGTACAGTTTATTCCTCTTAGACACATTTTTACACACATGACTTCCCTATTAAACATACTGTTTGTTTGATTACTACAATCATCCTCAGAATAAACTCTCATTGCCCACAACTACCTCACTGTCATTTTCGTGCGACCCTTAAAGACTTGATTTGATCAAACCTGTCATGACCCTTAAGATTTATCCTGGGACCCTTTGGTGGGGAAAACCACTGGATTCAACTATGAAACTTGCAAACACACTCACTCAACACATATCTAACAATGCCACACACACTGTAATAATAATAATAATAATAATGATAATACTGATAATAATAAATATCAGATACAGGGAGTAGTTTTATTCTAGCTGATGATACTTCTGTGCCATAGAGTAGGATTTTGAACGCATGTTTTTT
>JAOXYL010000086.1:22108266-22118983 GCA_028564955.1 Terapon puta | reverse complement strand
CAAATATTATTCATGTGAAGTGCCCCTCTTGTCATGGCTTGAGCTTTCTCCCTTGGTGACTCTGACCTTATCTGCCAGTGCTTAAATCATGTGGGGAGCATGAGAAATCTTTTCTCCTGCTGTAGCTCATGGGCAGGCAGCACAGAGGCTCAGCGGTTATCAGTATGTTATTTGTCTCGAGGTGCTTCGCATCCCAAAAGACATCCATGTTGGATAATCATCCCAATATTACCCTTGAACAAGACATTGGTCAATTAAATCCCCCTCATTGATTAACACAGAGTAATTTAACAAAATATTGGATAAACAACAGAGTTAATATTCCCCTGACCACATGTTGGAGAGTGAAGAGATGTTTTTTGTCTAATTTCTTGGCCCGAGTATGTGCAGGTATCAGGAGGTGGAGGGGCAGGGGAATTGGGATTCAGGACCAGGTGTGGTGAATGTCGGTGTGAGATGTGCCAACAGAGCTCTCTCCCCTAACAGAGTAGACTGTCAATGTCCTCACAAGGTCAGCCGAGTCCATAACAGAGGAAAAGTTTCGCTCCCCTGAGTGGCAGGCTCCCTTTTCTTCTCCGCTTCATTCTTCTCCCGTCTGGCTGTGGGAGTCCAGCGTGTCTGCTTTTGCTGAGTGGAGTTGTGCGGCTTTCCGTCCCTTGAGAACTTGGCTCCCTGTTTGTTTGTGTGCGTGAGTGAGGGGGAGACAAACAGAAAGACAGGGAGACAATTTGTGTGTGTGTGTGTTAGCGTGTGTGTGTGCGAGGGAGAGTGACGGCGTGTATTCGGGGGCTGTTTGAATGGCTTCAGCAGAGCTCTACTGAATGGGAAGCCACCGCCTGTTGTGTTTGTACACAAAGAAGCTCTTTTGTTTTGAAAGGAACAATTGAGCTTTTCACAGAAAGCCAGAGAGCACAGACAACCTCGCCGCTGCCTTGAAGGATGCTCACACACACACACACACACACTGCTCCAGCCTTATGCCTGAGCCAGTGTCTGTCACCTTTGTCTAATACAAAGGTGGGATAGTAGACAATGTTTATGCCTGTATTGTTATGGCTCTTTTCAATGCTGCCAAGTGTGAAGCTGAAGGTTGATGGGTTTTTTGGAACTTCCTTCTCAGTCCTTTAACAACTTTGCACACAATAGCTCACACGCATATAATGTGTGTCCTGGATGAATGTGAGTGTCCTGGGTGCACGTAAGTATACAAACCACATATTTCAGACTGGCAATAATCTATCTACCTGGAGAGCGATAATGCCTTTGATAAGTTTCAGTGATTCAACAATTGCTTTGCCAGGTGTTGAGACTTCTGGCACCCAAACTCAATTTTCCAGCCTGTTCTCTTCATACTTTCCGACCTCCCGAAAACCTACGCACATTTTCAGCATTTTCACCAGTGGAGGATGTGACCATGCGGCTGTAGGGAGGCATTTTATTCGCAAGTGAAAAACAAACAAATGATGGGTTGGTTTTGTTGCAGGATCTCGCTGAGACTCCTTCAGGTTAGCCGAGCCAAAGGCCTGCTGATGTGGCCATTACCGAGTCACTAACAGAGGTCGTTAAAGGTTTAAAGGTTTAAATGCTAACGGTGCCCCTCCTAAGTCTGAAGCTCATATCTAATCTTGTAAAAACACAAAGAGGCGTTTTCCAGTCGTCTCTTTGCAGTTCAAGGTCTGAGAAAAGCCCCAATTGCCCCTGAGCGGCAGTGTGAAGCAGACAAATGCATTCATGGATAACTTCATTTCCAGTTGACCCGCGCTGCACGTCTTTTGAGTGTGGGAAAAAAACACTAACTCCGCACACAAAGGGTTTAAATTTATGCAGGCAGCAGTGCTAAAAACCCAAAAAGACCTTTTTGCTGTGGGTTTATCAGTCGTCTTAAAGTAGCACGGCTGAAGTGTTTCTGGTATCTGCAGCGGAGCAGAGGTTTTGTAACTTCTCGCTTCATGATAAAAATCTGTGATAATCTGAGTTTGTTTAAAAAGTCTTGAGTTGTTTGGGGAATATATAAAAAAAAAAACACATATCTCAAACCCATATCTTTGTTTACCATAAAACACACTCAGCAATTAGAAAGCTCGCCTGCAGAGACTGACATTTGTGAGCTCGATGTTTTTAAACCTGCGAGAAGAAAACATTTCCACACGAAAGAAGAAAAATCCACGAATGAAAAGAACAAAGAGGATTGGCTGATATTATGCCGGAGATGTCAGAAGCCAGAGGATAATGAGCTGGACCTTCAGTGGAAACAATAACAACCGAGCGCTGGTTATAATTGGTGCGACTAGGACACGTCGAATCATTAACTCAAACACGGAACAAAGCTGGTAAACAAATACAATCTAAGCACAGAGCAGCCAGAGTATGTCATTATAAAATAAGTCAGGAAGAGGAGTCGAAGGGTGTTTTCTCACTTCCCGCCGTGACGTTCACTGTCGCTCTCCATCTGCAGGAGAGTACTTGAGTGCACATGGAAAATGCCACCTGTGTGACGCCACCTGCCAGCAGTGCACGGGCCCGGAGAGAGAGGACTGCACCGTCTGCCCCTCGACACGGTGAGAGGCCTCTGACATGCAAACATCCATGTTGAAAAGAAGAGGGACACTCACTGTATCACAACCAACCAACCACTGTCAAATGAATCCACATGACCAGAAGGTTCACATGAAAGTGTTTAGCTGCAAAATTCTTACAACTTCAGTGATTTGTCTCGTATTTGTAGTGTCCCTACAGACACTGTGCAACTCAGAGGAAGTAGTGATGTGATTTGTGAAATGAAAATGTAGAAAACAGCCCACTGGAACTCATTACTGCAATTTTATTGTTAAAATCTGGTTTAAAAAAATGAGGATTCTGCTTTGATAAATTCAAGCTAAATATATTATAATCATGGTTTCTCTTTTGGGGGGTCAGTTTGTATTGTTTCTTGTTTTAAATGGAAAATTAAAGTCAAGAGGCAAATGTAAAAAGTGCAATCAGGTGAACTGTAAATATCAAAATCAATCAGTTTTACAGTGACTGAGGTTGATTTTGCATCCTCATTGTGAACCACATCCCCGCTCGCAGGTTCTTTGATGACGGACGCTGTGACATCCGCTGTCAGAAGGGACGTTTTGCCATGGGGAGGCAGTGCCATCTCTGCCACCACACCTGCCAGGAGTGCACAGATGAGGGACCTGACGACTGCACCAGCTGTGACAGAGGTACATTAATCTGGGCTAAAGACTTGAAAGTCCTTCTGAAAAAAAAACACTTGATATTTATACATTTCTTATAGTGTAAATCCAAAATGTATTATTGACTGTTAGGGCAGAAAACCATATATAAAATATGTCTTGTAAATATATGAAGTGAACTATTCCCCCCTCATATAACTCTTTGCCTCTGAGGTGACACAGGTAGCTTTTTGCACCGGTGTTCACTTTAAAACCCATCTGTCTCGCTGTGACTGGAATGCAAGTGAATTCGTGCTTTTCCGTAACATCACATGGATCAAGCCAAGGCTCATTTGTGCCAGACTCCACCAATCAATCCTCGAAAAGTAAATGAATCTAATTAAAGCAGTAATTCAGCCAAGGCCCGCTGATAGATGTGTTAAAAGGGGGAATCAGTCATTTGTTCGTTGTATCCTCATGCAGAGGTTACTGCACATCTCAGGTTTTAACTCAGTTTCGGGACAAGCTGTGTCGACATTAGACTCCTTTAAAAATCGTACCTTTGGATAAGTTTTATGATCCCATGCAGCCAGTCCAAAGGCCGTGAAAAAAAACCAAAAACCTTTTTCGTCTGTGTGAAAACAATCGTTATGTTAAAACCCGGACGTCATTAGAGACTTGCAGCTGAAGAAATATCAGCTTGAAGGTGGTAGTAATAACTGTGTTTATCACACTGTCACAGGCAGTATTATGGCTGTCAGAATGAATGCATTTACACTGGGGAGATTCTGTTACCGCTCACACCCACTTGCACACACACACGCACACACATACACACACACACTTTAGGATACCAGACAGCCAAGGAGAAGATTAACACCAGATTTCCCCTTCACACACACACAGACACACACTCTCTCCCTCATGTGTGCATGCACACACACATGTCCAAGGCACACACTCACACACCCACACACACACACACGCACTCTCAATTAGCCGGCAAGTTTGTCAGACTGTGTTTGCAAATGTGGTTCCATTTAATTGCAGGTCTGTCTGAGGCTCAATGAGACATAACAATAATAACATGAAGAGACCCTCCGTCTGCCTCCCCCCGTGTCATTTCTCTCTCAAAACAACCTCTCTTATCTTGGCCACACACACACACACACACACACACACACACACACACATAGATGCATACAGGTACATACAGACAATTGTTGACACTGACCTTTGTCAGTAATGTGGAGTTTTACACCCCTGCTGTCTCCAGAGAGAGAAAAAGTTGCAGATGGGAGCGTAACGGGGAACAAGAGAGGAGATGAAGACAAGAAAAGAGATGGCTTATCCAAAACATGAAAGTGTCCACTTCAAAACAGCGACGCACACAAGCCCAGACATGCATGAAATCACAGTCACACACACAAGTACAGATGATTATGTTTCATTCATCATTCGTTCATCAGGCTGGAAGGATTTGAATCTTAAAAACAAGTGTGATGTTGAACCACTACTGACACGGTTAATATTGACATTTATACACCATTTAATTTATGGCATTGATATATTTGACTTTGAACACCATGCATCTCAATGTAGGTAGTCTGATTCTCTGCAACATTTAGACAGGAAATGCAAATAAATGAATGATATTCTTATTTACTTGGACATGTTTGAATCTAAAACTTCACGTGAAATAAAAAAGCAATGAATTCAAATTAGACTGGTGAAAAAAACAAAACAAAAACAAAAATCAAGATGAAAAATTCGAACTTGGAAACTTTTTCTAAGCAGGGAAGCCTGACTGAAAGTGATCAATTCGGGCCTATCGCCTTATGTTCTCCAACTGAAAAAGTTGATGAATTATGTACATGAAGACATGCATGTACGACTAAATGTATGAGTGACTGTACCAAATGTCTTTATACAAAAACATCTGTATTGTGTCTTTCTAAAGCTCCTCAGACCTGCAGCACAGATGTTTCGTCTGCTGTAAATGCGTTACAGTGCCATGGTCATATATAATGAACTGAGATAAACCAGTCTATGTTCTGATGACTCCCCGTCTGAGTATGTCTGCATACCTGTTTAATGCATCAGCACTCTTTGTTCTTCACCTGCCAGAGTTCCTGTCCCTCAGAGCTCCTGCACAGATCCTGTTTTCTTTTCTTGCTTCGTCTAGATAAGTTTGGGGTGGCCAGGTACCTCTTTCAGGGTCAGTGTCGGGATGTCTGTCCAGAGGGGTTCTTCCACTCTGCAAGGAAACAGTGTGAATCCTGTGCTGCAGACTGCACCATCTGCACGGCGGCGGATCACTGCCTCCACTGCAGCCCAGGGTTTCGCCTCAGAGACGGACACTGCGTCCCTTTGGAGTGCAGCTCAGGTGAGAGATGCATGAAGTTGTTGCATGTTCTGAAGTCCCTGTGGGTGATTTCTACTGCGGTCACTACTCTTTTGCGTTATGCATGATGGAAAAATAAGCATCAATTAAAAAAATGTCAGCTACATCTGACTGTAGCTGAGTAAATCAAGATTTTATGAAGCAGTTTATAAAGCTGCCACTGTTACTCAGCGCCACTGTCACAGAGCTGGGCTGAGTTTGACAAACGTCACCTCAGGGAACACACATGTGGTACGTTGGCCTCATTTAAAAGTAAGTTTTAAAATCAAATACGAAATATGCCAAAAGAAAATATGCCAGCGCACAGGACTCCGAGCCACAGTTTAATAGAAATATGCATAAATTGACCAGAGAAAAGGAAAGTGTTCTTTGGACTGGCTTCTTTGAACTCGTACACTGTGGTACTGAAAGTATTTGGATTTCAGTGCCAGGTGTGAAAATGCGCAGTTCAGAGGAGGAATGTTAAGCTCTTCAAGATAAGAGTAATATTTCATAAATTAATCAAGGGGCCTTTGAAGGTTCAGTCAGTTTCGTTCTTCCATGTCCATGTGGCGATAAGGAACAAGAGGAAAAACATAAGGTCATGAAAGCATAAACATAAATACAAAAAGGATGAATTTGTGCTCTAGTATTACATGGTGAGGTGGATAAATTCTCTATGAAGCAGGGAAAAAAAAAGAATCAAATGTTAAAGCCAGACCAGTCAAACACGCTCATAATAATGACTTAATGTCTTAGCTTAGTTTTATCTAGACCTGCCTGGTGCCGACATGTTCCTGCCTCTGCTTTCTGATTATAATCTGTTCAACTAAAGAACATATTGCGGGATTTATTTTTGTCCTTGGAGACGCGAACACGTCGTACTTTATCTCGTCGTATGTGATCAAATGTGAATGCCAGCCAAGGGTGGATTGAGAAAGAGCTGCAAAGTTTTGATTGAGACTGAGATAAGAGGAGGAGGTGGAGGAGGGGAGGTACAGCTTCCCCACAGTGAATGTGAGATGGAAGCGAAGAGTAATGATGAGAGTTTGTTGGAGAGGCTATAAAAAGGGAGGATGAAGGGAGGGCATTCTTATCATCACAGGTCTGGACAGGCCACACTAACAGCTTGAACTCTGGAGGCGGTGAAAGGTGTCAGTCGTACTCGTTTGACCAGCCTGCTTTTAATTAGGAGGCTCTCCTCTCATCCATCGTTGGCATCGCACAAAGAGCGGCGACACCGCGCTGACTGACACGACAACCGATCAAAAAAGTTCAATAAATAAGCATTAACAAGTGAAGATAAATTGCCGTAGCCATGTGTGAAATTCAAAAACAAGACGAGCACTGTGAAAGTGGCACCTTTTCATTGGCTGCCAAAAAAAATAACATTGCGGTGGTAATTTATGAGACAGGTAGTAATTTGATTGCCATGTCTTTAAGATATACTGCTCTCCACTTAAAACGTCTGCAACTCAATCATTTATGGTGTCAAAAGAAAATAAATGCTCTCAATATAATTTCTCCTTCTCCACTGCTGAACTTTATCTTAAACAGCTGCATGATCCAATATTCAGCAAATAACATGAACTCAAACACATTTCACAAGTCAGACATGTAACATTTAGCTTTTTTTCCCCCCATCTTCTGTCATATGTCATTTCATCACTTCTTTCCCGTGCCTGACGTTTATTTTAATCCGCTATTTTCTCTGCTGTTGTCACCAGGTGAAGTCGCAGATGCGGAGAACGAACACTGTCTCCACTGCGACGAGGGATGCAAGCAGTGTAAACGCAGTAAGCCGATCACTCCTCGCTCCTCACTTTCTCTCTTCCTGCCTCTGTCGCCTCCTCTGCCGAACAGACTGTAGAAATAAAAACCAAGTACACTGAAGCTTCTTCAACAGCAGCTACGTGGTAAACCGCAATGTTTTGCAGTCAAAATGATTGTAGATGGAAAAACAAAAAAAAACTCTCTGTTACTTTTAACTTTTACTGTTTTCACTTTTCAGTCCTCGGGAGTGAAACGCAGTGGGAGGCTGCAACCAAAACATGACGCCCAGCAAAGACATATTTACTGTACTGAATGTTTTTAGCAGTCTAGTTGTGAGATTGGGAGTCTGCATTTACTGATGATGCTCCCACTGATTGCTGCTACACCTCCCTCTTTGCAGTAGGCTCTCTATTTCTGCAGCTACATCACCGTGAATGAACTTAAATGAGCCCGTACGATGGAGCTCGGTTATTAAAATGTAAGGTGATCTGCAATTAATGAACATTTTGTTTATTCCAATAAGCCTCATTCATAAGGGAAGTCATTTGAACAAACACAGGCCGTCTCTTAGAACTTAATTGCGCTCAACTGCAGATTTCCTTAATGATGGCACATTAGTATTTAGACTCATATAGGTGTAGAAAATCTGATGCATTTTGTCCTTTTTGCTCTAATGTTGATTATCATCTCCGCAAGGAAAACCTCTTGAAAGGGTTAAAAAAACACAGAGATCGATTTTCCACTGCTGGGTAAATGCTGTTTGGTGTATTTTTTTGAATAAGATGAGTTTTTTTTTTCTCTCTCAGCACTGTGAAATCTGAAAACTTTAATCACGTAGTGCGAGTCCTCCCTAAATCTCATTCCATGCGTTCTTACACCTCACCCTGTCAGCGCAAACCACATAAAGACAACAGCGCTTCCTTCTCCCTGGGATGGTTACCGAAAATACCGCAGAAAGTTGTTATTGTGCTGAACTAGTCTCGAGGTGGAGATGGGCTGTTATTATGTCATTATGCATTCTGGGTGGAATATCTTTCTTCACCTTCACCCCCCCCCCTCTCTTTCTCTCCCCAACCTCCACTCACCGCGGCCTCTCTGCCACCCACCCGCTCCTGGTAATCACAATCCTGCCAGCTAAACAAGTCAGTCAGCAGATTAGAGATTTGAGATGATTGGCTCTGTGACGCGATGCTACAGGCTGAAGAGAAGATGAGACAGAACGTGCTGCTGTCTGAGACTGCCATCTTAATGTGTGTGTGTGTGTGTGTGTGTGTGTGTGTGTGTGTGTGTGTGTGTGTGCTATGTGTCATCCTGTCTCTCTAAACATTTACAGTAAATGTGACGACAGTTTTTAGGATTTTTGGATGCCAGCTTTTGTGGGTTTAGTTCTTAAATCAAAACTAGAATTTAATTCAGGCAGGATTAAGACATGTATGTATTAAAGATTAAAATTCTCATGATCTTTTCAGGCGTGTGTGTTGAAACGCTACACAGGCGACAAAACTCCCCAAAATTTCTACACGTGATCTGTAGCCAAACATTTGCACTTGAGCGTTGGGTGTTAGTTTCATTTTGGGTGAACTATAAATTTAAGATTAGGCCTGTGAGCTAGTGAATGAGCTGTGTGTGTTTGTGTTTGCGTGTTAGTTTGTAACGTGCCGTTGTGGGAGATCTATCAAGGAGCTCGTCAGCCTGACAGCGTGTGATAAGATGCAGCAGCCCCTCCTCGGTCCTATCTCCCCCATCAAATTGCTTCAGTTCGTCTTTCTAACTCATCATCAGTTTCACACGCGTTAATCCCCTCTGCATACTACGCTCTTTAATCATGGAATAAGGGTTTGAACATTTTTTATAATTGGATTAGTCATGTTTTTTTTAAAATGTGGTTTCTGGCTCTGTGGGAACGGCCATGATGCACACGTGTTGTGTAGCCTGACGATAAGAGCTGACAAAATCACCAGAAGGTGTCTTTTAGTGGGATAAATAAATAATAATAAAAAAAAAACTTTCATTATCTCAGCCCTCTTTGGCATATGGCTCCACGGCTTCCTCTGTTAGGGGGCACTGCTGCTGACACATCTTTGATCAATCTGTGCTCTCAAACACCTCTCTGAACATCACCGGTCCTCCTCCCTGGGCGTCTTGTGCCCTCGCTTGTCTCGTTCCTTTGCTCGAGACCTCTCATCTCTTTTATGACCGTCATTGTTCGAGACCAGGTGATTTGCACAGGCTGAGCAAAGCACCATAGTTTATTTACTCTGTTTTAATATCAGATATTTTTACTAGTTCCCAGAAAGCGGTGATCCTACAGCTCCTTTACTCACCTCCAGTGTTTCGCTGTCTTTGAATTGAGTGCATGTTTTGCTCTTTTTCTCTCCTTTTCCCTCTCTTTCATTTCCTCTATCAGCAACCCACTTTTCAAACACGCCTTGATAAATGCAGCGAGTCGGTTTCTTCCACAGAAGCGATGATTTGGGGTGATGGTAAAAACCGAGTTCATCATTCATGATCACACACCGCCCCTGTTTGCTGAGACTAATCACTTATATGCATGTGCGATTGTGTGCATGTATATCATGTGTGTTTATTGTAATATGCAACTTGTGAATGCACATGACCTCTGTGTGTGTGTGTGTGTGTGTGTGCTTGCACATTCCACAAGTGCATACTTCAGGATGTGTATGCCAGTTTAAATTCTGTTGAAATCCCCCCTCCCCTGGCTTGCACGGTTAATATTTATGCGGGCGCTATTTTCTGTCTTCACATAGACACAGCCTGGAGGCATGATTTCCGGCTCCTCTGTCCCTCCCACCTTTCCTTTCTCCCAGTGTCTCTCTGTATGAGTAATTGCTTTCGCAGGTAGTGGCTTGTCGACTGCATTGAAGTGCAAACCAGTGCAGTGTTAAGTTGTGGGTGCTGGAAGGAGACTGAGAGAGGAATGGGGTGTGGGGGTCGATGGAGGCTTTTCTGGAGAGGATAAATGTCCCAAGGGAAAGTCTGCAGAAAAGGCTTTTTTAGTAGTTATTTCCATCTCTTTCTCTTTCCCCTTTACCCTCTCTCTTTCTCCCCCACCCTCCTCCACTTCCTGTAAGATCCTTTCTTTCTCCTCTCTTCCTCTTGCCCCCTTCCTCTGTCCTTTGAAGGTGTTTTGACATTGTTGGACCAAAGGATGACAGCGTGGCTCTCCCTCGGTTACCAGTTGGGTGGTTTTGATTGACAGCAGGAATTAATTAGTTAGGAAGAAAATAAACTTTCTTCATTGGTGTGTGTGTGTGTGTGTGTGTGTGTGTGTGTGTGTGTATACAAACACAGTTTCTCTCTCTCTCTATCTCTCTCTCTCTCTCTCTCTCTCTCTCTCTCTCTCTCTCACACACACACACACACACACACACACACACACACA
>JAOXYL010000086.1:21896565-21912073 GCA_028564955.1 Terapon puta | reverse complement strand
ATCTGTTAATGATGAAACTTAACAAACTACTTTGTTTTATTTGAACAAACAACTACAAGCTGCTGTCCTTGTTTTGGTGAAGAAAGTCTTTCAAAAGCATCACGACGCACATTTGGGTCAGTGTAAACTGTGCTCATTGTTTCAAGGAAGCTCAGCTGATTTGTTGTTCCTTTTTTTCTCACTGTCTTGAAAAAATCTGGCCCATCCACACAGGAGATAATGTCTGCTTTCATGTGTTGTCTCTCTCTTTGTCTTAAATCCAGTATTATGTTCAAGAAAACCGAGCTGCACAAACAGACTAAAATTAAGAAATCCATTCAGGTGGCGGCTTTCATGGAGTGCCTAATGTAGAATAACATAATTTTGATGAATGAAGCCTTTCAGAAGCACCTTCTCTCGTCTGGTGTCAGGATCAGCCACGTGCTCCGTCTGTCAAATTTAATTTGTATCGAGCTGCTTTTGAAAATCTTCAGCAGTGTGTGAGAGATCGGATCCCATTTGTATTTATTCATCTGAGAATAATGGAATCGTCAGCAGATACCTGTGGACCTTTGGCATGCTCAGAATAGAGATCACTATTTAAACAAATTAAAAACTTATTTCCCACTTTTAGATTGGATTAGAGGAAGTGAAATGTGACCAGGCCTGGTCCTTTAATTTGATTCTGTCTATGTTTATTACTAGGCTTGCGTTTTACTTCTGCTGCCATTTTCTCAAGCCATTTTTTTGTTTCCCTTTTCTCTGTTGTGCTTCAGTTTTTTTTGTCTCGGTCTTTTCTTCCTGTCATCTGTATTTTTTCCCTCTCTGCCTCCCTCTTTCTCTCTCTTCGCCCCGCCCCTCATGTGGATAAAAAAGCACATGTGGAAAGCATCTGTGTCCGTTGTGTACATGTATATTTCTCTGTCCAAAGTATGGGCACCAGCTGTGGCCAGCAGATGTGTGTGTAGTGCATTGTCTCTGCGTATGTGTGTGTGTGTGTGTGGGCCCATATGCAGGTGTGGGCACGTACCCATTTTATGCAGCAGCTGTGTGTTTTGTGTGTGTTTGGTTACGGACAGCTGTTTTGTAGCAGGTGATGATTTTAGGAGCCAAGCAGACAGTCAGCCAGGCAGGCGGCCAGGGGGACGACAGGCCAATAAGATGTAAGGAGGGCGTTGGGGTTGGGTGTTTGTTCAGCCAGGCCTTCTGGGCCTCTGCTGGATGTCTGGCGGTTCAGGAGGGACCCAGCTGTGGGTGTCAGTGTTTATACAGGACTCTTAGCCTGCCCGACAGCTCACTGATTACTACTGTATATAAATCAGTCAGGGAGGCAGTGACATTGAGTCTAAGCTTTGTCTAGAGTCTGGGTCTAAAATGATGTTGATCAGCTGCTTGGGTCTAAATGTCGACGCCACATGAGATGTAGTGAAATGAAAGAACTGAGGCGTTTTGATTAAAGTAGGTAAATGGAGCGTTTGTGAGATAAAAAGAGAGGATAAGCAAAAAAAAAATCATCACAGACACAGGTGATGTGGTGATTGATGTGAGAGAGTACGCAGGGTTTTATTTAACGATTGGAACAAGAGTGAGCTGTACAGTGACGGGGAAAACACAAAAAAGACAGGACAAGGTGGTGATAAGCAAACACGGCAAGGACAAAATCAAATAAAGGAGAAAGTGAGATTTACAAGATCACAAAACGCTGCAGAAAACTGTAGCTGTCAGCAAATTGGTACACTAACTGCTGCCTATAAAGTGCGAATAGGAAGCGAATGGGACCCATATGGTTTCCCTCTGTCATTCCATCTATGTTGAAGACCTGTCTGAAAGCTCATTAAGGCCTGGTGACACCAGCCATACCTCTGCCACTAAAATCAGACAGATGGCAATCAAGCTCTATGATGAGACACCAGCTGTGTTTATGACACAGGGTGACATAGATAGTTCATTCTGGGAGGAAAACAAGCAAACAAATGCTGTGTTCACTTTTCATTTGAATTCCGGCAATCTATTTAGTTGCGTAGGACAGAAATTAAGCACAAAACCGAGTGCTTGATTTAAAAAAAATGGCGTCACGCAGCAGGCTTTTTCAATGTCATGCTTGTAACATATGTGCTAATCATTATGAGATGAAGTGCAAGGACAATATCTGATTTATTTATTCTACACTTTTAAATAATTTAGTACATACCTGTCTCTTTAGTTAGTATATATAACATGACTTCATTATTTAATGAATTCCTCCCACATTATTCTTGATTGATTGCTATTTGATCTAGTAATTATAGTGATATTAGTTGTTCTGTTTCTCTCTATTCGCATCAGTAGATAGATTATGGCATATGATTTTTATTTAAGGCAAATGATTGTAAAGAGGACACAACATTTACAGAACCCCCTGACCCAAAATCAGAACCTATAAACTGAAAATAAGAGCACACTGACATCCCAGCATGTGTACGTTTGCTCTCCACAGAATACTAAGCTGTAACCATGAGTTTAGGAGTTCATTGTGCACTATTTTTGCGCACAATTTTTAATATGCCACACTCAGTGCCTGCCAGTAAGTTCATAAATAAAGTTCATGTGACAGTGTGGATTGAAGAGGCAGAGAGCTAAGTAACCGTTCTTATTTATTCGACTCTAAATATCCAACCTGTTCATTATCGGTGCAACAGCCAGTTTAAGGATGTGCAACTCTTAAAGCAGAAACTCCCCGAACATTTCTGTCTCAGCTTTTCAAAGTGGAAATACGAGAAAGTTAGACTTTAATTTAAAGTCTTCCGAACTTTCTTAGAGCCACAGAGCATCAATTACAAATGAGTTCCCAACAAGATTTATAATTGAGCCCCAGGTTACTTTCAACCTTTCAAAACATTGCTTCGGTGGTTAAGATTGCGTCACTTGTTTCTCAACACGACACAAACTGCCAAATTGAGAAGAACCTGAGAAGATAAAATGATGGATGATTAAAAAAAATGAGATAACAGATAAAAATGAAGCAGAGCCATCACTTCCTGAGCACATTAGTGAGTTTTTTAATGGATGTGTGAACATGTCACGGCTGGTTGCGTACAGTACATAGTGTGTGTCACACACCTGTACGTGCACGCACACACACACACACACACACACACACACACATGCATTATCACACATACACACTAACATATACATTATCTCCAGTACAATGATCTGAAATATGGAAATACGGTCTGAAAATAGCCTTTTGCTCTGCGAGGGAGAACGAGCGGCTTGAAGAGTAATGAGAGGATGAAGAATTAGATGTGGCACGCACACACACACACACACACACACACACACACACACACACACACACACACACACACAGATGTATATCATGTGTTATGCTGGCCCATTAGTCAAAGTTGTCATGGTATACATATACTAAACCAAAGCATTTGTATGGCAGTTGAGAGAACTATGGTGTTGAAGAAAGGCTGTAAGAAGGTTACGAGTAATATCTTACTTTTTGTTTACCGTCTTACGAGGCTGCCTATCCAACCACAAATATGATTTGCACTTTCTATTGGATGTAAAGGATGCTACAGTACGTAGCAGTATGTTGTTGATCCCTGTGGTTGTGGTTCTACTTGTACAGGAAGGTGAGATCAGTGGTTTGTGTTCATAAATGTCTTAAATCAGTTTCAATCAGGGCTCATGATTGAATATTTTAGATGATAGAATATTGGAAAGAATGTACATAACACACATTTTATTAATATTTTAAAATATTTTAAGTGATTCTATGAAAGACAGTGGTATTTTCATCCCTGTAAGTTCTATTGAATGTCAGGTGTGTAATGTCATGTGAATATGCACACATATTTCCATGGACTTTCCAAATGAATGACACCAGCCTTGATTTAACCACCTGGAGTTTTGTCCAAAACATATCAACACATGACAAAACCTCTCACCTTTCAATAAAAGAACGTATGGAAATGACCGAGGCTGTTTCCCCAGCAGCCAATAAATACTCAGTAAATATTAAAGGTAGACCATTTTTTTAAACCAACAATAGAGCAATTGCAAAAATTCTTCCAGCAAATTCAGTGTGCTTGGTCAAGGTAATCGTTTTGACACTTTCCATGAATAAACCCTTGAAGGAGACATCTGTCTCCTGCTGCTGTGCTCAGTGCTCAGGAAACCTCACTATAATGACAGTGGGGATTATGCAGCTGTTTTGTGACCAGGAGGGTTTTTTTGAGCCAGTAACAGTGATCTGACACAAGAAAGGGATTATCGGTATTATCAGTTTCAAAAAGATCCCCCAGATCAATTCATCCTGTTCATGCATTACTCTTCTAATGTATCATTTCTGGAACAATGTTGTTGTTTGACTTTCTTGGATAGATGGTTTGGATTTTTGGATGTTGATGTGTAGATCTCCTGTTAACGGTATGACAGCACTGCCCATATGCAATATTGAATCCAGGACATATTGTATTCAGTTCATGAATGGCCTTCTGCTGCATTACTATTCTACACGTTTAATTAATTTAGTATTTACCTGTTAGCTTATTTAGTATATCCCATGACTTCATGATTTAATAAGTTCCTGCCACATTATGCTTGATTAATTCCTTGAGTACTTCTATTGTCTTGATAGAACTTGAACTAGAACTGTTGCTTCAGATGTGTATATTCCATTTCGCATGCATCGGAAATAATTTTTTGTTAATTTCTCTCACTCCACTTCCGTTAGAAAATGATGCCAGGACTGACAGCCTGTCTCGGTGCTAGCATCGCATCAATATTCAATCCCAGTTGTTCTGTGTCTGTGCCTCCCCGACACAAATGTGAATCTGGCGTCTATACTATACTGCTGTATATGCACTCTGAGATATTTTTCAGACAGTCAAGGACAATTTGATGGAATAGTTAGGAAAAGGTGTGTCTGTGTGTGTGTGTGTGTGTGTGTGCCTATGCGTATGTAGGAAGATAAGTACTGAGCTGTCGAAATGTCGAGGGTCTGTAATTAAAGACAACCACAGTGCTGTCAATAGGTGACAACTGCAACAGGGAACAGTGGTTTGCTTCATATTCAGGTATAATTACGAACCATAGGGCCCCTCGACAGGTGTGTGTGCACGTGATGTTGCAGACGTTGGAGGATGATTGCTCTGCACTGTGAGATAGATCTGTGATAGATATGTGGCGACAGGTGTGCATGTGTGTGTGTGTGTGTGGGTACGTATCAAATGCACCCTGAGACATACTCCAAACCGAACCATCGGTCACAGGAACAGGTGACTCAGATTTTCCTCACCATTGTTAAGGTTCATCTTCTTTTTCAGCACTTTCTTTCAACGTCACACAAAATTTTGCTTGTTTATGTGTGTGTGTGTGTGTGTGTGTGTGTGAGAGAGAGAGGGAGGGAGAGAGAGTGTGTGTGTGTGCCTGTAAATTGACTGTCTCTCTGTGTGTGAGACTGTATTGTTGTGCACATGTTGTGCGCTTGCCTCCTTTTTCCCCCCACTGTGTCTATAATGAAAAGCTAAATGGCCTGGGTTAGCAATGATTAAAGATGGACGGCTACCTAGGAGGAGAAGGAGAAAACAGCGGTCGGGAAATGACAGTTTGAGGTAAATGACAGCTCTGCTATGTTTAGGATAAATGGATCGTGCAGCTATATTCAGCCTTCGCCATCAATTATTCAAAGACCCACCGACAAGACAAATCCCCAGCAACTCAGACTCCTCTGCAGCGCTCGTATAGTGCAAGTTTCCAACCAGGTGACATGATTCACCCAGTTCCTTTTTCAGATCCCACTTTGTACAGCTGGGATCCATTACGTGTTCACATCAGCACGGGTGCCTCTTTGAATTAGATTCTTAATTATTAGCAATTCACTAATGACTAAGAATGTAATGGCCTCGTTATGGAGGCTATTTATCTGAAAGTACCTGTGATATGATGGAAATGTTGCCTGTGCTTCCGTCTCCCTTTGTGGAGAAGCAGCATAATGACAGCTGTGAGCCCACCACTCATTTGCACCACAGAGAAGATATCAGTCGACGTGTGTGTGCGTGTGTGTGTGTGTGTGTGTGTTTGCCTGCATTAGCATGTAGACGAAGTGACATGTACTGTATGTCCTCGCGTCTCCACTCGGATATTCATGCATGTGCACACGGGCGATATTGTAACAAGTCTGACAGTGTGTTCTGATAACAGATGGGTGAGTGGGTCATTTGTTATTTATAATGAGTGTGTGTCCATCATACTGTGGGCCCGTCAGTTGTGTAATCTAATAAGGGGAGCGGAGAAATGCCACATTTTGTGTGTTACATTGTCAGATGTGTCCCAGAGTGTTAGAGATGGCGCCAACCTTTTGTTTCCTTCACCATCATTCACTCCTTGATAGTCCACGTAAATTATGTGTGTTCCAGTGCCACCACATGTTTTTTTTCTTTACCGAAATGTCTCAACAGCTATGGTAAGTATTTTCATAAAATTTTGCCATTAAGAGGTCCAGAGAATAATCGGTACTGGCTTTGGTGATCTCCTGGCTTTGTATCAAGCGGCAGTAGCAGGTCAAAGTGAGCATTTATCCACAAAAATGATCTCATTTCAACATCTGCTATAACGATTGTCCATATTGTGCAGACATTCATGCCCCCCAGACAATGTGTCCTAATGACTCTGATAATCATCTGAGTGTTGATTAATCTAGTTCTCTGGTTTATGACTGTGTGTCTGCAAAACTGATGACATTCCTGTTAGTTTCATGCTAATTAGCAAACGCTATCAAGCTCAGATGCTTAACAGAGACAGTGATTAAGGTGAATAGTATACCTGATAAACATCCGTATGTTAGAATTTAGCTTTATACATAACCATTAATGGTCTGGAGCTTTTATTTACATTGTCAAAGGGTATGAAGCAGGCTTATATTACAGACATATCTTTAAATATAATGTCCCTGCTTGTTTTGTCAGTGCATTATGCTGTTAACAAAACTCAACACTTGCTCTATCTGTTTCAAATTAAAAACCATTCAGCAATCTAGTAGTTCCACCCATTTCTTTACAAGGCTTTTATTGTGAAATATCTGCAAAACGTGTTGTGAAAAACTTAATAGTTTGGCTCAGACATTAACACACCCACAGTAACAGAAATCATATTTATTTGCCTATGGGCTGTTCTTTTTGGGTGAAATGTGGTAGCTGTGGAAACTGAATGTCCTCTCCCCTCCTCTCGCTGTAGGATTCCCCTCCACCCAACAGGTACAATGTGACTCAGACATTTGAGAAGGCTAATGGCCGCTCTTATTCACAACCCCGAAGTGAAGGAGCCAAGAGGCGTCAGAGCTGCTTCGTCTCTGCTGCGCCACGAGATAATTTCTTCCTGCAATGTGACCCCAGTGTACCAGGTATAACACACACACACACACACACATACACACACAAAGAGAATCTATCTATCTATCTATCTATCTATCTATCCATCTGTCTATCTGTCTATCTGTCTATCTGTCTGTCTGTCCATTGATAATTTTTTCAGTGCTGAACATTTGGAAACTGTACAGCTCCACCCTTTCACCATCATCCAGTCCAATTAGCTCCATCTCTGTGGGCCTCTAACCTAATATTTACCTCAATTACACTCCCATTGAAAAATGTTGTTTCAAAATTGATAGATTCATGACTTACTTGGATAATTTATGACTAGCCCCATTTCACCAAGGGACTCAACCCATGAGGCACCCCAAACCGTTTAACCAAAATCCAATTTGCATATAAATAGATTTGGACTGTTTGCAGTAGTGTTCTTTGCACGTGCACACACACTCACACACACACACACACACACATACACATGGTGAAGAAGATATGCAGACACAAGCATGTGGACCCTCGCGCACACACAAAGACTCACATTGATATGTGCATGGTGGTACACACATAGTAATTTTGCCCATTATTGAATTTGCATTTATGAATATAAGGACATTAGAGAACATTACATTCCTCATCATGCTGGGTCCCCTGCGATCACATTTCTGATGATGGTAAGATAATTTTACTCCTCAACATTTTCGAAGCACAAAGTCTCTGCAGAATGGCAGCGTTCGGTGTTTATGTAATGTGTCTGTGACATTAGCAGTGGCTCAAGGTGTTTATCATGCACACATGTTGTTGTTTTGTTGAGTGTTTGTGTGGTCTTAAGGTGACTGCAGTTAGCCGTCGGGTCAGACGAGCATCTGCTGCTGCAACACTATGAAACCGCATTAGATCAGTTATGGATCTGTATTTTTATTATCATGATTCTTTATGCGCCAAATTTGATCTTTGTCTCTGGGGTCCATTAAACCATTTCAAAATCTATTGTGAACATGATGTCTTTAATTTTTAAGAGGTTGGCAGTCAGGATTTAAATAAATAAATGAATAAAAAACTTTATGAAAACAGTGTTGTGTAACAGATAAACCCCTGCGGCTCAGCGTCTTCATTTTGAGTTTCATTTTTCAGAGCGTGAACTTTTCTCCTTTAAAATGAAAATGTTTTTGTAAGAGGTTTGTTTTTTTTCTTGCAACACTGAGTATGCGTGTGTGATGTTTTTTTTGTTTTTTTTAATTTGTCAGAATCTCTTTGCTCGCGTGTAATCATAGCAGCATTTGTTTGAATGTGTATATGTACATAAATCTCTCTACACCTGCTCGTGCGTTAGTAGATTCATCACATGGCCACCTTTTCCAAAAGAATAAAAGAGAGTTTCTAATCCCTGTAGAGTTTTTATCCAGGACTGTCTGTGGATCATACCTCGGTTCAGCAGGACGGCGCAGCTTTCTGGCAGCCGGAGCTTTGATCATAGTACAGACGCTTACAGTCACATTAAACTGCAGCCCATCAGAAAAAGCTTGTATGTCCTGCTGACTCAGTTGGGATTCACACTGTAAACTGCACCCACGCTTCTGTGACTTTTGTTGTCCGATATGTATGAAAAGGAGCAAAACCTGATTAAAAGCTTACATTGACCTTGAGCAAAATAAATTATCCCAACCTTGATGTGGCGGCTTATTCAAATATATTGCACCTCTACATTATTTGCCACAGCTGCTTTGCTGTAGACCCCTTAGCATTGCCGAGGGCTGAACCTGCATAAAGTCACAGCTTTAACTAAAATTATTTAACCTTCTTTAACCCTCAAACATTTGAATAAATGGCCTAGGAGGAAATTCTATATCAGACAAAAATACTAATTTGTGGTATCCACCCTTGCATTAGTTATACAGACGTATGCTGTAGAGAGTCGTGGGAGGCTGGAGCCGACCCAGCTCACATTGGGCGAGAGGTGGGGTACGCTCTGGACAGACTGTCAGTCAATCACAGGGTGATTCATAGGGACAGAGCATTCCCACTCACATACACACCTACAGGCAGCTTTAGAGTCACCAATTAGTCTTACCTGCAGGGTTTTTCTTCACTGTGGGAGGATTTGAATTAATAGCAGTAATACATTGAAAATATACTTTTGCAGGATGTGAGTAATAGCTTGTCTCCATCACTTTGTTTGTAGGGAAGCACCGGTGTTTCCTGTCTTTGATAAAGGAGATGGATGTAAAATGACATGTTTCAGTGTTGATTATGTGAGTTTGTGTTTACCAGGTCCCGGTCAGTATGACGTCAGTGTGAAATCCTCCCCTCAAATGGCTCTGATCTCCTCCAGAGAAGATCGATTCAAAGTCTCCATGAACAATAACCCTGGACCTGGCACTTATAAGGTAAAGTTACTGTTAAATTTAACTCTCCAAACTCACTCCAGTCCTGTCTGAGTAGGCAGCTCTCAGAAATTGTGCACTGACTTCAGCGTACTTACAAAAGTGTATGTCCTTCGATTTGAATGTATCCCCATAAGAGGGAGAGTATTTTGAGACGTGAGACACTGTTTGTGTGTCTGTGTGTGTTTGTGCGAGTGAGAGGCCGCTAATATATGTCTGACATTATCTCATGTTGCCATCCTCAGAGAATCTATCAGATTTCCCTCTGTGACCTTGAGCTGTGCGGAAGAAATTGATTGCTTTGCGAAAAAAAAAAAAAAAATCCAACTTCAGTAAGTTTCTGTGGTTTCCACCGATGCAACATGAGGCTGAATGATGCGGTTCCCTGCTCAAGGCAGCTTTTCACTTTGTGGGAGAAATGTTCTTAATTGACCTGCCTGGTCAAATTAAACTGGGAAAAGTGAGTGCATTTTTATTAAATGCAATGTTGTTTAATGCAGCCACCTTAGACTACTGACAGAGACAAATGCACTTTATGGTTGAAGCATAATACAGTTGTAATGAAACCCAACCAGAACCTAATCTCTCTCTGCACCAGCTCAGTGTGTTTTAATAGGAATTACAGCTTTGGGTTACAGCGACTGGTGTGTGTGTGTGTGTGTGAGAGAGAGAGAGAGATGACTGAAAGAGCTAATGTTGCTTCCAGTCCCTGCTGACTTTGAGTGGTGAACATCAAAGACAAAACCGCTGAGTTTGATTTAAACCTCGCGACACAGTTCATCATCATGTTCATGTCCATGGGTGTAACGTTATCACAGGCTTCTTTCTTCCCTTTTCCTCCGTCTGCCTGTCTCCCAGTCTGTCTGCTATCTCTGTGTGGATTCATCTCCTCAACTTTTCCTCCTCTGCTCTCTCTCCCTCTCTCTCTCTCTCTCTCTCTCTCTCTCTCCTTTGCCTCTTTTTTGCCTCTATGCCCCTCTCATTCTTTTCTCCCTCATTCATTTTGGTTATTTTGCAAAATTGCAGCTGTCTCGATTGCAAATGGCTGGAGCGCCTCAACCGTTCCCGGTCAGTCGGTATTGACAGTTGACAGATAAAATTACATCCCGTGCAGTGTTGAAGGATTGTCTTCTGATCTATTTCCTGCTCATCCCTCTCATTGAGATCATTTTGGATGTTTTTGCTCCTACGAGGAGATGCGGGACTGCCAAAATGGTGTAGTTGGAGAAATAATAATCGTGTTTTCAGAGACATATCAAAGGGTTGAACTTTTTTAGAAAATGGTTTGACAGTCAGATTTGCCGAAAAAAGACTTCGTTCTTTTGTGGGAGCTCTCGAAGAATCTGAGCAGCAACGAGGATTACGCTCTGAGAACAAAACCAGCTTTAATAAACACTCCGGAGCATTGGATTTAATCCGAGTACACAAGGAAGATGATGGGATGGCGGAAGGGACGTTGGCATGAATGAATCAGTCGAGAATTTGAGAGAGATGTCAAGCAGTGCTGGTCACACCTGCATGATTATAACTGGACGTTGCCAGTCGAGTGATATTCAAACAGATCCATTCTGCTGCATCAGGTTTAAGTACAGAGCCACCGGAGCATCTCTTCACACATGAAGGAGAGATACTGCAGATCTTTCCTCCCTGCAGCTGGTTGGGCAATCAGCACCGCTTTCACCAGAGCGTGCACGTCTAAACGGACATTCATGTGCAAAATCTATATGTAACAACAGGTGCAACGTTGAAGTTTCTCAAGAAGTAAATAGTAGTTTTTTTATGTGGTCATTTATTTATGTGCTCTTTAAGCTGTTTTACGTTTGTAACACTATAAATTTTCCCACTGAGGAGTTAATAAATGATTATCTTACCTCACCATATGTCCAGTTCTCCCAACAGAAAGCACTTTCAGCGTTGTCCAAATGTGGCATTTACCTCCCGTTTCCTTTACAAAGTGCGTCATAAATTAGAAATGCAAAATGTTTTTGATGGGTGTCCACTTTGAGGCACATCTGAGGATTTGACTTCAAATCCGCATCAAAAAAGGGACGTTACTAGTCAGAAACATCATCCTCTGTTCCAGTTCATTGAGTTTCAGTACAGCCACAGCTCACCTGAAAGTTACTGTATGAAGTTCGATCTTCTCCGGCTCCCTCTGTACACCATTTAGTCTTTGTGGCCCACATCCTCCACCCGCCATCTTTTGCAACTTTTCTTAGTAATTTCGGTGCAGATTTAATATTTTAAGTGTTTTTGATGGATGCCCTCCTCTGTTTTAGTGCAGGGACATGAGAGAATTTCTATTTTCTGTTATTCATTCAATTTGGGCCTTTTTTTTTTTTTCTTCCCCCGAATGAGTGTCAAGGCCCGAAATTCTGCTTGTGAGTGCAAAAACTCATTATGTGTAGAATACATGTCTAGTCTTCGTAGCTTTCCATAATCTTAACATTAACCAGCATGTCCCAGTGTGTGTGTGCGGCAGCGTGCTTCACTTTGTACGTACTAAGCCCCAGTAACGGAGGCAGAACGCCATGCATAATTTTTCCACATACATTTTTATTAACTCTATCTCGCTATGTAGATGCGTGCTCGTGGATGTTCTTTCATCACCATATGCCGTGTTTTTCCACACTTTATCTGCTCTCCCTGTCTCCCCCTCTGAATCTCACCCAGCCTCTCTGCTCCATTTCTCTCTCTTATAAGGGGAAACTGTAGCTGCGGGAATTTTTCCACTGACACTTGCTAGTAAAACTGTTGAAGTATCTCATATGATCCTCTCCTCCTCTCCGCTCCTCTCCACTTCTTTCCCAGGGTATCTGAAGGTAGAAAAAAAAATTCATTATTCAACTGAGGCATTAGATTACAAAAAAAATCCTCCATTTTGGCTCGTCAAGTGTTTGTCTGCAGCCACTTTAGTCAAACCAGAGTGTAGAGTTAATGTTGGGAGATAATTGCCTTTAAGTAAAAATAGGTTGGCTTTTCTAAACGCGCAGTTATACAGTTAGACCTTTAATGCCCGCCTGTTTTATGGAATCAAACTTCTAATAACGATATCTTCCGTTGAACTGAATTGCAGACCAACAAATGAAGTCCGGGGTTAGACTGCACAGTCCGGCTGGGGGCTCTTTCTTCCTGCAGTTGGGTGAAGTGGAAATTGCTTGTAGGTGTGAAAGGTTGTCTGTTTCAATGTGTCGGCCCGTTAATAGACTGGCTACCTGTCCGGTGTGTCCGGCGTGAGCCTGGTTCTGCAAACCGAGGTAATGAGAGTTCTTAAACGAAAACTGGCAGCACAAATGTCTCCTCCGGTTCACCATTACGGGGACGCTACAGAGACTGAGTGTCGCGAATCCATAAAGTTGGTGGGGTTGTGAGAAGTAGCTCCCCCATAATGCCGCTTTATGGTGTCTTCTCTTCCCTGCTTGACACCCACAGATTTCAAACCCCACACCTATCTGAAACATGGGCTTCATTCGTACAAATACAGAGTAACAAAGCAACGTATTGTGACTGAATCGTACGAATCGCACATGTTTCGAGAGGCCGACCCTGTGCGTCGTGAGTGAGACGTCTCTCGGCTCAGTTCAGCTTCGGGAGGTTCAGTTCTTTTCTCTCTCGGCGGAATTCATGTCTAAGCTCCCGTCTCAGTAATTAGCTGTGCGACTGTGCGGGCTGCGGATCCATACGACACCACAGGCCATACAGAGTTAAAGATGGCGTGAAGCGGTGCGGAGAGGGAGAGCGAGATAAGAGAGTGTCGAGGGCGAGCAGGCGGAGAGAGTGGGATGATGACAGCGACGAGGCGGGGCGGGGCTCCGAGAGGAGCGAGAGACGGGGACGGAGGTGAGACGGCGACGGGGAGGTGCCCGAAGAGCGCAGAAGAAGCGAGGGGGAGAGAGGCGACAAGTCGAGCTGCTCAAGTGCGGGGCTATTAGATTCAAAAGCTGAAAATGTGCGGTTAGGGCCTGCAATCTGAAGCAGACGGCAACTAAAGCAAATAATGGAACAGCAGCTATTTCAGCATCAGTGAGCTCATATGCGTCTATCCATAGATGTGCGTTTAATGTGACAAAGCTACCTACTTGAGCGGCGTTAGGTCACGGCGAGGGCTCATTTGGCGTTCCCGTTAAATGCACCAGGTGTGGCAGCTACTTCTGGAGAGCTCTGTTTATTTTTCTCACCGTTGTCAGCTTTAATTCAACAGAGGGATGGGTGCGGCTGGAACACGGAAATATAAAAAGACACGGGGATCAGACGTCAAGCAGAAACAAATATTAATTAAAAGCGCGTGTGTGATCTTTGCTGATATGTGAACCCGCGGAGTGCAAAGAACATATAGTGCTGAAAAAAAGAAGGAGCTGATTATGAGTCAGAACAGAAGGTGTCCTTAACGCGGCTGACATTTCATCAAACCGTCCTCGGGGCGCGCTGTTTATGTCGCTACACGTGCTTCCCCCGCGTGCGAGCCTCGATACCTCCGCCTTTAAGACGTGGGAGGAGCTGATACCATCTCATCATCTTCCCATCATTATTTCTGATGAGTCTGCCGAGGTAATATTCCTTATGATTTAAAATGCAAAAGAAAAAAAATGTTCCCCCCATCGCTAGAACTCATCACACCCACTCTTCACAAACTTTCTGTGCTGCTTTTATGTTATTTGGAGAGCTGAAAAGTCTACAGGTATTAGTACACAGATACGAGTGTGTGTATATAATACTGTACAACAACAGAGCCTAAAGAGCCCCGATAGTATTGTGATTTGACGTTCGATTCGCCCAAACCCCAGCTAACATGGAGGGGGCGTGATGGGGCGATTGGGATGTTTTGGCTTCACTTTTGGGAGATGCCATGTTTTCCATCTTTGTACTATCTTTGGTGCACCCTGAAAAGCAATAAAGTAATCAGAAAAAAATAAGGAAATGAATAATTATTAGTGGGTGAGGGTAAGATTTAAGCTTAATTTAAGTGAAATTAAGCTTTTTTCCACCTGCTCTATTGACTTTTCTTTGAACTCATCCTATTCATTGTGGAGATTCAGAAGAATTCAGTGTTTATCTGATGGTATCTGTGCGAGCCTCCTGCATCAGGTCAAACAGACCTGATTTTACTGCGAATCATTTAAAACGTTTCTTTTCCCAACCGAGGACTTTTATTTGCTTTTATTAAACCAAATTTTACCTTTACAAGTGGCAGATCAGACAGCACTCTTACAAATCTTATTTTCCTGTTTTTATGTGTTCTTACTCGTGCACATGTGGGTGTGTGTGGATCTCCCTGTGCGCGGTTAAGGTGTAAATTCCTGCTTCCACCTACAGAGAATCAGCATCCCTTGTTTTTTTCTGGCACGTGCGTGTGCGGGACGAGGCTTGTGTTGCTTTTTCTGTATGTGTCGCACGCTGTATGTGTGTTGTGGGAAAGACTTTGCATCCAGCCCTCCTTCCTCTGTGCTTGTGCGCACACTTAAACACGTCCTCACGCGTACGCCGAGCCACATCATCGCCAGCTCCCCGCGCAAATCCCCTCTCACTTCTCCCCTCTCTGACCCAGTGAAACATCCCATAATCTCCCTCATCATTGCCATGCCGGTGGTGTCGTCACTTCCAAGGGATCTTCCCCATCTCCCCGACCTCCTGGGCAACCCTGAGGGTGACCTGGAGTTGAACCCGCAACCCTTCTCCCATTAGGATCAATACTGAGATCTGAGCGGCCCCGCCAATGTGCCTAAATCCTACCGTGGCACCTCTGGCATACTGATGTGTGTGTGTGAGTGTGTGTGTGTGTGTGTG
>JAOXYL010000086.1:21685593-21700891 GCA_028564955.1 Terapon puta | reverse complement strand
CATTTCAGCTTCAGTTATTACCGCGTTCACCACCGGGAACTTCAGCCTGACCACATTTGATAATAACTGTGAGTTCTTCTCTTGGACATTTTGCACCAAATGTCCTCCTGGGATAAATAAAGTGTCTCGATTCTGATTGTGACTTATTTTCCAGTGTGGCGTTTTATGGTTGTCTCACCACGGGGCTGGTGTTAGCAGGTGTTCTTCTAAGTTCCTAACAGATGCTTGTTTGTAAAGGTGGAACAAGTTTTAGTCATTTTTAAAGTAAAAATGCCACAAATTTGCAAGTTTCAGCTTCTGATCTGTGAGGATTGGATTATTTTTAGAGCTGCCAGGTTGAAGATGTCCCCTACGACTTTGAGAAACCTTGATTGTTCTGACTTTCTCCAGACAGGATGATTAATCAATGAATCATTCTGTTCGAGAAAATTGAAGAAAATGATTTTTTTTTCAGCAAAATTTAGCTGCAATCAAAGTCACTCGAGTCTCACTTGCTGTTGCTAATTGAGCCTCGTCTCGTTTGCTGTGTGAATCAGATCGGGACTCCGAGGGCAAAGACTGAACATTGTTATCAAAAATTCTGGATAATTTTCAAATCCATGCAGCGCTTTTTTTTATTTATTATTTTTTTTTAGCCCGCTAGCCGCTCTAGCACCTGCTGTTTTTCCATTTCGTTTCATGAACACAGCCCGAGCGGACAGTTAAAATGCTCCACGGTGACGGCCGCTGATCAGAATAGGTATGAAAGCACGCAAGATAAATATCTGCAACGACATACCTAATAACAAAATATCCCCCCTCCCCCTCCCCGCACTCCATCGGTTTACTCTCCGGGTTCGGGGTGTTTGGTACTTACACGACTGAGGCACTCGCGCAACAATAGGAGGGGAAGGAGAAAATGAGACGTACTGAATGTGAACACGCTCATGGGAATACAGATAGAGACTGAGCGATACAGCAGGAGACAGTGTACAGCAGAACAAACGAAGCAGGGAGTGAATAATAGAACAAGAGGACAAGCAAAGCAAAGAGACGAGCGCCGTGTCGAGTTTGTTTAAAAAAGAAAGGGAGAAAAATAAAAAAAGAGGAAAATCCTACCACGCCACCTGAAAATGCAACAGATCTGTTCTTATCCCAGTTTTACAGCAGATCAAATGCTTGTTTTTTTTTTTGCGCTGGAATCCAACAATGGAGTAATTCTCCCTTCATCTCTTACTGAGATTTACATCATCCGTAAGATCTTGAGCAGCGCAGACACCGGGCGCCGTCTGCGCTTTCATCCGGATTGATTTATTAGCGGTCGCTGAAGTTTATGCGCGGTCCTGGGTTTTTTATTCGTTTCGAGGTGGCTATTTGCGCGGTTAAAAAAAAAAAAAAAAACGCTGCCATTTAACGTCTTTGATGATTTTTAACGGCAATTGAAGGATCGCTCCGTTTTTCTCCGGGAATTGAAGACTTTCGCGACGTCCGCGATTTCCCTAAATTCGCCCAAATTTCGCCTGTAATTCTCTTCGGCGTCCCGAAACGGGGGAGCGTTTCCGCCCGACCAGCCAACAGCTGTGAAATAATTGATGAGCGCGATGATAAAGCACGACTCGTTAGTGATTTTTCATTTTCCCATCATCATCTGGAGCGACCGTCGCGCCGTTCGCCAGCCACAGCTGACTAAACAATCAGGAAATAACTGCAGCTGATTTAAAGGCTGTGGTGAAAAAATGTCTCGGAAACAACGGCTTAAAGTAAATTGAAGCATTTTTTTTACTTTATTAAAGTATTGATTGTTGATGAAAGTGGGTGGACTGATTGGGGGAGCAGCTGAACGACCCTCCGGCTTCCCCTCCTCTTTCTTCTCCTCCTCCTATCTTTCACCTCCCCATCCCCTCCTCTCCTCTCCTGCCCTTTCTTCACACTCCCTCCCTCCCTCCCTCCCGGACGGCGAACGAAATCATTCTCGGTAAATTACCCGTCTCTGTCTTTTCCTTTTTGTCTAGTGGTTTGAGGCTTCCGCAAATTCTCCCTGAGACAAACATCAAAGATCTTCCAAACCACTTTACAATTAGAGTAGAGAGGAGAAGCTTAAAATGGAAGATCTGCGCTTCCACTTTGAAGACCGCGCGCTCGATGGAAAAGGCAGAGGAGAAGACGAGAGCTGTTGTCTGAAAGTTTTTTTCTTTTTCTTTCTTTCTTTTGAGGAAGAAAGACGTTAATTACACATCGCGCCTGATTACCTGAATATTTGATTTCGGTGGGAATTGGGATCGTCTGATTGGACGGTCTGTTTCTCGCCCTCCGCTGGGCGTTCCAGTTTCTTTCAAAGAGATTCAGGTGTTTTGAGGTTGTCGAAATCCCCCGAAGAGCGAGAGGTCAGCCGGCAGCAAGACGGGTCAGGAGGTAGAGAGTCCAAAACAGACACAGACATAAAGTCACACAAGGGGACCTGAGAAAGTTAACTTTAAAAAAAAAAAAACAACAATAAAACGTAGCCACACGTAGACAAATAAACAGTCACGCACACTTTTAATTGAAAGGAGCAAAAAGGGGTGTGAGCGCCACATTTTATTTTTCTAATGCGTCTCAGTATCGGCAGCCAAACATTGATTAGTCATTAGCGGCGGGCGGTGTTAGTCCCTCTTCAACCTCACGTCCTGCTGAGAGAGAATGACAGAGAGGGAGGGAGAGATAGAGAGAGAGGGAGAGAGAGAGAGAGAGAGAGGGAGGGGTGGCTTTCCAGAAAATACAAATATATGATAAATAACTTTGCAGGAAGAAAAAAAGGAAAAAAAAACTTTAAGGCTGACAGACAGAAAAAATCAGACAGATAAACACACATAACCGGACTCTGTGTGTGTGTGTGTGTGTGTGTTTGTGTGTCATCCCTCCATCCATACCTGTCAGCTGCAGTTCAATACTTCACGGCACATATAGCGCCGTACAAGCTAGAAATAGAAAAGAGAGAGAGAGGCAATTTACGCGAGGTACCTGCAGACGTACTGTTGTAAGTATCAGACGCAACTTCATTTATCGCAGCAAACAAAGGCCTCAAAAGAGCGGCGTTGCATTTTGATTGCGTGGTCCAGACACGAGCGCTCACAATGCTGACTTTCAGTTTCGTAGGACGGCAGACAGAGAGCAAAGCAAAGCCACCGAGGTAAGACTCTTCCCACCGGACGTTTTTCTGATTAGCGAGCAGATAACGGCGTCTGTGTGAGAGATGTAAATAAAGCTTATTTGAATTGGAGAGAGGGGGGGGGGAGATAGAGACACAGGGGGGGAGAGTCTGATCCCTGTTTACCTGCAGTGCACCTTTTGTGGCTCTTCACGCGACATTGAACGCTTTTAATTTTGACTTTTTTTCAGCACATTTACATTTACTCACCTGCAGACAACCTGACCCCTCTCAAACTTCCCCCGACATTTTCCCCCCGTCTCCGCCCCCTCCCACCGCCCGCGTGCAGTCCGGAGCATTAGGTGTGTTACGTTATTAATTACAGCTGTTCTTATCCACTCAGTCGCAGGCGGAGCTGTGACTAACCCGGCAGATAAACTGCAGAGATAAGCAGCGTCATGGGCATGCTGGTGCCTGCTCAAACTTAATGATAGCTGCCTTGTTGATTGCTCTGAAGCCAATTATGGTGCTAGGTAATTGGGGTTGATTGCTTTGGGGCCAATTATGTCCTCTTGCACACCCGGTGCCTTTATTTTATTTTTTTTTCTGCGGCGGCGCATCGGGGCGCCGTTATTTTGTGTGGTCAAATCCAGTGTGGTCTTAAATGATAACATCAAGCTCCTGTTACACTCAGACATTTTACTTCCAATTTGGGTATTTTTCACTGTGATTCTTCCCTTCACTCGAAGTAAAAAGTTTTCTCGGGCTCTTTGTATGCCGACTTGTGTTGCAGTAACCTATCGAAAGCCCAATTAGAGCGCTGCGGTCTCAGCGATCGCAGCAGACGAATGAATGTGCTCATTATCTTGCGCGGTCGTACAGTAGGTGTCATTACTGTCCATTCTGGCCGAGCCGGAGGAGCGACAGTGGGCTGCAGACCCGGGGCCGGGTGGCTGAACACTGAGGTAGTCTTTCGCAGCCGGCGCTGGAATGACTGAACAGAGTATTTTTGAACTTCAAACCGCCTGAATCCCTCTTAGATTTTCGGCCGAATTGGGCGAGAACAAGGTTTGAAGTCAGTGTGTGTTTATGTGACAAAAACTGCATTTTCCTCCTTTTTTTTTTTTTTTCAAATAAACAAAACATCTCTTTGCCAAAGCCAGAGCTCTTTTTTTTTTTCAAACCTGATGGAAAAAAAACAACTTTTTCTCATTTCTATTAAAGCGGCCTTCAGTATTTGCAGTCTCGTTGGAGGTGGTGATTAATGCTTCTTTGTGTGATTGCACAACAGCTGCTGCTAGTTGGACTGAAGGACTTATTCATTTTAGGGAATGCAGCGACAATTGAGAGATAGTGCCGTCGAAGTCGCAGGAACTCAAAAGACGGCGTGCGTTATATCTTCCACGTTATCGGTAATTTGACTTGTAAAACATTTTTTTTTTAAAGTCAAATTAGACGTCGTTTCTTTTTTTTTTTTTAACGCTCGGTTTGTTTTTCACTCATTAGCAGCTTCCCTTATGCTGCGTCAAACAAAAAGGTGCTGCAATTACTGCGAGTTATTAAAAAAAAAAGAGCCACATTTGAGAATGAAATGTCTCACCCGCATCGTTTTATATCGCATTCCTTGGCCCAACAATGCCGGCTTCATTAGCCAGATAATGAAAAGTGTGGTCGTGCAGTAATTGTATGTAACTTGCGCGGTCACACAGAAAGTGCAGCCGTTGCATGCGGTTGCCCTCCGTGGCGGCGTGTGGGCTCTCCTTCAGGTATCATTATCGTCAGCGGTCGCACAATAATGTACGAATGTGCTCCAACGGGGGAGCTTGTGGGTTCACAGTGAGTCGGCTCTGAAGACAAATAAGCCAGTTGTGGTTTTATCAGAGAAAGGGGAAAAACAAGGAGGGTAGACGGAGGGTTTTCACGTCTATTTAGATACATATAAATGATATTTACGTTCTAAATCCAGGAAGATTTGATATTTTGTTGGTGTAGGAGATGAAAGGCCCGGAGGATGAGTTCGGCGAATGGTTGGACGGGGGAAAAAAAAGACACCTAGTTAAGTTGGTTGTTCGGGAGGAAAATGCTCTGAAGTGAGGAAACCTTCCCCAAACTTCTTTTTGAGGGAGCTTGAAAGACTTTCGAAACGCAGTCGAGGTCCTTGATGTGCTCACAAAAACAAGACGGTATATTGGCAACACATGCAGTCGGCGAGGGCTCGCAGGCGAATTCAAAGAGGGAGAAACCAAAACCAGTTTGTTTTTCGGGGAGTTTGCATTCAGTCGCAAACTTTTCCACTTAGTGATCCACTTTTTTTTTTTTTGTAGATAATACAGTGCCACAAACCTAAAAGAGAGGATGAGAAGCAAAGACACAAATAGCACTGCTAAAGGACTCTCAGAGATGTTTCCCATGTGGGACGAGGCTGATGTAATATTTAAAGGTACAAGGGGCAGTGGTGTCACCTCCGCGAGCTTTTAGACCTCTCTGAATAGCAGTCAAACACCGCCAACTCCCCCCGGTGCAAAATGGCTGTACACAAGTGATGTGACATCAAGCAAAAGCAGAGCATAGGTTATAGACTATTTATGCGATTATGCAGCCCCTCAGCTATAGCTCGGTCTCCGCGGCGACACGTCCACCTGTTCGGGACCGTCTGTCTGCATCAGCGCCATCTCATCTTCCACACCAGCCAGTTCAATGGAGAAAAAAGCCATTTTTGTGACACTTCTTCTCCACCACTGTGCTGAGGGTTTCAATTAAAAGCTCTCCACCCCAGATTATGTAAATGCATTCTAAGTTTAGCACCTTATGTGCACGTATGGACCTGTTTCCATTTAACACCGCTGTTTTTTCTTTTTTTTTTTTTTTTTTTTTTCCCCGGTCTGTCATACTGATGCTCGGGCTCGGCGCCAGCTCAGCTCTGGCTGTTTCGCGACACGGAAATCCCATTTGAAGCACGGCACCGGTGACATTACGGATTAAACATTTTGCTTCATAGCTTCAACTTTTGCCATTTTTAACTCTGAGCGGCCGTGTCCGCGGGAGCACTAACGGCTCCGTGTCAGATCCGCTACATTGTTAATGGCCGAAGAGAAGGCGGCACTTTGACTCCAGGCCGCGCTCGTCTTAACAAAGAACCCCCCGCCTCTCGACTCAGGAGGAAAAAGACATCCGCCGTGCGATGGATTACGTCGGGCAAGGGGGAAATATTTGCTATACTTCAGTTCCTGCTGCTCAAACGTACACGCGCCTCCAAATAAGCAGCGCGGGTTCTGTGCGACTTAACTCGGGTAAAGTTCAGTTCGCACTCCGGTGCAGTGAGACTGTTTGAATTATTGATATGCCAGCTGAAATAGAGTACGACAAATACGCAGGCACGCGCGCGGACGCACATATTCCGAGACAGATTACATGAACTTTCGAGCCCGTGGCCCGTGGGACCTTTCAGCGCCTTTCTCTAATGTCTAGAAAGTTCAGTGTGTGTGTGTGTGTGTGAGTGTGACAACAGGCCCTTTCATAAAGGTCTTGACCCTTCATCTACCTTTGGGCTTCGACTGCATGCTGGCTGCCCCCGGAAAGACCTACATGTTTGTGTCTCTTTCCCTTTTTTTTTTTTTTCCCATTGTTTTTTTTTTTTCTCCTCCTCCTCCCTTGCTGCCTGTCTTCTGTCTCGCTCGCTTTTGCTGTCAACACAGTTAATTTCAAAAGACTCCGCCGAAGCCGCCTTTTCTTTTAGTTAATATTCATACTCGTCTTTCTTTCGCTGACAGACAGCCAACCTAGATACCCCTCTCTGCATCCTTCGCCCCCCCCCCATCCTGCAGATTTCCTCACATTTTGATCTCTCTAACCTCTTTTCCCCCCCTGTGCTGCTCTCTCTCCTTTTCTGCCTCTCGTTCGTACACACACTCATACATATTCCCTTTCTAGGATGATCTCCCTCTCTCTCACATAGCACAAACACACACATGCATTCTCACACTCTATCACACACTTAAAAAAAAATAAATAAATAAATAAAATCGTCCGTCATATTTACATCTCATGTTAAATGGATAAGCTGAGAGATGGTGTCCTGTCTCATCTGCAGTGAGAGGGAGAGGACAGGTTCTGAGATTGCATCTCCATCCGATCAACGGCTGCTGAGGTGAAACTCCGTCATACGGTGTCGTTACAGTAACAGCGATTTTTTTTTTTTTTGCGCTAATGCATCAACAGCATCCCGCCTGTGTTTCTCTCTCCGCATCGCGTCTTTGACTGTCGTAACTTCTCGACAAAACACGATGTCGAACGCGGCGCTGACAGCGACGTGCCCTTCCCCTGACTCGGGAAGTCGCGCAAAGATCTGTCAAGCCCCAAACTGCAAATTACCGACGTGACGCGCTGGAGTCGGCGGCCATTTTTAGACTCCTTCTCTCCTTCAGGCTTTCCGCACAAACCAGGTGAAAAAAAAAAAAATCTGGAAAGTAGGTCGGGGGATGTAAAAGCGGCGCGTCGTCGGAGCTGCTCGGAGTGACCTGAATCATTAAAGAAAGAAACAATCGGGCTTCACGTCAGCAGATTCGGAGAGTGTTCGTTTGAAGGGGACGCTGTCTTGTTGAGTCATAACCTGACTCAGGCCGCCGTCTGAGTTTTTCAAAAAAACTGGGTTACTTTTAAAGGACACTGCAGTCATAATATAAGACAGTAAACAAACAGAGTGATTGATGTTAATGTGAAAACCCTGGTGGGTAAAGGATGCTCCAACTCTACTATTACCATTGATTATTATAGAGACATTTTGGCGTATTCCCACAAAAGAGGTGTTTTTATTTCGTATTTATCTTTATATGAGCCGCGACGCGTGGACTTTCCTGAAAGAGCTGCACTTACCTTCAATCTTCGACTCCCTCTCTGCCGAGCACAGAACCTGTAATTGAACAAACCAATGTCATCTCCTTGGTCTGCGGCCAAGTCATGTAGAAATACCTACGGGCCGAGCGGAGCGGGGGGGGGGGGGGGAACGCGGCGCCGTAATGGCCCCCGCGCTTCCTGCGGTTCGATAAACGTCACGGCGAGTCGCGGCGAACAGCGAGGCAACAAGGCGAGGCGGCGTGACAGCCGCGGGACGAGAGATGCACTCTGCCAGTTAGATGCTCGACTCGTGTACATGATTTAGTGTCTCCTGCTAATCTTCTCTCTCTCCATCACTCAGCGTTTCTTTCCCCCCCCCTCTCTCTCTCTTTTCTCTCTCTTTACGTCTGTCTTGTTGTTGACTTCGCCCGCTCCGCCGTTTCGCTCCGCTGCTCCGTCTCCTTGTCTGTCTCTTAGTCACCTTGAGATTCTGAGTGTCCATTAAAGGCTTTCAACTTTTCTGAAGCGCGGTGCTTTCAGAGCCTTTCTGGGTTTACATTATTTTCACCCACGACTGGCTACTCTCATCCCAACATAAAAAAAAAAAGACACGTACACAAGGGTCACAATACTGAGGATAAAACTCAAAGAGTAATGTTAATGGCTGGTGCGCGCCCACTCCTGTGTTTGCATGCCGACCATTTTTCACGTTTTCTTCTCCCACTTTCGGCCGATAAAAGTCCTTCCTCTCCCGCAGCTCCACCGCTGATCTCTTGTTCTATATGTAAATCCCGCAGTAATGGCTCTTGACCCGGGGGGCCGAGCCCGGCGGCCGCGTGTCATTGTGCATCAATAACACACACACGCACGGGGCAAATAAGAGGTTTCGCTGGCGGTGGCGGGGATATTGAGTTTTGCGGGTTTGTGACGAGACGGCACGGAAACACATCGGCGCAAAACGGATGAGGAACAATGGAAAGTCAGAAGTATTGAGTCTTCTCTGTGTGTGTGTGTGTGTGGTCCTGTCAGCTTTTCAAAGCGGCACCAGTAGATTGGTTTGTCATGTTGCTGACTGGGTGCTTCAGTTTTTATCCAGGGCAGAGCCTTTTTTTCCTCGGCCCCACACACACACATAAACGCAGCGGGTTTGTCTGTCTGCGCCGGCTCAAACCGCTGTCCCGGTTTCAGAACGGCCATTTGTCAAAGTCACTCCCTTTATGTGCCGGGAAGTTATGTGGGGCTTTCTTTTTCTCTGCGTGTCTCCTCCTTTGTTTGTTTGTTTGCGTGTTTGCGCGTATGCGAAATATCTGCCTCTCGCTTTTCCTTTCATAGCCCCGTTTTCTCGGCCCCTTTGTGCCGCGTATCTGCAGTTTGTGTGGGTTGACTCGCGTGTCGCTTTTGCGGGATAAATCAGTTCTTGTCTGAGCGTTTTTCGGGCTCCGCTTCTGATGCGGGAAGCTGGAAAGGTTTTTTCTTCGTATTTTCATGTTTTCGCCATCATCACAACAACGTAAAACTGCTCTTTATTAATATGACGACACATTTGTTGCTGCCCGATTTGATCCTGTTTAATGTGGTCGAACCCCCCTTTCGGTCACCTAACTGACCTCGCCATAAAACGCTGCTATAATACTCGGTAAAGTTTATTATTAACTGGCCATGCATCATTAAAGGTGCACAAGACCAAAGCTTGTTTCCTCTTAATCACGATCATTTAAATGCCACCGTTAAACAGCCGAGCGTCGCACAGACACAGAGCGGTGGGGAACGTTTCTCTGTACACGTGCCTTTTATTTTTATAGACTCACATATATATGTGCTTACATACATTATAAATGTTTTTCCTGCATGTGGGTGTTGAAGCGTAGTCACAAGAATATGTGTAAGTAAGTATGTGTGTGTGTGATTTGTGTGCATATGTGCCCTTTGAATCATATTAAACAAGAGAAGCCTGTGTACTGAGGAAGTAAGAATATAGAAGAATAGAATATATCTTTGTAGTGCTAAAAGATGCATAAAACAGTATAAAATGTAAGAATAAAAAGAGAAACCGGCACTGAAAAACAAATCTAATAAACATATAGAGATGCTGCATCGCATTTATAGATAATAATGTTACTCAGTGGGACAATATTAATTCTGTTTCAATCATTGTTAGTGTTCCAAGAGTGAGCACAGTTGAGGGATTTGCATGACGACTCATCAGGCAAATGAGTTTTAAATGAAATGAATGAAGAGATGGAGCCCGTATATACGTACGCTAAACGCAGGCGGAGAAACGGAGATTACCGCGGCGGTGCACTAACACCTCTTCAGCTATTACTTTGGAGACTGTGTGTGTGTGTGTGTGTGTGCGTTTATGTGTGTGTGTACGTACAGTATAGCCGTCGGCCAGCTGCTCCCCAATTACACAAATGGAGCTCTGAACAGGTGGAGGATGGAGGAGGATTTTACCCCGGCCATCTATGTCTGTCACAAACATACGGGCGAACGGCGTCCAGTGGATATAATGTATGTACACAGATAAACAAAACACGCCGCCCAGTAAGAACAGCTTGTGTGTGTGCGTGTGCGTGCGGGCGGGCGGATGCGTTCATTTGATATGGTATTTTCAACCTAGATGCATATCATTTGATTATATTTGCAGCCCACATACAGATTTCACACAACAATCTCAAGTCTGGATGATCTTTTTTTTTTTTTTTTTTTTTTTTTTTTTTTTTACTGCATTTGAACATTTATTTTATTTTTATTTTTTTCTCGCATTTCTTCAGGTTTTCGAGTACACCTTGCTGCGCGCGCTCTCACATCTGTGTAAGAATTTCTCCTAAGTTAGAGCTCTACGGATGTGCACAAACAACCCTCTGTGTAAATAGCTCATTAGCGCTGGGCGGGGGGTGTGTGTGGGGGGGGGGGGCAGCGTACCCTTGTGTGCATGTGTGTGTATGTCTCTATGTATGTGTTGATTGATGGGGTCACAGCAGGGTGCCAGGCCTACTTACCCCTCCTCCTCCTCCTCCTCCTCCTCCTCCTCCCCCCGTTTCCCCCCCTCCCGCCGCTCTGTTCCATCCTCGTTTAATCTGCCAGTGGAGGCGAAGGGAGCGAGAGTCACCGAGGGACACTGCTCGTCTTCAAACATCGCACTCTCTCTTTTCACCGTCTCCATCTCTCTCTCTCTCTCTCTCTCTCTCTCTCGTCACCTTGTCTCTTTACTTTGCCCTCCCCTCTCCCTCCGTTCCTCCTCCTCGCAGTTTTGTCTCCGTTTTGAACTTCCCTCCCGCCTCCCTCGTCGCCTCGCCTGCCTCGTCTCTCGGCGCGCGCGGCCTCGCTGATGCAAGGCACCTTGTCATTTTTTTTCGTTTTGCGCTCTCCACTTTTGTTTTTCCTCCTTTTGTCTGAATCAGAGCTCATCAGCCCTCAATGTTTTTTTTTTCTTGCTCTGATTTGAAATACTATTGGGAACGTTATAAAGACAGACCCGGTCTCACTTACGACTCCCCGTTTGACACACTTATTTATTTTTCTGCCGTCTGGATATCTACTCTGATGTCTGAGACCCTCCAACCCCTTCCACACCCTTTTGTCTGTGTTTCTTATCAACCCTGCCTTTCTCGAAGGCAACCAGGGCAGAGAAGTCTAATAACTGTATCTTTCGAGTGTGTGTCGAGACAAAGAGGGAAGGAGAGAGTGTGGAGAAACAGGCGCTAAACGATAACTAAATCAACATTTTTTTGCAGAGCTTTAACAACGGCGAGGCATACATTTAAAAGTAAAGTAGGAATCGAGTGAGAAAACAACGTCTGCTGTTTTGTTTTTGAGTGTTTTTCAGCGACGGCCCTGTTTCGTGTCCTCTCTTTTTCCACTTTTTCCTCTCCGAAACACACACACTGCCATCACTTTTTGCTGAATGGCCATTCAGAAGTTTTTCATATCTATAAAATGTTTTTGAAACAGCTGCTGGAGGAAAAAGGTCATTTTACTCTTCGCCTGTTTTCTTTCTGCAATAAATTGGAAAAAAAAATCAAATCGCCCACTAAATGTATAGGCGGTAAATGGTAGACAAGTAAATATTTTTTGGAGAGTGGAGCAGCAAAACCTTTCTAGGTCTTAGTTATATCAGGACAGACTGCTTCTACTTGCAAGTTTGCAAATGTTATTCGTTTGAAACGAATGAAAAACACATTTACAAATTAAATTAGTCCCCCTGTTGATTCTCCATTAACGAAGTGAGTGTTCCTGATCATTTCTGAAGGCTTTTCAAAGGACGGTCAATCAGCACATCAGCGTGTTTATCATTTAAGAGTGTGTGTGTGTGTGTGTGTGGAGGGGAGTGTCACTGCAGCAGTGTGTGTTTGGTCGTCAAATGAAAATGAATAGGGGGCGGTGGAGGGTATTGTGCGGAGTGAATGGCTACTTAAAGACCACCATCGCAGCTGATGAACGCACACACACACCCACGCGCTGAAAAAAAAAACACTAAAACACTTGACCTTTGACCTCACGTCCTCTGGAGCCGAGTCATTTTATTGGCTTTCCATCCTTTTGCCCCGTCCAGTCCAAACAAACGGGCTCTTTGTTTATGAACTCTGGCTTTGTTACTGTGTCAATCTACTGCTGCCCGGTTTGCCTCTGTGTGTGTGTGTGTGTGTGTGTGTGTGTGTGTGTGACGCCGGCATGCCTGTTTTTGTGCGCGTGTTTACGCTTGGCTTTCCTGACAAAGAGAAAGTGCTTTTTGATTGTCTTCCTGCGCTAATGTCAAACAACGGCTTAACCAAAGCCAGCAGTAGCGACGGTCGGGAGGGAGACAGGTGGACTGTCGGGCCAAGAGACAGACAGGCAGGCAGCAGTCAAACATCCAGACAGGCGGGGAGGCGAGGAAAAAGTCGGGGAGTAAACACGGCGAGACTTTGCGTGTTTGTAGAGGAGATTTACAGTCAGATAGCCTTCGTCAAACACTCGTCTTTCTTTGGCGTAAAGGAAAAAAAAAATGGAGAGCAAAAGACGGAGAAATGTGCACGAGGGGGAGAGAATGGGAGTCGTGGGAGGAGCGGACCTGAGCAATAATGAAACACGGATGGGGCAAATTGACAATAATCAAACTTTATATCGTTGCTATGGGAACAATGGCTGCGAGAGCCGGGTGGGAGAAAAAAGGTGCAGGAGACTTTGGTAATTATAGTGTGTGTGTGCGCCTACATATGTGAGAAATATCGTCTGAGTGCATTTTTCTTTCTTGTGAGGTGTTTATATCGACTCTAACACCATGTGTAGGTATGCAAAATGAACTTTTTTTTTTTTTTACATGCGAATTTTCTTCACATCTTTCTATGTGAAAAGGGGAGCTCTAATAACATCCTCCCACCTCCAACTCTGACGAACTTCTCCTCAGGTGATTATCTTCCGAGACTAATACAAATGGAAAAGGTAATTTGATGAATGAGAGAAAATGAGAAAGGGGCTCTATGTTATCTGAAGGATGAAAGGGAGAGATGGGGGGAGCGGGAAACTATATTTAGCTTATTATTATTAAGAGAATAACGTGCAGGCGGAGTGTAGATCAGGGTTTGCCCGTTCACGCTGGGACTTCATTCCAAATCGGGGAGGATTTTTTAATTAAACATGCGAGTATGGAAAGACGGCGTATGAAGGAAATATTCCACCGCTGGATAAATGTCAGCATCTAAACAACTGTTCAAGTGCAGGGCCAGTGAAAATACGCTTCACATGCCATTATCTGTAATAAAAGTCTCTTTCTTTGTGCCTTCATGTGCGTTGAACTTTGTTTTTGACATTTAAAAAAAAATCACACCAATATCACTTCTTCTGCTGCTTCATTAGATTCGTTTCAAAATAAAGCTTCGTGGAAATGCTCATCTTGCAGACTTTTAAATAAAGGCGAATCGCGAATGGGCTCCGCCGGCAGCTCGCCTCTCGCCCTCTTTTCTCCAACAAAAGTGTCATTTGTTGATACTTTCTGCTGCGGTTTCTTTTCTTTTTTTTTTTTTTTGTTGGTCACCCACACACTTTTTCTTTGTCTCCGTCTCTATATCTCCTCTTCATTTCCTGTCTCCTTCCCTTTCTGTGTGTGTGTTTGTGTGTGTCTGTCTCTCAACAATTGTTTTTCAGCAGAGGATTTATTGTTGTTGTGACAGTGTTAAAATTGTCTGAAAAAAGAAATGGCTCTTTTTTTTCGCTGCCCAACTCCTTTTAGCTTTGAAGCAACCTTTTTTTTGTGCGTTTATTTATTTCTGCGTCAGCAAATGAGATTTTTCCATCGTTATTTAGTCATTTCCTCCGCGTCCTTATGTTCGAGAGGGATCCGCTGGACACTTCACAGTCGGCCGACGCCCCTGAGAGTTAACATTTAAAGATTTAATTTGGCACTTTGCTGGAGCTGACACTGAAGTGCCTGGCATGCTTGGGGAAGCATAATTGTTTCATGTTGATCTGGATGGAAAACAACACGAGGAAAGCTTTCTCTACTGTACCGATGGGTTTAAAATAACATCGTCCCGACTCAGATTAGATGAGAATAGATTTACAGCACGTCGTTATATATTCCAGATGTTGCTTTTCTGCTCTCGGTCGCCAGAGGAAGTATTATTAGAGAGTTAAATCTTCAAGTTGACGTCGTCGTAGAAATCTCATGAACCTCCCCTCGTCACGAACAGGCGCGTGTTTGTGTGCGAGTCCGTTAAAGCGTCCAAAGGGCTTTTTGAAGGGAGGCACAAGCTAGTTCCTGTGAAACATTTGCAAAACGGGGGCCGCGTCGCAGCTTGACATGTTTACACTGCGTTTCGCCGCGCAGGATTTGCTGTTTGCTCGCCTTTTCCTTCGCCGGCTGCGTGGGTTTGGGGGGGCGGGGGTGGAGAAAACAAATCGTCTCTCTGTGGTCGGATGTAATTTGCGGTTATTTTTCAGTCGGTTTCCTAAGTTGGTCGGCGTTCTTATTATTAACAAAAACGCTGGTTGTGAAATCAACCCCACAAAAAATTTGCCGTTTCCCGTCGAGTGGATGATTCATTCTTTCATCCGCCACCCCCCGGCCGGGCTACTGATCCATTCATTTATTCACTCGTTCCTCTGTACAGTCAGTCAGTCAGTCAGCAAAGCTTGCTCCGAATTGTCTGCTGTGTAGTGAATACCTTCCAGACAATCAATAAGGCTTTAATTCATCGCTTAAAGATAATTTCATGCTCTCAGAAGCCCATTGGTTATATTAATACATCTATTAAGGCGCTGGGCTATGAACTTAATATTACTCAGCCTCAGAGGGAGTGGAAGAGAGAGAGAGAGAGAGAGCAAAGTGAAGAGTGCCATGACCAGGGCTATCTCTGCGTGTTAAATGGGAGTTTAAAC
>JAOXYL010000086.1:21617386-21630520 GCA_028564955.1 Terapon puta | reverse complement strand
ACACAAACTTATATTTGTAGTAATGTACAAACTTGCAGACAGAACTATGTGCACAGCATTTAACACCCCAACTGAGTCCTGTTCACCTCATGACACACTCATTAACATAACACATTTACAGTCGGGCCCAATTGTGTCATTGCCGTCTCGCAGGTATGCTCCAAAGTCGTGATACACAGTTTGGACGGATAAAAGGGGCAGATACTTTTACTTAGGTCATAAATCCTCCATTGAGTTGGATGAGGGGGGAGGAAAAAAAAAACAAAAAAAAAACTTGTTTTACTCATTCATCCCCTCCATATGTTCTTGTTTAGAAATCCATCACAGCACTCGATCAGCACCATAAATAAAGTCACCTGCTAAGTCCCGCAACACCGCCGCTCCTCTCAGGTTACACTTTGCTTTATGGCCTTTTTCAATGCCGGCTAATTATTTTAACATGTGTTAAGCTCGGCTGCCGGTGCGGGGGGACACGTCGTGTGGCAGCAGGTTATAGGAGGGGAGCAGAAAAATCGCTGGATTACAGAAAACATCGCTGTGTCAGGTTAGACCGAAGCTGAAATGGTGTAAAATAACGTAGTAAGAAGAGATAAGAAGACTCAGCATCGCCATGTGAAGAGCGGCTGCCCCATGTGAACCCTCCTTTATGCAGAGAAGAGTGGTGGCAGCGAGAGCAACACGAATGCACAGAAAAAAAAAGAGGAAAAAAAAAACATATTACGCACAAACGTCAGTTAAACAAAGCGCTCCTTCAATCCGTCCGTCCACCCACCCACCAGGTTTTTTTTTTTTTGTGTGTGTGCGTGTGTGTGTGTTTTCATTCACATCCTCTCCATTCTCCTTCCTTCGCCGCCTCCTGTTGTTCTTATTTAAACGTCTGGCTAATTGTCTTAAAGTCTGCCGCTGAAAATGAAAACAGCTGAGCCCCCTCTGAAACGTTTTGTGCGAGCGAAATGGCGACGCATTCCGCGCTGCTTTGTAATGCTGTCATTTATCACAGCGTGCGGACCATTAGTGTGAATCATTTATTGTCTTTGGCCTGCTTGAGATCCCAGAACTCTGGCAAGTCTATATGGAACCGAGAGCGAGGTTTAAATATTGCGCGTAGCGACTCGAGGGCCAAGTGTGCAACAAAGCAGCCTGTGTTTAGTGTGCGGAGCGGTTAAAGCACTTAGAGGCATGATCAGCTGTGTGCGTATGTGTGTGTGAAACAGTTGTAGGGACACTGATAAAAATGCAAATGACGTGTATCGGCGCGTGTGTGTGTGTGCGCGCGTGTGTGACTAAGAATATACAGCTAAGTGTTTTTCCTTGTTGTGTACATTTCCAAAGTGACAGGCCAGTGGGAGAAGTCGACGTATGCATGGCTGACTTCGAGCGAGGCCGTAATTACTGTGTCGTCGTTGCCATGGAAATGTGGGAACGAGCCTGGTTTTCAATGACACGGCACCATCTCCTGAACGCTCGTCCTAACTGCTGAATCACCGGGAAGGCTTTCTGCAAAATGGCCTCCCACACACCTCCGCAAACCATTGAGACTTTTTTTTTTGTTGTTGTTGTTGTCTTTTGATCGGATTACTGGTGTTGATGTTGTGTGTCATGTTTTCAGGGTTGTCCTAGTTAGAGATGATATAATTTCCCAGCATGCAAACACGCAGTTTTTTTTTTTTTCCATTTAAATCCAAGGGCCCGACGAACAGTTTCACCAATAAAACTCAATCACCCAGTGTCATTATGATGAAATTTTAGCAATGACTTCATCACACGCTCTCCCGTTCACCTAATACCCAGTCCTGCAGCGCTCATTATGTTCCTCGTCTCTCCCTTTCTCTCCCCTCAGACCTGAAGAAGTCATTCGAGCAGGAACCCCTGGGAAAGGAAGTATCTCTGGAGCAGGAAGTGCTGCTACAGTGTCGCCCTCCGGAGGGCATACCAGCTGCTGAGGTACGAGCACTTTTCCTTTTTAACCTCCACCTGACTCGAATATAAAGCGAGACGTGAGATTACGACAGAGAGACAGAGAGAGAGAGAGAGAGGGAGAGATGAACGGGGGAGGGGAGGGAGTGACTGAGGAGACGAGATGACAGAATGAAGACAAAAGAGGTTGTAAAAAAAAGAGATGTAAAAATAGAAATCATCAAGTGGAAATAACTTGAAAGTGCCACAGAAAAAAGTCAGTTATCGCGGATGTGACACTTTTTGAAATTGCCTCAAACTGTGAATGACAGACAAGCAGAACAGAGTGGTTGGATGGGTGCGTGCACTCTTTCACGGTCTGCAGTCAGTGGTTGAGGTGCTGAACAAAAATGCTTCCTCAACCTTTTGACAAATTTTGTTAAATAGACTTTTTCTTCTTTTTTTTCCTGTTACGCCGAGAGCAAAAACTGTGACGATTAATATCACAAAACTAGAAAAACTGGAAACGCCCATTCCAACAGGGCTCATCTCGACAGACAACGAACTGGGTTTAGTCACAGGAGTAAAAACAAAACAATCATGTAACCTCAATACAAGTAAAGGTGTTGTTGAATGAATTAAAAGTAATTCACCAACATGTTTTTTCCATTGTTTCGCGTTACGCAACAGCACCCGCGTCGCTCCGTCGTAGGGTGGGGGAGAAATCGGGGGGAACAGCCTGAATCTCGTTTTTGGCGACAGTTGCTTGAAAGCTCTGCCGCAGCGAGGTAACGCTGATCCAAAGATCCAAAGTTTAAACTTCGACTTAAAACGTCCCCGGAGAGCCAATTTGAGTTGCGGCAGGAGTTGCATAAAGAAAGCTCAATGACAGCAGAGGCTTAGCCCGCATTCCCGTGTTATTTTACATCTCCATCGCTCCCTCTCTCACCGTAGTACCTGGGCTTTGCAGGGAAATAATGAGGATAATTATTGAAAGTGGATCGCCCGCTTCCCCTCAAAGGGACTGGATAACGCTGCCATTCCTTTATCGTTAGTGCAGATGTACATATCCCTGAAAAGGAAACCAAAAAAAAAAAAAAAACAACTTATATTTCCTCCAATGAGCCACCTTGTAAAATCACTCCATCATTCTTTTGCCCGTTTAAGTAGCCGCTTTATTGCCTTGCCGGAGGACACTTTGATAAGGCAGACTGACTTTATGAGTTCAGAGGTTCCCAGCCATGCCAGCGACTCGAACAGGTGTGGATTTCAAGCCTACACACATAAATACACCCTGACACTCCCCTCCCCGATGTAAGGTAATCTCGCATGACTCCGGCACATTGTCGGCACATCGACGTTTTTATTCGCTCATCAAACGCGCCGCGCGGTAAACATCCGCTTCGGAGGAGCCACACATGTCACTTCCACTCCCCGAGGGCCTTAAATACAGACGGGAGCGTCGCTCACAATTCAGATTGTTCTTTACTTTCCCCGGTTTCATCTGGCTGCGTTCCCACCTGAATGGATAAAAAGACATAATTTCATTTAGGCGGTCACAGGGGAAGAGCGGCGCAGCACTTGGAGAGGGCTGCGCTACCGGATAAGGAGTCTCTGAATCAGGTTTCGCTCCTCGGGGTTTGATAGTCGCTTTCAATTGCACCTAAGTACACAGCTCCCCTGGGAGAGCGAGGGGGGGAGAGAGGGAAACTGGAAGAGAAGGGAGGGTGGGGGTGAGGGAGGTGCTCAGGCAGACTCGCATACAAATTGAGGGGAGAGCGCGCGGGGGCAAAGGCGGAGGCGAAGGTGGGGCGGAGAAGGGAGGAAAAAGACGAGAGAAAAGAAGGCGCAGTGATCTTTTCCCGTCCCCCCTTTTCACTTCCGCAAATCTCGAATTCTACTTCCGAGTGAAATTGACTTGTTCGTCATTGACCCGGCGGCTTAGCTTTGCACGAGAAGAGTTTCTCACGCAGAAACACGGAGGCTATTTTTTTCACTCTCTTTCTCACCCCTTTTTTTCTTTTTTTTTTTAATGCCACTCACCCACATTCGCACTCGTCTGGGAGACGAATCTCCACGCTAATGACTCATTACTACCGCCGCCACTTTGTTTTTTTTTTGTTTTTTTTTAACACCTGTTTGAACGCGATACATCCGTGCACGCGCGAGGAAAAGGCCGCACAAAAAACACACACTCCCTCACACACACACACACACACACACACACACACACACACCAACTCTCAAAGCTATTTTTCCAGTGAGTTCAATTTGCTTCCTTTCCCATTCCTCTCCCCTGTCATAATGGGATCTCGGGGCGAATGGATTGGTCTGTCTCCCCTGTCTGCTGAAGCTGATTAGAGGGATTTAGGTTTAAAACCCGCTGATGACCTCAGGTTGTAGCCCCGACTTTCTTTTTTTTTTTTTATCTCCCCCGACTTTCTATTTCTCTTTGTTCTTATCGTGCCCGCTCTCTATTTCCGCTGCTCTCCTCTTCCTGTTGCTCGGTCCTCACTCACCCGTCCTTTAACCCCCCCCCTTTCTTCCCCCTCCTTCCTTTGATTGACAGCTGTCGGTGTCCGGTGACCTCTCCTCTCAAAAACGTTCTAATATTAGCGGCCGGCGGCCGGTTGACGACTGTTGTAAAGTCGTCAAAGCGTCGGGGTTGGTGCCCTGAAAGGAGACACTCGCGCCGTAACGCCCAGCTGGCGTCACGTGTCAAACGCGCCGCTCCGAAGCCTCGAACACACGTACGCAACATTTTCATGCATAATCAGCATCCGCACAACATACGCACACGTTTACCCGCAGTGTCCATTTATACTGATGCGAGCGCCTTCGGGACAGATTAGACAGGGATCGTTTTAACTGCTGCACAACTGTTAGCCTTGAAAGGTCGGGGTCAAATCAATCTGAGATCGCAAAGAAAACGTCCGCGCACCGAGCGGACGAACCATCATTTCCTTTTTCCCTTCTCTCCTCCTCCGGCGCTGCTCTTGTCATCAGTCAGTCTCCTCTACGTGCTTTTTTTTTTTTTTTTTTCCCTCCCTCTCTTTCAATCTTAAGCCCCTGAGAGACACAATTTGAGGCATTGCGAAATCCTTGAGAAACATCTAAATCTCTTTAGACTGCGATAGAAAGCCTTTAAAAGCTGATGGAAAGCTATTGGATTCAGCGGGGAGGGTTCAGCAGTTCAACAGGGAAAGGCTTTATGGACACAGATGGTGAATTCAGAGAACTCGAGAACAAGCGCAGCACAATGTTCACTTTCAATGAAAAACCGCTCCGAATTGTATTCTTTTAGGCAAACTCCTGATTGGTATGATCGACCTCTTGTGGCTCAGAGCAAATCAAGATGATGGTTTTGTGGTTTGTGGAGGTAAAACTCAGCAGAAATGTGAAATTTAGATCTTTTCCCGTGAAAAAGTTGGGACGCGGAGGCCGCAGTCGGACACCCAGAGCACATTTATATCTTGAGACCCAAAGAGTGGGAGTGACCCCGCGGGCCAGACGAAGCCAGAGTAGCAGGTGGGGTTATGGATTTGTGTTTTTTTTTTTTTTTGTGTGTGTGTGTGTGTGCCTTTGCGTGCTTCTGCGACTGTGTGTGCGAATATTTGTGTATGTGCCTGTCTGCGTCTGTCTCGGCGTGTGAGTGATTACCCCAGCTGCAGTGAAATAAACACATCAGTGTGTGGTGACAGGCCCTCCACGTGTCTATCCCTAACACACACACACACACACACGCACATACAGACACACACACAGACAGTAACTGGATATGTGTCTGGAGCCGGGTCAAGTTCCCGTCACATTCTTAACCACTCAATCCACACCCTGAATTAGAATAAGTTATGCTCCGATAATGGCTCATAATCAGCGCGTACATTGTCTGTCTGAGTGGAATCTTTCACGTCAGGAGATAAATTATGAGAAAAATCAGCGACCTACTTTTTTCAAATATAACTGTAGGACTTTTTTTCATTTTATATCTCCTTTCGTTTAAAGGACGTGACGTTGCTCCGTGCGTCGGGGTGGCGAAGGGAGATTGGAGAGACGGGATTTAGATTCCAGCTTTGAGCTCCATATCAGCAAGACACACATCCTGCTGCTCGCTCGGATGTTGCTCTTATGTAGCTGATCACAGCCAGTTTTACCTTCAGGCAGAAAACACGCACACACACACACACACACACGTATATATCCCTATATGTACAGAAAACCTTCATGGGAGGGCACAGTATACCCACGCATGTTTGTGTGTGTGTGGTTTTACAAACAAACGTGAACAAATGTGTGTTTGTGTGAATCCAGGAGCTGCTGTTACACCCTCACAGCCACACACACACACACCAGCACACAAACTCACATTTGGCCTCCAACCTCCCTCGCAGTGACTGCCACTGTCATTTTTTGTGAACGACTTTCTGTGTTAACCGGTGTGGAATAAGTCTAGACACATGCATTTGTGTAACTACCTGTGTGTGTGTGTGTGTGTGTGCGTGTGTGTGAGTTTGTGGGTGTGTCTGTGTGTGCGTGAGTGACTCTTTGTGATGCAAATCATAGCAGACTTTTCTGTCAGAAGGCATCAGCGGTGCGGTGTGGCTAAATCGCCAATGGCTACCTCAGTCCAACACCAGTACAGTTTTACTGTACACACACACACACACACACACACACACAGACAGTACATTTCAGTCCCTGAAGTCACCATTGTTAATGTGTCATATGATGACGTTTACTAGCAGAATCTATCTGGAGGTTATAACATCTGTGCCGGCGGAGAGCTTTACATGGACAGTGAAGGTGACAGTGTGAATTAAACTGTCTAACAAATAAGACACGCTCTCTCCCTGTGTCCAGAGATAGAAGCAGATCTATTGAATTCCTTTAGCTGTAAACCGCTTTCAGGCCTCGCCGGAGCTCAATGTTCCCCCCGGGCCTCAGAAACAGATTTATGCAACACCACGAGATAAACTGCGCAAATTCTGGACACATTTCACCAGAACACACCACCGAATGTTTCACCAAAAGCTCTGTCGGTGGATTTAAAGGTCAGACGTGTGTTTTCTGGAGGAAAGAAATCAGTAAACATGTTGGTTTTTTTTTTCTAACGTTTATTTTTGAATGAATAGAATTGAATGAAGGGACGGGAGCGGCCTATACATAGATTTTGTAATATCAAATAAAGCGCTGGATTCCTCTCTGGCCTGAAAACCTGTGACGGCCGCGCCAGAAGTATTAAAGTAATTTTCATCCCCGGCCCCTCTCTCGGAGAAAACACGCGTGCGTTTGCGTACCTGTGTGAGTGCGTCGCCGTGTACCTTCGGTGCATGTTTCTGCGCTGCAAAAACAATTTATGTAATGCAGCTCCCCCAACAGATCCTTACCTTAATCCTCTTTGAGCGAGCATAGTAAGCCCCACGGCTCATCTCCCATCACATTTTACCTTGATCCTCAACCTCTGTCAGAAATCATCACCGTAATCCACAGATTAGTCAGCAATCTCTTTCTTATTCCGACTGCCGAGGTGAATTATTGAAATGGTGTTAAGATTATTAAAATGCTGTTGCGATGGTCTATCGCTGCGGAGTAATTTACAAATGGGGCAGATGAGGGAGAGGGGGCCTCTGCGTTGTTTGGGTGCCGACTGCAGTGTGTGGTCGGTTGTTGGCGATGTCGAGCGGGATTATGATCATTATCTAATGATGTGTGTGTGCGTACTCGACACGCGAGCGGACGCGCCCGTAAACAAGCGCGCTTTGCTTTATCTCTTCGACTCTGCCGCCCCTCGTACTGTACGGCAGCGCAGTCTTTTATAACCACTTTGCACCTCGGGCGCCCTGAGAGGTTTTTCATCCAGTGATAAGCCTTGTCAGTAAATTCAGGCATTAGTCAGATCCCAGCTCCGGAGCCAGCAGACTGTGGGGAGCTGCATCGGAAATGTGGATTTTTTCCCGATGCAGAATCTCAGCGTGAGCTATCAAGACTTCCTCGCTTTTTTTTTTTTTTTTTACCCTGTTGACTCTTGATACAGTCGTAAAATTTCTGTTGCTTGTTTTTCTCACTTCGGTTCCGCTCGGTTTATAATCACTGGTTATTTATGTCCAGACTATAAGTTTATATTGTCTGCAAAGTACTCTTTTCTTTCTGCCTGCCTTCCCTTTTCACATGCGATGCTGATTGTGCGCCGTCGTTGTTTGCGGATCACAACTGGAGCTTTTCTTTTTCTTTTTTTTTTCTTTCTTTCTTTTTTTGAAATAAAAACACTCAACTCCGGATGTTTATCTTGGCTTTCTCTCAATTTGGAGAGTTCTGCCATTTCCAGTCCTCCGTGAGCACTTACAGTTTATTCTCCCATCGTCTGGGCCATTTAAGGAAACCATCAATCATAATTCAAAGAGGGAAGCTTCTCATTACACGTAGTCGCCCTGTGTTTTGTTCCTCAGCTGACGACTCGACCCTGCATTATTTCCCCCCCCCTCCTCCCCCCATCGAATGTAGTTTTAGGTCCCTGCGGTCTGAGGTTGGAGCCTTTTCGAAAAATGACTTTGTTCTGCGTATGCTCGGTATGTGGAGGTTTGAGTGGGTGCTTGACTCGGAGCTCGGAGGGTAGGAGATAATGAAGGAGTCTGTGTAGACCCCCCCCTTCACACACACACACACACCTCCTAAATTAGGAGAACCTTCTCTGTTCCCTTTCATTATCCATTCGAAGGCTTAGGCAAACACTGTAGGATTGTCCGCCTTTGCAATTAACTTTTTTTTTTTTTTTTCCTTTTAACGTTTTCCTGGCAGTGACACGCAGAGAGTATGAAATGTGGAGGTGGTGACGCAATTTGTTGACTGTTTTCACCGACTTCCTGTGTCTTCGAGGACACACAATGCAAGTTCCCACCTGTTTGGTCCTCTGTCTCCATCTCTGTCTGTCTTTTTTAATTTTTCTCTCCCTTTTCTGTGGACTCTACTCTCTCTCTTCCGTGGTCCTTTTCCACTTTGTCTCTCTCTGTCACCGTCGCTGTCTCTCAGTCTTCCTCACTGCCCCCCCCCCCACCCTCTTCCTTCCTCTCCCGCCTGTCTTGACATAGTTCTGAGACAAAGCAGTGGATTGATGATGACATGACAGCGTAGAGTGCGCCGCGTTGTCAGGCGGCTACCCGCGCTGCCCTCGGCGGTCCCGGCCGCGTTGTCACGGACGAATGAACACACTGTTTTGACACGGGGTGCGACAGTGTCAAATAACAAATCTCGGCGCTGTTCTGTCGAGTTTTAGAAGTTGTTAGACCTTGTGGGGGGAAAAGAAAAAAAAAAAAAAACTTTGAAAGTTGTGCGCGGCAGCATATCACATTTCACATATGCCATTATAATACGGCGAACGGTATTAGAAAGTTATTTATGAAATAATTTAGCACGTGAAATAATTCTCAGTCCAACTGCTGTCAAGAGTTGTGATATGATTTTATGTGCTTAACTACTAAAGCAATTGGGACAGTAAATTCCTCATCTGGGACCAAGACTGAAAAAGTTTAATAAGCCAGGGCTTTGAATAATTGCTACCAATTAATTGCTTTTCACTTACATCACTATTCAGTTAAGTAGTCTTCAGTGAGTTACTAAAGGAGGTCATTGTCTGCGCGATTAATGTTTTTTTTTTTTTTTATAAATTGGAGTGTGTTGGTAGCAGAACTTTATCTGATGTGTTTGTAATGTGTGATCTTCTTCTCTCTGATTGTGAAACCCATTAATGCTGCGATGCACTTAAAAGAAAACAGAAAAAACAAAATGCGTTTGGTGGTGCGAAATCAAACGTGACTACACTTTTGCTGAGTCGTATGAGGCACCATCCTGCTTCCACCTTGGAATTGTATTGAATCATTAGCTTGTGAAACTCTCTGCCAAGAGGCTCTTGGCACCCCTGATGCCTGGATGATTTCAGAAGCATAACTCTTTTAAAGGTAAGATGGCCGCCGGCTACTTAAGCGTGACCTTGCAGAGGCAGACGAACAGCACTTAGGGCTGAGATGCTCCTGCGGTTCTTTGGGGAACCATAAAGGGAGAATGTGCTGATCACGGTGGCATCTGCTGTCTTTTTGTCGGTGGAAGCTGCAAAATCGCTGCTGCGGTTTGATGCACAGCCATGCAAAACCTTGGTATTGATCAGTTCAGGTTAATTATTCATCTGGAAATGTTTTTTCCTGGGCTCGTACAGTAAAAATGATCTACATTTGTTCATATCAGCTGCAAAAATGTGCATGAAGGCAAAAGGAAACAGGAGCATGTTGGAGTCCGATCAACCAAACTTTATTATTTGGCAACATCCATGTATGTGCAAGATTACCGTCATGGTCAAAGCCAACATGAATCGCTGAGTCGAGAATGGAAATGACCTCGGCTCTCTGGTGTGAAAGTCACATTTGGTGGCACGCCGATTCATCTCCCTGACTTTTGCGCCCGTACTACATAAAAGACACTAAATTCCCTGCATTTGCACTGAAACTTGGCATCAGACATAAATCGCGCTCTGCAGAATTTCCCGGTCTGAGTCTGGCTGAGCAATATTTTCCAGCCCGGGCCGCCGCTGCTGCGTGTGCCCGTTTCCGCTGTTTGTTTACTATGCGCTCACTTTACACCGCACACCCTTCAACAAAATGCAACGCTGACAAACAGGGAGGTCTCAGATAGTTCAGCTGACCCGGCTAATAAAGCAAAGCTGATTTTGTTATTGGGCGGTTTTAATAACACTGGAGAGCTGGAGAGTCAATTAAAAAGGATTAGCATGCCCCCAATCAGCTCAGAGCCTCTTCATGCTTTAATGATTATGGAGTGTCATCAGCACTCCTACACTGTACAGTGAAGCAGCTCACACACACACACATACACACACAAAACATGCACATAAATGCCCTTAACTGTGTGTCATAAATGCAATGAAAGCACGTGCACACGTTTCATTTCATACTTCTGATGTCTGTTTGTTTTCGCTCGGGCCTTGTTAAACCCTCACTCTGCTTTTATCACGGACCTCGTTCGCAATGGCGGGCATCACCGTTTTTTTTTTTTTTTATTTGCATCTCCTAAATCCTACCTTGAACGTGCATCGGACTGAAATAACTGGACAAGGTTAGGGCACGATGGAGAGAGAAAGAGAGAGAGAGTGAAGGATGGAGAACATCTTCGCTGATGACCCCACCAGAGCGTGGAAGGATTTTTTTTTTAAAGGACATACCTCGTTGTCCTCCTGTGGACAAAGAAAGAAATGATAAAGGTGGAACTGAAGTGTAGATAGATAGAAATAGAAACAAAGCCTCCATGTTGAAAACTCGTCCACCTCTGATCGCCTCCGACTAGATTTCTCGCGTCCGCGTGCATAATCCCAAGAAATCCAAATTTCCAAATCTCTCTACACACACAAAGTGAATTAGCTCAGGTTGCTCAGGTAGACACCTCTTCCCATAAAGCATCATTCCTTCAGAGGCGAGTCAGACATCTCAGGTGTCTTTAGTTCATAATGTCAAAACACCTGAATGCTCCTTTGTCACCGTCCGTCACATGGTTTCTCTTTGAAACAGTCCTTTTTCATCCCCACTGCTACTTTTTTTCTTTACGTCTGTCTCCTCATCTCCACCTCTTTCCTTTTTTCACCCCACCCCTCGCCTTTCTGCTGTTGCCATTAGCGATGTTAAAGTACTTAGAGGAGCGGAGGGCTCGGCAGGAAAGGGTAAAAATACATCACTGTCCGGAGAAATGAAAGAAAGCAACACAGACGCACCCGCAGAGGGGCTTCGGCACTTTTACTGAACTGACCCGTAAACGTGCGCGGGGCGGCTTTATAATTTAACAAGCTGTCAGTCATTTCAACAACCGGCAGAGTCAGTTCTGTTACACACTCCCTCAAGAAGCTCCTCCTGAAGCCTTTGTACTGTCAGTTCATTAGCAGTCGTTTTTTGCACAGATGGAAGTAGTTTTAGTTGTAAACGTGTAAAAACTGGTTGTCATAATTGTTTCTGTACTTTGTTTTGTGAAGTTAATATTTCATGCTACGTGTCTTTTCCAATAATTGAAGGAAACCCAGCAGTTGTGCATTTGTGCTTCAATAAATAGAGGAACACGTCAATCAAATGTTCACGTTGGACTCGTATTCTCGTAGGTTTTACCCCCGTCATCATATTTTACCTCCTGCAGAACACCTTTAAGCCGCGTTAAAACAGAGGACGCGAGAACTTTCGTCTTTTAAATTCTCGACCCTCACTTCCTCCGTTGCGGGGGCCTCCCCTCTTGAACTCCTCCCCGGTGATGTCTGAGGTGTTGATTCGGATTCTGGCTGTTACTAGGTCAGCGTCTGTTTGGGGGGGGAAGCGCTCCCCCGACGCGTCTGAGCTGTTGAGTGGATTTGGATGTTTTCCTTCTCGCCTCCTCCTCTAATGATTTGAGCCCTGGGTCTCATTTCAACTTTCCATCCCTCTAACACTCTCCACACCCTAAACTGTCATCTCTGTATTTTATTTTTTTTTCTTCCCTCCCCTCCCTCTCCTCCCTTCAGCTATTGCCGCTGATATCACGGTCCCCATGCATCTTCATCCTCGGAGCTTGAAGTCTGAGTGGTTTTCTATTTACCCAGTTTGTTTGTTCATTTATCTCCCTCCTCCGTTCATTTCAATTTCCTTCCTTTCTTGTAATCAGTTCTTGGTTCCTTGAAATTAGTAGGCAATGATTTTTTTTTTTATTATTTCTAATTTTGACTGTGGGGAAAGACATGATTTTATATATTTTACATGATATATTTTTTTCATATTTGGCAAATGATTTCGCCTTCCTCTTGTCCTTCACGGAAAAAAATAAAAAATACTACGGAGCGGCCTTTCGAACGCTGAAAAAAAAAAAAAAAAACTAATTACGAGAAGAACAAGCTCCAACACACCATTAAAACGGCTTATACCAGAGAAGAAGTCCAATTTAACATGAAGAGGATTTTACACGAAGAGAGGATGCCACAGACTCCACCACCACCACCACCACCCACCCACACACACACACACACACACCACCAAATAATGAACAGCCCATAACTCTAAGCATCGCACGCCTCGGTGGGGACGGTTCTGCTCCCTGACCGTCGGGTCCCGACTCGTCCGCCTTCCTCCTCTTGATTGTCCCCACGCCTGCCTGAGCTCTCTCACCCCGGAGCCTCTCCGCCTGCACCTGCTCGTCTCTTTCCGGACACACACACACACACACACACAC
>JAOXYL010000086.1:21560445-21572547 GCA_028564955.1 Terapon puta | reverse complement strand
GTGTGTGTGTGCGTGCGCATGAGGGGGTGGGGGTGTCAGTTTTGGTCGGAGGTCAGACAGTTCTTTTGGAGTGTCACTGCTTTGAATTCTCCCGTGGTGTTCACGGGCGATAGCGTTGCACTTTAGAATTTTTTTTAACCCTTGTTTAACCAGGTGAGTTTAAAGTTAAATTCTTTCACTGCATGTAAAGGAAGAGTCACGGCAGCGGAGGGGAGGGTGACCGCGTTTTTTGTGCACCTCCTACACCGGTCACTGAGCAAAATAAAAAAAATGACTTTTTTTTTTTTTAAGTCAAAGAGACGAACCAGGTGGAAAATTTTACAGTTGAAAAATAAACTTGTTCTCTTTGTAATACAGACGCAGGTTTTAAACTTCCTTAAACCTACTTTTCTGCAGTTTTGTCTCGTAGTCTGTGATGTATATGTGCTAAGCCCTCGGCTAACATTTGTGCACATCACATCACATTTGTGTGTATGAATGCAGACACATAGCTTCAATAACAATTCCGATGCAAAAACAATGCATGGATATATCTGTATCTGTATATATAGAAGATGCAAATAGTGTATTTATGTTTATTGTGTATTTTCTAGATTTCAATAATTTTTCATATTCTTCTTACTTGCTGCTGTGACAAGAGAAATTTCTTCGGCTGTGGAATTAATAAAGTTTATCTCATCTTATTTAATGTTTGACCTTTACTGAAGACAGCCAGAATAGTTCAGGTTACTAAATTCAAATAAAGCCTTAATTGTAATTAGTGTGTTCATTTTTTCTTGTGTTTTGCCACCCAGTTTAATGAGGGCAGACAACTTTGTGAACAAAGAAATGAGTGACTCATTTCTTCTTGTTTGTAACTTGTGCAAAGTGCAGATCCACTGAAAGAAGCTGAGATTATTAGCCTTTGTGTCTTTTTTTTTTCATGCCATCATTAAGCTGTCATGGAGGTGCAGCCGTGAAAGAAAGCGCAGCGGAAATGTCCCTTCCTGCGTTTCTTCTTCTTCACTTTCCTACGTGATTTTTCTGCTCACTTCATTATGCATTCTGTCGTAAAAACAAAAGAAAGAGGGTTTCCGGGGAGGGGTGTGTGTGTGTGTGTGTGTGCACGGTCAAAATGAACACGTCTGTTTGGGCGATGACAGTTTTGTCACAACATTAACTATTTTGTTAAGTGATCAGTTGTAATCCATTTTAAAAAGGCCATACCTAGCTTTACAAAATAATTACTATGATCACATGGGATGTTTGGCAAGTGTGGTAATTAGAGCTGAAGCAATATTCAGTGTTCAGCCTCTTTTGTGTGTGTGCGCGAGATGAAACGCTGCAGACCCTCAACCGGCCCGCGGTGTCCCACACGTCCAACGATGGGAAGGAAAGCAGGTTTAAAGCATTTATTATTTCAGCAGACAAACAGAGATGTCCCTCTCCGCATCAGTCACTCAATCTCCCACAGACAGGCCTCTCTGCTGTAAATTGGGGCTAAGTAGACGCAGTAAATAGTAATCATTCACATCCACCGTGGCAGTTGTTGTTTCCCTCCGCCAGGCCACATTCATTAGGCCGCTGCCTCCTTTTCAGCCCAGGAGTGACAGATTAATGGGATGAAGGTTTGGAAAGAGACAGAGATCGACAGCGAGCGGGGAGGGAAGCGGTGCTTTGTGTTTCGGATCGCTCTCGCGTTAATTAGGCGGCGCATCTGTAATTGGTCGCACCGAGGGCGAGCTGCAGAGAGACGAGTCGAATCTCCACCAAGAAAGCCACGCGTTGGAAATAGATATATTATTCATTTAAGTTAGCCGGTGGATGCACATGATAAGATGAATTATACTATCAAGGAGTGTATATTGTCCACACATCCATCCATGTCGCTACTGCAGAGGTTACATGGAAGAAACTAAACTTCACAAAAAGTTACTTTGATAGTCATTATTCCTTTAACCAACGACTTCTTTCTGTTTTTCCAGGAGGTCCAGTGCATAGACACGTCCCTGATGGACCCTGCCAGTAATATCACAACCTTAGTGGGGCCCAACGCCTTCCGTATTCCTCTATCCATCAGACAGAAGCTTTGCGGCAGTCTGGACGCGCCGCAGACCAGAGGCAACGACTGGAGGATGCTGGCCCACAAACTCAACCTCGACAGGTGAGGCGCACGCAGATTTTCTATAATTTATTTCCCGTACGCTTCCCCTCAGGCGTTTTTCGCTCGGTTTGGATCGTCACTTAGTCAGAAAGAAAAAAAAAAAAAAAACTCTTCTCAAACAGGATGGCAGGTCATCAAGGTGGCCTGCCTCACCTCTTCAGCAACCGAAGAAAAAAAAATTTTCTGTGAATTCGAATGGGATTAAATCAGACGGCTCAGCTCGGGTGAATCCGTCTTATTCTTCCTCTTATGTTATCTCAAAGGTGCGACAGCAAATACAAATACCGGTGGGCCGTAATCACACACTTAATCACGTGGATTGTGTGTTGCTGCTTTTCCGTTTCTTACAGAAAGAGCATCTCTCTGCAAAACAAATCAATTTCAGCACATTTCATTATCGTGAGCATCCCCGCGGAGGAAAACGCACCACCACCACCACCGCCAGACTCCCGTGCATCCTAAGTAATAAATATGCTGCGGTCTATTTGCATCTGACTCACAGGTAGCGTCCGTAGTATCTCTATCCCCAGATGTGCGTCTCGATGATTCAGTGCGGAGCTTCATTTACCAGCAGCTACCGGAGCAGAAGCAGACATCGAGAGGATAATTGGGCACAAGTGCGGCTCATTGTCCCGACGGGCGGGCCCCGCTCATGATGCACTTTGTTAATATTCCAGATCTGTGGGTGAAAAAAATGGACAGCGAGCCAAATTTGTTGTTTACTTCCACATTTCCGCTAAAAGCCGCTCTTCAGAAGGAGCGCGATAGAGCGGCCTGACAAGGAAACACCACCTTTCATCCTCCCGGCTCCCACGGCCGCCACGTCGCGTCTCTTTGACTTCAAAGCTCGACTCGCTTGTGTGCGTGTATAAATAAACAGCGAAACCTGAGACATGCGTGCTCTCGCTCGAACAAAACGTGTAATTTTTTTAATGTTTTTTTTGTCTGTTGCGCAGTGAGGACTGGCAAAGGAGGAAGGAAACACACACAGACGCACACATGAAAAGGTGGATCTCAGCTATTGAGTTCACTTAACAGCAGGACACCCCTTATCAAATAGTGCAGACAGATGGAGGCTGAGGCGGAGAGAGCGAGACAGACAGAAACAAAGTAAGAGAGAAAGTAATGAAAATAGCTTATTAGATCTTTTGAGTGAGCGAAAAAAAGAAAAAGCAAAAAAAAAAAGAGGAGAAGCTGCAGGAGCGCAGACAGACCGAAAGGAGCGGAGGAATGATGTACGCGTCGACGGCCGTGTTTGAACAGTACCGGAGTGTGCCAACAGTACAATCGCAGGATTTACAGAGGAACAGAAAGTCTCATTTTTTTATCCCCATGCGACTCAAATCTGATGGCTTTTCCACCAAAAGCAGCGTCGGGATCTTTGTCGCAGATGGCTCAGCGTCAGACTTTTTTTTTTTTTTTTCCCTCCGCAAACTATTGTGCGCTTGACTCTCGACAGCTTTAGCATTTACCGTCACCGTGAAAAGAAACGCTCTCTCCTCCCCCTTGGGACTTATTGCCACATTTCTGTGCTCTAACGCAATCTCAGAGTGCATTTATTTCCCTTATTTGTTTAAAAGGCTTTGGATTGAACATGCATAATGGCAAATTTTCTAAAAAGGTTCCCCCTGTCGCGTCTCATTTTGATTAAAGTCCTTCACTCGTTGCATTTTACGCCGGCTGGTATTCAGGACTTAGTCAAGGCTGTGTCTCGCCGCATTGTCTTGACATCAGGTGCTTTGATTGCATTCGATCGGGGATTTGAGGTTAAAGGTCAAAGTTCTGAAGAGAGCAGTCACGCCGGGAGAAAATTCATTACATTTGGTTTCAGAAGCGTTGATTAGTAAAATGGTTCGTCACTCTTTCACTGCAGTGTGAGAAAGTCGGGCTCTTTTCAAAAAAAGATGGTCAAGGTGATTATTTTAGTCTAATTAGCAAATTCCAGTATGAATATGAGAGTGTATTGTATGACCCGTCTCCACCATATTCATCTAAGGTTTTAGCTTTTCTTTTTTATTCTATTTTCACACATTATATGAAATTTGACGTACATCATTTATTTTTGTGATTATTCCCTCAGGTATTTGTCTGGGTTTCTTATTACTTCTGTTTGCTGCCGCCTGTGGCTTTAGCATCATTTTATTGTTTTCTATTGTGAATTTTATCCCTGTCGGAGCTCGGTAACCAAAAAGGGGCATCTCTCAGAAACTCTGTGATGATAAAATGAAACTTAAACCATCCTTGTCATCAAATATTCACCACATCTTTTGTCCTCTCTGATTTTCCAGGTACCTGAACTACTTTGCCACCAAGTCCAGTCCGACAGGTGTGATCCTGGATCTCTGGGAGGCCCAGCACTTCCCTGACGGAGACCTAAACGAACTGGCCGCCGTGCTGGAAGAGATGGGTCGCCATGACAGTAACCTCGCCTCCATGACGACGGAACACTGACGAAGCAACGTGGTTGCCATGACAATGACAGAACTCTGGAGACGATTACACGAGAATTCTCTACGGTTGATACTGCAGCGAGGGCGACGGGCGAATTAGATGCGAGAGACGGGAGAAGTGGTCGCCATGGTGATTGAGCACCGGTTAAATACCGTGCCCACATGGTAACAGGCAGAACGAGGAAGCGCTCGAGCGGGTTGCTGGTGTGTGTGTGTGTGCGTGCGTGCGTGTGTGTCAGTGTGCGTTTATTTGAGCGGTGACGTCGGCGACGAGGCGGAGAGATAACCCAACCTGCAACGCAAACAAGAGCCTATCAGGAACAAAACCAACAACATACACACGCCTAAAAAGATTTTAAAAAAAAAGAAAAAAAAAGGACCTTGTCCGGTGTAACACTAGTTGTTCTCTTGCTGTTACTTTATACTGAACAAAGAGAAGCGGAGAAAAGAAAACAGAAGCATCAGAGAGGTACCGACCTTGAAAACCTCAATAGGAATGGAACAGATTCACGGAGGGAGAGAAGCTAAACTAATTACAAAAGAGTGGGAGAAGGTGGAGGGGGGGTGGTGGTGGGAGACTTAGAGAGAAGACTCTTTAGTGATGCGAGCGTAAACACAGAGAGGAGCTAAACAGATTAGAGGAAGGGAGGGAGGACGTGGACACGAAATGATGGACGGAGCGGCAGGTGATCATCTGTAAGGACGGGATGGAAAAACAGATAATGAGGGAGGGGAGATAAATACGTCATCCCGCTCGTCTTCTTTTGTGAGCCTTGGCTGTACGTGTTTGCCAGTACAGTTTGTTGTCTTTTTATCGTTTCCTAGGGAACGCTCTATGTATTCTGCTGTCCATATGTGTGGATCATTTCCTGCTAACAGAATTTGCTACACAGTGACTGTCAATCAAAAGGCCCTGGCCAGAAACAAGCCTGAGATGAAGCTTTTTCTTTTTCTTTTTTGCTTTTTTTGCCTGACACCTCGCCGAAGTGATGTTTAAATTTGCTTTATATTACGCGTCGAGTTTTGAGGTTTTTCCTCCAAATTGCATGAAGACATTGAATCATCCAGGTCGCGGGAAATCTTAAAGTACCGAGCGAAAGGCAGATGAGCTCACCTTTAACTTTAGTGCCTCTAATTTCCTTCAAGAGGCCCGATCCAAAGACGATCAAACTCCCGATGGATGCAAGTAAAAACAAACTTACTGTTTGCTATTTTTTATGTGTAAGTGTACGGTGACAGCGTTGTCTGTTTTGAGGTATACTTAAGATTGCACTTATGATAAACAGATAAACAAGACAGGGATGGATGCAGACAGTCAGATATTCATTGTCACGCAGAGTATACCACAGTGCAGATCTCATTTTAGAGGTGTATATATTTCTGTTCAGGGAAACAACAAACGGCAAAAAAAAACGTTAGTGCACTGTTTGCAGGTTCACCACAGCCTAAAGCATTGAAACCATGCTAATGCATCTCAAACTAAAGTGGAGAGATCTGCTGCATTCCTCCCTAAAGAGGCAACTCCAGCCATCGCTACCGCATTTGGTTAACCACAACCTCAAATCCTGGAGTCTCTCTGATAGACTGTGGGGGGCTTGTTTCTGGGCAGGGTCCAACTCAGTGAAAAGGGAGAGGGAGCAAAAAGGGACGAACTAGAGGTGAAGACAGGTGTTTTTAAATACACTGATATACAAAGTACCATAGTGTTATGTAATAGTGAATTAAACACAGCTGATATCATTCATTACCGCGCAATGTACCCAATAAACAGATTTTATCAATCATATTTTCATTTTCTGAAATATGTGTATATATATATATATATATACATATATATATACACACACAAGTTTCAGTCATATTTTTGGTGTCCCATCATCACTGGGTGTCAGTTTTGTTGTCAGCCGTGAGGCCACATGTGATTTGATTTGTGATCACCGCCATGACTCTGCTGGTCACTAGCACCATCCAGTGGCTTTTGAAGAACAACATCATTTACGTTCTTTTGATCGTCTGAAACGTGTAAATACATGATTATCATCTTCATCCTAATGACTTTGTATTAGCATCATATTTTTGTTTAGTGATCATTATTGTATTATTTACATTAACATTATTATTTCTTTTTTTTTTGTTGTTGTTGGTTGTCATTTTAATGTTTTTTAAGGGGAGGGGGATAAAATCTGTAACATATCAGTTAGTTGCCCTTTTTGTCTACAACAATGTTCTGTCAGCAACTAACATTCCAGCTCCCGGTGTTTTCGTCGAAACGGCCGCGATTTAGAGCTAAAAATCAAGACGCCAACTAAAAGGACTCGTGTAAAATGAAGTGTAATATATTTGTGTTTTGCAGAGCAGCGTAGAGAACCAAGGCCGGCTTTCTAATGGAAACACCGACTCGGGTCAGCGGCGCCTGATGAGAAGGTGCAGCTCCGGCAAGCCAGCTTTGACGAAAGATTAACAGCCTTATTTTTAATGGCTTTTGACTAGTTGTCAGATACGCCCGGGGTCACGGACTCCGCGCCCCGTGTAAACGACAGCAGGGACACTCAGTTTAAAGGAAATACATGTAAAATATCCGAAAAAAAAAAAACTGATGTTAGGATATTTCTGATCTGAACTACGGAGAGACGCCATATAAAAGTAGACAGCAGACATGCAGAGGAGATACTGAGGAGGATATTGTAAAGAGAGAGAGAGAGAGAGAGAGAGGAAAAAACAAGTAGGCTGACAAACAAAGGCTGAGTTAACACCAGTACAAAAGGTCAGATCTTTACCTCTTCGTGACAGATTTCATCTTGTGGCTGTCCATGCGGGAGGAAACCTTGAGACATTGATTTTTCACATTGATTTTTTTTCTTTGTTCAGTCAGTCAGAAATATGCGAGTTTAAAAAAAAAAAAAAAAAAAAAATCTGATCTTTTGTATCGAGGTAAAACCAGACGTACAGAAGACGCGGAGGCCTGAGAATGATGTGTGTGTTAATTTCAGACAGCCTTATTAACCTAATTGAAAGAAGAAAAACAAAAAAAAAGCTGCGTGGTTAAATGACAGAGTGGATGGTTTGTATGTTTTCAGCTGCTGATGTCAGACGCGAGGAAATCAAAGGGAAGAGTTGCGCACATTTTGAGGATAAAAGCCTGAAACATCCGAGTCATCGATTCAGTTTGTTTCCGAACAAAATACGAACCCAAAGGTCATGACGATGTCTCTCTCATGCAATGCGATCATCGACATCCCTTATCGACTCCGATGCAGAATACGGGATCAAATTTTTACAGGTAGCGCGCGTGCAAGGACGCAGCGGGGTGAGAAATGTAAGTCACCCCGTTGCCGCGTAACTTCACCCAAAGTTTGATCCTTGCAAAGTTGTGCGAAGTCTGCAGGTTAAACTGTTTGTTAGTGGAGCAGACTGGAAAAAAAAGGGAGTTTTCATACGAAGAGGCGCAAACGTAGGCCTCCGGAAGGTGATCCTTTGTGATGTGAAAATGAAGAAAGTAGTGTTAAGATATCAAAGTATGTAAAAATATTTTCTATCCACAGTATGTACAGTTGTGTACTGTCAGCTATATTTGGCAAATTTGAGAATATAAAAAAAGAGCAGTACAGTTAGATACTAGTTTGTATGTTTCAAGTTTTTTGGGTTCTTTTTTTAATTTAAGTTTCTTTCCTTTTTTGTAAAAGCAGTGTCTACTATGCAAACTTGGCATTGGTTATCATTATAGAAGTCTATAACTAGAGCTGTGCTTGTAAGTGCATTTTTATTTTACTATCAGGGGTGATTTAATTTGATTAGTGCGGGGTAGTGTTGGTCCATTTTAGCTAATTCTGGCACGCTTCATGAATCTTGCTCAATCTTGCTGAATGCTCGCCTCCCTATCTCCTCTAATTGTTTTCTGTACAAAGTGTAAGAAAGAATTTTTAAGACAATTAATAAATTATATTTATAAGCAACGCTGACATTGTGAGGTGCGTTTGGTGGCTTATTTCCACATAACTCTGGTTTTTACACTTAACATTTCGCATGTTATTCTATCACCGCTTGCACTGTCGGGGAGAAAGGGTCAGAAATGCAATTTGTAAACCATGAATATATACATTTGATTTGCAGTGCTTTGATTTTGTACCCTTTTTTTTCTGTGAAATTCATATTTCCAGGTCCTCGGCTCAATAAGTAGTTGGGTAAAGTACCTTGAAGGAGAGGAAATTGAAACAGAAAATCCTTGTGGTGTCACTGTTTAACATGCTGTGTGCTCAGCAGCGCCAGTGGGTCGTAATGAGGCACGGCTTTTTTTTTTTTTTTTAAACAAAGAAAATATGGAGAGCGCGCCGTAACAGTAAGAGGCACCGCCGAGCGACTTGTTAGTATGCGCCTCGTTCAGACACCACAAACTGTGCATCAGCCATGTGGATGAGTGAAACACTTTATTGGGGGAATGTTCAACCTTTTTACTGGATAAAAACACCACTTTCTCTCACAGACAACTACAGTAGGTACAGATTAAATAAGGCACAACACCCAAGAGGAAAGAAAAAGGGCAGTGTCAAACACAACAAATCTGCCTTCAACCTTCAGCAGTGACAGAGCATCCCATTATTTTCACTGGAAGAGAAGAAAATAAAAAAAAAAACAAAAAGACTCTGACCTGAAGGACATTTCTGTAAAGATTTTACAAATGGACTGAAAAAAAAAAAAGAAAAAAAGACTGGATTTGTGCCGTTTGAGTGAAGTCTCAGCTGTGACAGCAGACCTCTGTGGGAGCCCCAACAGCCTGCTGACTGTGATGATGAAAGGTGTCCAGATTTACCTTGAGAACCATTTCATACTGAGGTGGCAAGGCTGGTTAAGCTTCCTAATACTTGACTGCTACCATGTGAGAATTTGAATTAGCGGAGAAACTCGCCTGATAAGAGCCAGATGACGGATTTGTTTTTTTTTTTTTTCCCCCCAGATGCCATTTGATGTCGGGGTGACAGCTGCAAGTGGTTTATTGTGGCGAGACATTTCAACGTGCATGAGACAGCCCGGTGACCTTGTGATGCCCACACAGTAATTCTGATGGCCGGGGGTGTTTAAACAACACTGCATTTGATTTTTTTTATACCCCAATCCATCATCGGCCTAGTTAACAGGAGCCTCGCCGTATTATTATTATTATGACTGAGAGCGGCTGAATTACCGGCAGTACCCCTCACTAACACAGGCACAACTCCACACGTGTTATAATAGATCACTACATCGTCAAGCAAGAAGTCACCACTACAGTAAGTGTACAACAGTTTCCTGTAATTACCGTGGAGCGCCTCCAGGTGGCGCCACTCTGCTTCAATCGCTCCATAATCGTAATGCCCCGCCCCCTCTCCTCAGGTAGGCAAGGAAACACAGAGGCAGGTAGAGCCTCAATCGGGAATTTGTGGACATAGAAACTTTATTTTTTCACATAAAGTCGAATTTTACATGGAAAATCTGCAGTTTTTTTCATATCCCATCTCAACTCTGACAAAAAAAAAAAAAAACAGGTATACCTTTACTTCAGTGTCTATAAACGTAACCAGCGTAAACAAAACTTTTTAAAGCATTTCTTTTTTTTTCTTTTTTTTTTTTCCCTCCTGTCACATAGTGTCAGTCACTGTAACCGAAATCAGTCCATTTAAGAGTGACAAAAAAAAACAAAAAACAAAACACTTCAGTCCAATTACAACATAAAGGCAGTAGTGGGGTGACAGTGTTCTTCTCAAAAGGAGGCGTCGTGCCGCAATTACAGATTGCCTTTAAAGCACATCCTCTCCGCTCTATCGGTCGGACCTTCATCTGCAGGTCGGGAAGCTTTCACAGAAAGCAGCGACGTATTATTCCACTCACTGGTCAGTAGCTTGTTTGCGTATCTCTGGAGCTACAGTGCCGAGCCAAACTCTCTCCCTACCTCTTTTTCTCTCCTTCTCTTGCACTTGAACAGGAACAGGAACCCAGGTTTTTTTTTTTTTTCTAGAGTCCTCACACTGTGTCTGAAATGAAAATGTCTCATCTTCTCTGACGGACAGAGCAGAGCCGCCCGATTGTTTTCGATTAATTTAAGCTTTAGTTAACCACCGTGGTCCTGTACTACTTTTTTTTTTCTCAAGGGGGACTTGGACTGCAGAGTTCTGGGCTTCTGGACTCGGAGCTTGTGACCTCCGAGTGATGATCGTGCTTCCCGTCCCGCCCTCCTTTTCCCAGGAAAAAACAGGATTGTGCGGCCTGGACCGGAGCCAGTGTGATTGTTAATGCCCTTTCTATGTGTGTTAGCGCACACACCCGGCAGCGCCCGCTCACAGCTTGATGTCCTGTGACTCTGACATCTTGGCAAGTGTCTTTTTGACCCGCAGGGCCGTGAGGCGGGAGGCCGGGTTGTGGGCCCAGCATTCTGTCATCAGCTTCCCCATCTGTCTCAGACACTGGAGAAACAGATTTGTGTTAGCGAGGTCACTCATGCGGGTGCGTTGTTGCACGTGCATGTGTACATTTTGATTTTGATTTACCTCGTCGCTGGTCCATCGATTGGGGAAGGACGGCCGTAGCCTCTTGATGCAGACCACCTCCCTCATGTCTTCGTATGAAGGGTCTGTAGGAACCAACTCATGGTACGGCAACTGGTACTCCTCCAGGATCCCTACGACATAACCTCCGTCAAACTAGGCCCCACAAATCTAACAAAGCCCATAACGCAGAACCATCACAACAGTAGATGTTTCATTCATGGTGGCAGTCTGACTTTTTAAATGTGTTTGTATAGGGGAAAAAAAAGAACATAAAAAGTGCATTTACTGTATTTACCTCCTGAGACGCAGCGTCGAGCGATCTCCCAGAGGATGAGCCCGAAGCTGTACATGTCGGCCATGATGTACGACTGGAAGTGGCTCCTGTTCAGAGTCTCGTCCAGGACCTCCGGAGGCATGTAGCGCTTGGTGCCGACTCGAGTGTTGGGGGGGATGTCGACCTCGTTGGTGTCGCTGCCGAGCCGAGACATCAAAGTAACAATTTCGAATGAAAGATTAATTAGCGGTCGCGCATTACCGAACCCTTTGGAAGTTCGAAACGCTTTGATTTTCATGAACGCTTCCGATCTCGTAAACCGGAGCTTAAATACGGCAAAACGTGGGACTCATTTCGAGAATTAAGGTCAGCTGTTTCATTAAACTACCTGATGAACTTCACGGCCAGGCCCAGGTCGGCGATGCAGCACGTCCCGTTTCTTTTCACCAGGATGTTCTTGCTCTTCAGGTCCCGGTGGGCGATGGCGGGTTTGCCCTGGGTGCCGAAGATCTCGGTGTGGAGGTGGCAGAGGCCCGACACGGAGGAGTAGGCCAGCCGCAGCATCGCTTTGTTGTCCAGAGTGGTGGACTTGAGGTAGTCGTACAGGGAGCCGTTCTCGTGGTAGTCGGTGATCAGGTAGAGCTGGGTCCAGGAGCCGGTGCCTTTAATGTCAGCGGCGATGAAGCCTGTGAGCGGAGGGAGGGGAGAAGAAAGAGG
>JAOXYL010000086.1:21497222-21509420 GCA_028564955.1 Terapon puta | reverse complement strand
GTTGGACTCATTCACACCAAACATCGTGACGGATGATGCTGATGAGGTAAGACATTTAACCTTGGAAGATGTTTTTTTGTTTGTTTGTTTGTTTATCTTACTAAAATCTTTCACTTTCTTATTCTTATGCACCAGGAAGTTGAATGGTTTCTTCACAATAAAAGACCCCGCAAACCTAGTGCAGCTCAAGTGTTGATGTGACAGGCATCAGTGCACTAACAAGTGTTTTTTTCACCTCTCAGCAACCAAAATATGAGGTTCAAGCTGAATTAATGATCCAACAGAAGCATTTTAACAACTCCAGAAAAAAAAAATCTGCTTGTCATATAAAATATAAAACATGCTGGCTGACCACTAATTCTCCATCATTCGCTTCCTTATTTTCCATCTCACACACTATCAGACAACAAAGGAGAGCCTCGGTGGGTGGATTCTCCCCCCCACCACCACCACCACCACACCCACCCCCTCCCCAACCCCACCAGGCAGCCGCAGGCCTCGTAAATGGCTCCAGACGCGAGGACTCTGTCCGCCATCTGACAATGATTAGGACACGGCCTCGCTGAATACAAGTAGAGTCTGCACACTCAATTGCTGCAACACACCTTTATACGGAGCTAAACTAAACATGCCACCCACAGGTTTGTAGGTCCACGCTGGAGACGCCGGTGGAGTAATAAAAAGTATTCAGCTGCACTCGGCATTGGAAAATGATGCTAAGCGTAGAGAGATATCATGCCATTGGTCAACTGGGTTCAAAAATCAAAAACGAGCCCTTAAGGTGGAGCCGTGTGATGCAGTCGTTTTGGGACTGACCCTGCACATCGCACCACGTCACACCTGAAATGCACCAGTTGGAGCGAACTCTACTTTTTCCAGTGTGGGAAAGCTAAAAAAAAACAATCTTGCAAAAAGGAAAAAGGTGCACCGAGAGAGTTGCTAAATGCATGCTGTGAAAAGAAAAGCAAAGTTTAAGTGCTGTGGATGAGCGCACCGATTTTTTTTGGCGCACCACAAGCACATGTATCACGAGCATATTAACATTCATTTACACGGAGCAGCCATGTCATTTTTCGCTCTCTGCGTATCTGTCTTCTTTCTATTCTTTTCCTTTCTTTCCTCCCTCTCGTTCACACACACTCGTTCTTTTTTCCCCTCTGTCCCTCTCCTCCACCCACACATCTGATAGTGATTACACCGCAGACTCAGAAACACAACTCACTTAACTCTCCGCTATTAAGTGACTTGGTACCACTGACATAATTTGTTCATCTACACATGGAATTAACTGACACACACACACACAAAACACACACAAACACACACACATGGGCCCCCGGAGATATGCACAGGCAAAAAGACAGTCGTTGAGCCCCAGAACACACACACACACACACACACACACACACCTCCATCACACAACCACATGCGCTCTCTCCCTCCCTCCTCCCACCCTCATGCCCCCATTTCAGGCAGGACCCTCATCCTGTCCACCCCCCCCCCTCCCCGCCCTCCTTCCATCTCCAGTCCCCTGGAACAGAACAGTCACGGCTGTGTGCACCGTTGATTAGCTAGAACCTGAACCCGGTGGCGAGCTTAGTGTTCTTTATTGTGTTTCCCTCGTCAGAGAAAGGGAGCCCCTGACAACTTGGCTTTCTCCCGTCCCTATTACCTTATCTTTTACTAATGTAAGCCTAACATTAGGGCGACTTTCATTGTTACCCCCGATACCTTTCCTTTAAACACAGCTGTCACCGAGATTCAATAGAGGAGAGGAGGGGAGAGCTGAAAGGAGAAAGGGGAGAAGAATTTCCTCGGCGGCGCGGCGTGTGTGTGGATGTGCACGGCGGTCTGAGGTCGTAATTTGCGGGGTGTCGTGTGGTGACTTGAGCGAGGGCGAGGCCGTGTGTGTGCGCGCGTGAGGTTATTTGTTGCAGCTAATTCCTTAATCCCGCAACATGTGTCCGAAACCTGCAGCAGACGCCTCTGAGGAGGATCCACACACACACACACACACACACACACGAAGAAAACACACCACACCGCTATCATTACCATTAATCCCCGCTCAGTGTGCCTGCCGCAGCCGGTCGTTATAGAAACCCAGGATTTGGAGGACAAACACAGATTTATTTGCCCTCGCCGGTCAGTAAGCTTTCAATAAGAAAGCGCGGCGTGTTTTACAACGTTCGGGACAAATCCCGTCATTTTGATTCTGGATTAATGGAATCTCTCAGGAGGCGGGCTCCAGCGAATCCGCACCGCGACTCGCCAAACAAACCTGCCGACGTCTGCCGACCTCCTGATCTCTGTCTGCTTTCTCTGTCTGCTGCTGATATAACCGGCAGCATCACAGCGATTCATAGCATAGATGGAACCAATAACAGAGACCTTGTACCTGCCATTTAACCCAAATAGTTACTACAGCCTCTTTTTAAATTATTGTGAGGTAGAAATGAGACACAAAATCGCCGAATCGTGACATCTGTTTACCAGTTGATAAAGTTAGCAAAAGATTGTTTTCTTTTTGTTACTTCATTTGTGACTCTACCTTGTGTTGCAATACTGATGCAACAAGGTAAGATATTCAATATAGCTTGTAAAAAGTACAAATGTATTTAAAAACTACAATGCCTGCCTGCCTTTCATGTTGATACGTCTCTTCGGATGCCCCAGAGAAGGTAAGGACCGAGGCACATACCACCTGATGCTTGCATGAAACCTTTTAAGTTGGACTCTTGACCTCCACGTCAGTCCCGCTCCACAGCCTCTTTTGTCATGTTGCTACTGTATGCTGAGTGAAACGTGTCGGCTTGGTTTCTCAGAACAGAGCGTACCGCGGCGAGGTACGAGCGCGAGGTGGGTGCAGGGATTTTTTTTTTCTCTTTCTCTCTCTTTTTTTTTTTTTTTTTTTTTTTTAACCCTACAGGAAGCTGAGTGGACACGGTTCAGGGGTTTCGACTTGTAAAAACACCGCTCCCAGCGTATCACATTGAATATAAAACCGGCGAGCATGTGGTGCAAGTTTGTGTGTACACGCGCACACCTGTTTGTTATGAATGCGAACCTCGAGATGCGGGAGAGTACACTGCATCTACGAGTGTGCATGCGTGTGTGTGTGTGTGTGTGTGTGTGTGTGCATGAGCAGAGAGGATGTCTACAGAGAGATGAACAATTTTAAACAGCTAGTTTAAACGTATTATATTTACAGGGAGGAGATTCATGGCCTCTTGATGAGTGATGCTTCCTGCGCGAGGTCATGACGTGGTGGCAATGTTTCCACTCACTGCGTGTGTGTGTGTGTGTGTGTGTAATGCCTAATATGCAGCCATTTGCTTGATGGCGGTTGGCTGGGAAGCTACAGGGGCCTGTTAGAGACATCTGGTCTCTCTTGGACTATGTTACTCCAAATTTCGCCCTCATTTAGGATCTCTCTCTCCCCCTGATCTGGCAGAACCTGATTTGGCGTTTGGTGCATTTTTTTTCCCTTTTTTTTGTCTTTTAATATCACGTAATTAAATCTGCAGAACAACAGCCTCCTCCACCAGTATCTGGCATGATGCGATCTGTAACTTTCATATACCTCATCCTCACACCCCCCCTCTTCCTCCTACCTCCTCTTGCCGGGTCTCCGATTAAACTGTCCGTCAGAGCGGACCGAAAATATCCTGCTCGTGTTCATCTCACCAGCAGATGTCAGTGACCAAACAGATTCCCCTCTGGCTGCATCTATCAGTAAACCCCTCTCAATGAGCATTACGGTGCAGGGACACAACACAAAGACTCCCAGAGGCCTGCTTCCCATTCTAATTGCCCTGCGAGATGCATATATATAAATCCACCGGACGTGTAAGTGAAGAAACAGGCCCCCTCGAGATTCGATTTCCCATGCATCAGATTCAGTATCTTTGGAGCAAAACTCGATTTGGCATCAATCTGATTTAATTACTCTGGAATAATGACGTGAATGAAAAACACATCGACGAGCCCATCATGAATTTATGCCTCGTGGGAAGGTGGGTGTCTGGGAGGGCAATGCGGACGCAGTTTCAGCCAGCGGGGCATCAATGATGTGACACAAAACAGCACATCTGCAGAGGAGAGGAGGAGAGGTGGGGGGGCTTTCAGGGAGGAAGAGAGAGAGAGCGAGAGAGAGAGGGAAACAGACAGAGGGAAGGAGAGTAATAACGACTCGTGGCTTCTGAGTTTGATTATACACATTATACCTCATCCCCTGCCAAAGACACATCTGCGCAAATCAAAGAAAGCCATTTATCATTCCAGGCCTGAATGCACGGCTGCAGAGGACTCCAGGACGAGTCGGTGAAAGAGACAGAGACGGACGGACACACAGAGCAGGGGACAAAGAAGACACCATGACCTCTGTATACAGTCACAATAACATTCAGGAACTCTTAAGTTTTTCTAAGTCTCATTTCCAACTTACCACTCATGGCCTGATATTAAAAAAAAAAAAAAAAAGCTTGGTTAAAATAAAAGCACCTGTGTTCTTAGAGGTCAATTTATTTGTTTTTCTGTGACTTCAGAAAAGCCGAAATATGCGGCGACGCAGCATGTGTGTTACGCAGCCCGTCTTTTAAAACAGGAAGTCGGGGTTTTCCATCTCTCAGCCTGACCTTTGAACCCCCACCTCTCCCCACCCCCCCACCCCCTTTAACATTCTTCGAAAATTAATAACTGGCGAGGCCGCACCGTGAAGTCATTTCTCTCCGTCTGCCTGCACGCTGAAAGAGAAACCTGAAAACGGATACTTGACGCGGGTGTTTATCTAGAGTGACTCAGCCCGAGTTAGCCAGTCTTTTCCATATTTTATTAAAAGCGACCCAGGACTTCGATATCCAGGCCACCGCTTCTCCGCGCAGTCGCCCTGGTGAAAGTTTTTGAGCGGTGAGTGGACGTCTAGACCGGCAGGTGAAGGCACTTCCTGAAACTCAACGATGACACTTGCTCGTAGGCAAATGCTTCTCCCCTCGCCGATGGAGTGGCACCTCAAAAGGAGGCACCGTGGAAATTGGGGGGTCTCAGGTTTGGAGGGCAGGAGGGATGAAATTGTCTCAAAGTGGATCCAGATGGTTATCTTTTCCTCTCTTTTTTTCTCTTTTTTTCCCCCCCCACTCATCACTCCATCATTTCTCTCTCTTTTTTTTTTTCCTTCCTTTGAGTGAACTACAGGCCCGGTGATTACTTTAGTTAGGAATGAGCCAAACCAAACACAAGAAGACAGAGTTGTGGTCTCCCAAATAAAGAACAGCCTCGCAGTTCAAAGCAAAAACCGTGCGCGAGTAAAAAGCATCCTCGGGGCCTCAACTGGTTTATGTTTGTGATCGGGGCCGCTCTTATCGGCGATAAACTGTTTTTTATTTAGTCTTCTGAAAATGCGCATTGTCTTGTATCAAAGAAACCCTAAACCTCACTCTTAACCACGGGGGGGGGGGGGAAATAAATAATAAAAGAATAAGGTAGAGAGAGATTAGAGAAAATGACAGATGTGAACAATTGGAGCACTTTGCTCATACGTAACGGGTGCGGAGGCCAGAAAAACAAAGGGGAAAAAAGAAACTAAAGAGGAGTGGCTGAGCTGGGCGACCTGTGTGAATTAGAGAGCAGCGAGGAGGGGAAAAAAAAAGGCCAAATCATGAGATCAGAAGCTGGCTAGTAGTATGTTTTAACATCCGCCCTGTGGGACGCAGGCCTAAACTGATTCTGTGGGCTATTAGCCGGACTAATAAATCACAATTTAAACATGTTTTATACCATCAACCTATGCTGCTCTCTGCGCTGGATTACGGGCAGCGGCTCCGCTTCAGCCGCAAAGTTCGTCATAGTAATTTGCTGATTACTATGATCTCCCTCTGGGTGCCGGGGCCGTCGGGAGGGCTGGAACATTTCAAGCATTGTTTCTAAAAAAGGCGCCGATGCCAACTCTTTGTCACATCATTCAAAGGGGAAGAAAAAGGGGAACACCGGGGGAAGGAGTGGCTGAACTGCGCGCCCTGGGTGAATTATAGAGTACCGGGGACAGAATAACTCCATCATGAGATCAGGGGAGGTTGTGCGTTTGAATGTCCACCCTGAGGGGGAGCAGGGGAGTAATGGAGCTGAAGATTAGGATAATGAGACTTGCGCAGCTGCACGATCTGGTTCTGAAGAGGTAAGGCTGATAAGCAAAGACGTGGATATAAATGCATTATACGTGCGCTCGCAAACCACACACACACACACATACACACACACACACACGCAAGGACACTGTTCTGACTGTTCTGACTCTCTCCCATTATATTGCTGCACATGCAAATCCATCTCTCGCGCGCACATACTACATGGATGGACCCCGCTGTGTGTCGGCCATGCCTCTATCAGAGTCTTCCTCATCGACAGCCACATCAGCCCAGCAGGCAAATTTCCTGTCGGATCCTATCTTGTCTCTGCGGCCCGAGCCCTGCACCGACATGCTGAACTAGAGGGGTATTTAAAGAAAAAGTACTTCACACTGGTCACTCAGATTTATGATAAATGATTGTTGTTGACAGTTTGAGAGGTGGTTTACGGTTAATGTTTACCTGAAAATACAGGCATGAGTGCTGATTCATCATGTGTAGGGCTTACCGACAAACACAGGATGCAACTATCTGTACAGGGTTGTTTATAAAACAAGTGATTTCTTTGGTTTACTTTTAGCCAAACGTAATTTAGCACATCTATAAGTCTTTCTACCGAGCAATATTTGTGGAAACTTTCTCTCTTGTGGCACCTATGGTGATGAGCAGTAATCGGAGATGTGTTTTGCGACCTCACTTGCCAAATTTCATTGTGTATTCAGTGACGTTTTCTGGCATAATAAGTGTTTACACTCAACAGTAGCAAACAGTGGAGGAAAAAGTGTGCCGCTTCACACAGTGGAAGAGCTGGTTTGTTTTATGGTGCTGCACATGCAAAAACGCCTTCATTGCTCAATCACCACTGATGATAAAACAGCAACATCACATCTTCATTTAAATTAAAATGTATGAGATCATTTATTTAAGAATTTGCTTGATAGAAATTCCAAAGTTCCTTTTGGAGAAGAAAGCTGATGTGTTTGTATACAAATAACAGATTTTTGTATTATTGGAGTTTTATTCGACTTTTTTTGTTTTCATGAGGTAGATAACAACCATAGTGACACACTATGTAAGCATTGTGTGCGATGCGCAGTTTGAACTTGCCTTTGCGTAGGTGAACGTATCACCGCATTCTTGTTTGAAGATATCAAAAGCAGCGCAGGCAATAGATCACAATTTCCATCTAAAATGCAACGGGTCAAATTTTTAACTCATCCCAGCTTCAAAAGACAACAAAGGAAGACCCCGATGGGATCCATGTGTGTGAAGACAAAGATCCCCCCCCACACACGTACATCGATGCTTAACTTCAGATTCTGCACAGTGCATACACGGCAGTCGTTTCACATTAAAAAGCGAGGACGAACTTTTAAAGTCGAGCACAACATGTTTTCAGTATGTCCGTGTGAAGCGTTTATTGGAATGCGTCCTTATTAAAATGTGATTATACTCGCTTGAGTCTCTGGAACAGAACAGACAGCAGAGTGATAAAGATAAAGGCGCTCAAACGCTGTGTACCTCACGGCTCAGAGACATCAGGAGGAATCGCTTCAGGGAGAATGTGAGCGGGGAGAATAATAACTCACCTGTCCACGTCTACCCTCGATAAATCTGAACAAATACAACATGACTTCTGTGGCGTGACATGCGAGAACTAGAGAACTAGAGAGTCTGTCTGGCAGACGGAGACAGTGTTGACTAATAGTGTTGCTTAAAAAGTTACATTACATTACACCTACTGAAAAAAAAAAAACCTTTATTCTTTAATTAACACATACAAATGGTGTTATTTTTCCATTTCACCAAGTAAAACATGTAACAAAAGTTAAAGTTCAAGCAATATAAGCCTGCTCCTCCACTTCTTCCTGCACAGCCTGTGCTGGCAGAGATCTGGCAAGCAGCAAAGTAAACAAGAACATGTGTAAATTACACTTACAGGCATCGGATGGACTACTAAAACAGAGACGCTGCTGTGATTGCCCAATTGCAGTCATTTAAAGATAAGCATAACTACTCCAAGACAAGAGGGTTTGCTGAGCTGCGCGGTGCGGTAAACACTGAAATACCGAACAATCATCATCATAATCCCAACAACTACACTCGTTTCAAACTTTCAAGATGGCTTATGAAATCGAATTCTTGCTCTTTGTACCTACGTGCCTCTATCATTAAGTTCATTTCAGACCATAGCGCCGTGGCTCCAATCAACAGAGAGTGTCTGAAAATGGGCCTAAATACTAAATTACACACCTAAATCTGAAGCAAAGTATTTTCTGATTAAAGAAAAATACCCCCGCAACAATGTTACTGGGATTGAAGCACTGCAGAGGGGAAAACAGCAGCGAGAACATGCTGTTAGCAGACGTCCAGCGCTTCCAGCGAAAATGTCCTCCAGCAAACTTTGAGTTTTATTGTGAAGTAGCAGCAGGAAGTCTTAAAGGGAAGTAATTGGCCGTGGCTAAGCATAGATTAGTTAGGTTTTAAATGAGGTTAGGAAGTGGTCTGGATCTACATGTTTAACCCTTTTTTTTTGTTTGTTTGTTTGTTTTTACCAGTTTTTGCTCCGTTTCCTTTCAAGGATTCAAGGAGTCTTTATTATCATTTCAACACATGTTAAACATGGGATGGAAACTAAATTAGTTACCCTGGTCCCGGAGCAAGCACAATACTAAGAGTATTTTTAGAAAAATAGAATAGAATATAAGCTATTTTAAATACAAGCTAGTATGAATACAAATACAAAAATAGACTTCAGGGGGGGCAGAGAGAGATTTCAGGCAGATAAATGGGATGCACCTTTATTTTCACACAAAACTATGTGATGGGTTCATTTGGAAAAAAAACAAAAAAAAAAACACTTTAATCGTCTCAACTCTGAGCTTTTCAGGGCCCGAGGAAACCCCTCTGAAAAACACTCAGCGTTTAAGAGATTCAGGTTCAAATGAATGCTGGAACGTTTCTATAAATCACACTGACGTTATAATTAAGAAAGAGAGTTAGGGCTACGAGGAGAAGACCTCAGGCTCAAGGCTCTTATCTCTTTTCGATTGTTATCAACCCCCATCTCGGAGTTGAGGAAATTGGATAATGGCGAAGCACAACACTGGCAAGCCGTCCTCGGGTTCACATGAACGTTATTTGTTTTACAGCCTCTTCACAATCTTCGCTTCCTCATTTCTTCAGACGCGTTTACCTGCAGAGTCAACGTGGCGGCCGCGATCGAATTCAGGAGCTGGAGGCGCTTAGAGTTTTTTCTACGTTGGGTTTCCCTCCTGTATGTGGGGAGGCGTGAGAGGCGGCGGGGTCTGGCACGCAGCCATCGCGGTATCAGATGGAAAAAAGGTCAAGAACACGACACGTCTCCGAAGCTCCTCTGAACCCGGAACGCTTTCCGCCTTTGTTCTAGCAGGAAAACTTGAGGGTGTCCGTTTCGCGAGCTGCCACCGCCGCTCATCGTTTTGTCATTTCTTTTTTCAGCAAACCCCCCCCCCTCCTTTGCAGCGTCCGATTTAACTCTGCGACAGCTACATGAGCAAATATATTCATATATTTGTAGAAATGCGAGGATGTTAACTTGTTTTTTTCGCCCTCATTCTGACCTCGACCTTACTCTGAATAAATCAATGAGACTTTACATATCGTTTGATAAAGTCTGAATATTGCTCCGCGGGGCCGCTGTGCGTGTAAACCATCCGACTGTATCCCCCGTCAGTCTGTTCCCCTTTGCGTTCCTTTCACCTTTGCTCCAGACAAGACAGAAATTGAGTTTGTTTTTGGCAAATTTGCTATTCTTGGCGTGCAGGTTAAGCTCCGGCGATGTGATCTGAATTTCCAGCAGTCAGTATCAGACACCTCGTCTCACATCACGAGATGTCTGAAACTGTTAAGTGTCTAAATGCTCTCACACACACACACACACACACACACACACACACACACACACACACACACACACTCTCTCTCTCTCTCACACAACACAAAAAGGAAAGGAGGGAAGTTTTCTGTTTACAGCTGCTATGTGAAACTCAATTACACAGCCAATTGAGAATGTGGCTGTTTCTCAGATTTGCGTGATATGTTCCTGACCTAAATACGACTGCTGTTCCCAGCGAAGCCCCAACAACTGCGTACACTTACGAGATTGACAAACAAGGAAAACCCTGCACACACAATGGCGTAATCACACACACACACACACACACACACACACACACGCACACATCTGGACCTCTGCTTCTCTCATTCATATTTGCTGAGTGTTTTCCTGCATGGGTCCCCGGCGTTACTGCCCCCGGACCCCTCTGAAGAGGTGAGGTAAGATTTGGAGCCGCGGTATTATGCCATCTGGATATACATTTACACATGCGAGCTCACGAGCATGCCTATACACGCACACACACACACGTACAGATATACTCTTGTCATAACCCACACTGACAAACACCTGGACCTGGTTACTGGACTCGGAGGGAGAGTCGAGGACTGTGTGCGTGCCTGCGTGTATAAGTGGGGTGTATGGGGAATACTGGGCTGTAGGGTTATTCAGCGCTGGAGGCTGTGTTGACATTCATTTTCTTTCTCTCTTTTTTTTCTGAGCCCTTGAAGAAGGAGGCTCACTTCGCCGAGCCTCAAAAATTAAATATAGATCATTAAACGTAGACGCTCTGTCTCAAAGCAGGACTGATGTGAACGCAGGGTTATGGGAGGAGTCAATGTTGAGATTTTCTTTTTTTTTTTTTAAACAGAATTCATAAAGGAACGCGGTTTGACGGATACATTTCATGTGAACGTTTTGGAGGAGAACTTTTAGGCTTCCCCTAAAAAACTGCTAATGCACAACAGCTGCATCTCAGCTGAAGGTTGTAGGACTTCAAGTCACCGAAGCCACCTCAGCGATGGAGGTTTGTCTGCGCTCTCGTGTGTGTAATTTGGCAAAAATATTCAGCTCTTATGATGATTCCATCGGCCGTATTGTGTAAAAATTAAAACACACACATACAAAATCACATTCGCTGTGAAATTAGTGATCACCTTAATTATGTGCACGTTTTACACTTGATGTGTTGATGTGCTGGGGCTCATGTCTGCAGTTACTGCTGCACAAATTAAACACTACATGAAAACTAATCATGTTAAGAGATACACTTTTCCACATGCAAACACCAGCTTTATGCTCCATAATATCTTTATATTTGAACTACGGTGATGTGTTCACTAAACTATTCGTATACTTAATTGATTAAGCCAAAAGGAGTGGGCTGTTTGGAAAAGGCCTATACATAGTCATGTGTTGGGCTTTTTTCCCCTTTGTAGATAATACAGGTAACACCTAAAGGCAAACATATGCAGAGTGTAATACAAACATCGCTGACATGAAGTCATGGCCAGTGATGGAGGAGGAGGTTTCACACCTTTTATGTGAGTAAAAATAACAGAACCGCAGTGTAAAAACGGTGTCTGTTACAAGTAAAGGTCCTGCAAGTATTACCAAGAAAATGTACAGAGTATCAAAGTTAAAATGGCCCATTTCACAGTGCAGTTAATCATTTGTACACACACACACACACACACAAATACACAGCAACAATATAAGTACAAAATTTAAACACACTGCAGTACACGTATAAAGTAGAATAAATGCCAAAGTTGCCACAAAACTGCGGTGAATGAACTGAATTTACTAAAATCACTCACACACAAACTTTTACAGCTCAGGTGAGCTCAGTCTCACGCGCTCCGACAAACGAGCCAACCTGCACGTGCAGCAGTCTGTCAAACAAACACATCAGCTGCTGTCAGGCTGCTGAGAGACCGCCACACTGAAGAAAAAACACACACTGGGAACTGAGCAGCAAAAAAAAAAAAAGATAAGTGTGTGTTGGAGTTTCCTCACCTGCAGAGACTTGTGGCGTTTTCTTGTTCCGGTGCAGAGAAGCTGCAGCTCTCAGGGCTCCGAGTGCAGAGAGAGAAGGTCTGTTTCCACAGCAGGGCTGCAGCTTTTCTCTCTCTCTCTCTCTCTCTCTCTCTCTCTCTCTCTCTCTCTCTCTCTCTCTCTCTCTCTCTCTCTCTCTCT
>JAOXYL010000086.1:21484842-21497122 GCA_028564955.1 Terapon puta | reverse complement strand
AGCAGGGCTGCAGCTTTTCTCTCTCTCTCTCTCTCTCTCTCTCTCTCTCTCTCTCTCTCTCTCTTACTCTCTCACTCTTACTCTCTCACACACACACACACACTCCACAGGGTCACACATGGAAACCTCTCCGCTCCTCTAAACGTCACTCAGCTGTATGAGGGGTGATTAATGCCAGAGAGAGAGAGAGAGAGAGAGAGAGAGAGAGAGAGAGAGAGAGAGGTTCTGCTCTGAGTGGACTCTAAGTCGCTCCTCTGCTCAGTGTCTAATGAATAAAACACAACTAAAAAGGTGTCCCCACCAATAATAATAAATTACCAAGTGACCTGGAGGTCAAACATGAAACGATGAGAGTCAGTGGGTCTGTTCTGCTTCTTACAATAAAGAGGTTCTTATCTATCTTTTTAGATTTGATTATCTCACTATAGATTTATACTACACTTGGCTATCTGTAACAGTATTTTATTTCATTTATACCTCTGTAATTTTTAAATTTATTTTTAATTATTTTAGTTTATCTTATTAATTTGTATTTTCTTTTTCTTCTTACTTTTTCTTCTCCAGTGGACTTTTATATTGATAACAGTTATTTTTCAGAGATATGGGTATTTTCTTACTTCTTTGGAAACACAAGCGTTTTTCTTGACTTAACGCTCTAATTTTATGGAGGGTACATTTAAAATGAGTTTACAGAATATGAAAGAAACACCAGACAAACGTTGTGCTCATGATGGATTATTAAGTAAGCAATTAGCACAGCAAACTGCAAAAAACAGATGTGATGATTCAGCTCAACTAGATGAGTTTATGGATGTAGGGACGAACGCTTGTGCAGCGGGTTCGATTACAACTCAGAGAAAATGGACAGATGAGATGATTCAGCCATTCATACACACACATATCATGTTCTCTTCATCCACACCGCTTGAGTGAAAAAAAAATAAAATAAATTGCTGTCTCGTAAAGGCGGGCTGGAGGATATTAAGGCACACCTCAAACTCCAACAGCTGAAGCGCTCCACTCTTGGATCAAACAGAAGGTTTCATAAGACCTGGCAACCTTTCCTGCTCCTTTTTCCAAACTGAACCAAATGTGTAGGGGTTGATGTTGGTGTGTGTGTGTGTGTTTGGTGGGCGGGTCCGTGCGAGCATCTGCTTTGTTAATTTGTCACGTGAAAACTCGGTGAAAATATCTCAATAATGGAGGCATTGTCTTTGTTTACCATGCAGTGTTTTTGTCCGTTTACAGCAATTAGACCCTTTAGGCAAACTAGTTTATGTTAATGCAACCACTTATTTTATCTCCATGGCAACGCTCACGTCTTCACTCTACTATATTTTCCTGTATCGCACAAGTCCGATCGAGCTCTCTCCGTCTCTTTGCTATCTCTGACTCTTTTGACCTCTCTCGTTGTGTTAAAATCTGCATTTCACACTGCTTACGTCAGAGTCTTCTGCAGTGCCATGTGGTCACCAGGCAACGATACAGGAAGTTCGGCACGGTAAGACAATAGCACACTGACAGCAAAGCAAGCAAACGTAAAGAAAACACAGGATATTTCTTTATGGGGTTGTAAATGCACATCATTTATTAGACAGCTCAGATCAATTTTAAGAGATCACCCTCACCCTGCTCACCCTCACTTGTCCCGTACGGTAAAAACTCAGCTCTCTTTTTGTGATAAATCTGTGAAATCAATGTGAGCGAGTTGTGACGCCACTTGTCCTGGTGCTTGGAAAAAGAAAAACAGACCACACCATCAGCCACAACGAAAAGTAAATATCTTCAAATCAACATGTTTGGGCTGTTTTAGTGTGACACGAAAAAACACAGAAGAAACTATGGCCCCCATCTACTGCCTGCGCAGGTTCCTGAAAAACAAAAACCCCACTAACCCAAACAGTTAAATACATTTCGTCAGATAAGACATTTCTATAAACAAAATAAAATATACAGTTTACTACATAAGGATTATAATATCTGTGTTTGACCTTGTTTTCCTGCAGGCCAGGGCAGAAAGAGCTACTCACTTTTATGAGGCGTATGGAGGACTGAATCAACCAGATGTGAATCAATTATTTGAAAATACAAAATAAATATATCTCATCATATGAGGTCAAATGAATAGAAATTTGATTATTATAACTATGTGGGACACATTTTTCTTAATATATCTCTGCAACTAAAATCATAGCAAGTAGAAATAGATAAAGATGCATGACATGGGCTTCATATTTTGTTATACATGTATTTATTTTGTATGCATATTGGTTTACTTAATTTATTTTAGCCAGATTTGTCCTCCATAATATCAAGACCACTTCTCCTTCCCAAGTGCCTCACCGTTCCTAAATCATATTACACAAATGTCATCTTTTGTTTTGAAATAGGCAACATTTTTTTCTAATGTTACCAGTTTCCCCACCACAAATAAAAACTAAAAGACACATAATTCATTTTAAACATTTAAAATAATTCAAATAATTCTAAGCACTGATCAAATGCGGACATCCGGCTCACCTGTACTGAAACAACTAGCACAAGAAATCTTTTGGTACAGATTCAGATTTTTCTTGCTGTCAAAAATAATGTCTTTTCATACATGTACAGCAAAGAACACAACAACCAAATATAGAAAAAGGTTAGACACAGGAAATGTTATCTGGATGGTTAATATGCTCTTGAACTTGAGCTCAATAGCTGCTGGTCAGACATTTGATTACATGAGCAAAAAATAGACGTCTGCTTAGAAAATAACTGTCCGATATCTTCACCTCTCTGTATTCAGTCAGTATGAGTATGAATATATATGTTTTCACCACAGCCATGCTTCTGGAAAACTCAAGATTAAACTCTGGTTTAAGAAATGAAGACCAGGATCACAAAATCCTGTGTTGCGTATTTCTGACTTTAGTGACCCCTGGGGGTCGTACACATGCACTGCAACATTTGGCTGTAAAATTGTTTACTTATGGATGAGGGAGCAAATAAAATCCAAGTGAAGATGAGTTCAAACTGATCTGCTTCTATCAGAGTATTTTTGTGGGTGATAATTTGTAAAAACTGACAATAATCCTTTAAATTACATTACAAACGAAGATGCATCTGAGTCCCTGCACCAGCAAAGGTTCCTGTTTAAATACGTGGCAGTGCTTCTTTTTTCCTGACCAGTAAGAGTCACCGCCATGCTTGTGCGAGTATTGCTTGAGTTTTATCGTTGTACGAACTAGCTGCTGTTAAAAGACTTCACCGCCCCAACGACCAGGAGACAATGTACGGCTAGAAAAGTGTGAGGAAAGTCCGGCATGCGTTCATATTTTCAGGGTGTGAGCGTGCTTCTTGCAAAGAGGTTTGTCCTTCTTGGAGTAGAAGGTCTGGCCTTCCAGAGCGGTGCAGCACACCTGAGGCAAAAAAAAAAAAAGAAACACACAAAGAGAGAAAGTTTACTGAAGGGTAAGTGTAAGATGTTCAGAATACTTGGAAACTCGTCATGGTCACACGTCTTTATCTTCTTTGAAATGACGGTGTAAAATGCCAAATTTTTGCAATATAAGCTCCACTGAGACTAGAAATGGCCCATATCTCTGTCACTGCTGTTGTATTTGTATTTTGTAGGCATAACCTCTCTGTACTGAGTCCAAGTATAATTATTTATTTTTTAAGTTTTATGTTGACATTTTTCTGTATTTCATGTTCTGCTTTGTACAGTATATTTTCCTACAGTTATTTCCATTATGTCTTGCTGCTCAGTCTAATAAATAAAAAAAATAAATGTCTGCTTCAGTGAAAATGACGTGTAAGTTGTTTTTTACAAAACTAAATAAAAAGGAAGAAATTGTTGATCAGATTAAATTCGAGTGGTCATTCACTGTTTTTGGTTTAATCTAAAAGCAATGTTTTTTGGTTTTTTTTATGTGGGGCTGTTGCTCTCTGAAGTGATGCGTTCACTTACGGCGCACACAAAGCAGGTGTCATGCCAGGTGTAACCGAGGGCCTCCAGGAACTTGTCTCCGGCCTCGACGGGGAACTCGCAGCCGTGGCAGCCGGTCCCGAACAAACTGTAGAAGTCTTTTTACAGACGGAGCGACACAGAAATGAACAACCCGGTACACTCGTAACAGAAAGGCCCAAACAGCGACCATCACAAGAGCAAAGAGTCATCGTGGTCAACGTGATCGTCACTCACCTTGTTCACAGAACGGCTCTCCGTCCTCCAGGTGGAAGGTGTTGTTTCTGATTGGCTTCTGACAGGAAGCGCACAGGAAGCAGTAGACGTGCCACGTCTGTTTGAGGGCATTTATCACTTCCTGCGTGCAAGAGCAGACCGTGTGTTAAACTGGAGGCATCACACAGTTTAATAGAAGTGTGTGCGTGTGTGTGTGTGTGTCAGTAGCTGGAAAGTTTGACCCACTAGACCAGAAGATGATGTGATATTTGCCATATTTTTGCCAAGTTTGCCTGTTGGGTCATTTTTCAAAACACTGCTGTAAATCATCAACAAAAATCACATATATTCTATCATAAATCCATATTCAATAAAAATTCATATAATTATCTGTTTTATAGGTGTAAGAAACGCACAGCCTTCCCTACAGTCCGTCCTTTTGTCATGTCACATTTAAATTTACTTTCTTTTTTTTCTTTTTTTTTATTCCAGCGAGGCCACATGACAGAGCTTAAAATAGACAACCTGCTCTCTTTCCCACCCTTCAACTGTGAGAACGAGGCGGGACGGGGAATCGATGGAAAAGTTGGTGGGCCGGAGTGAAGCGGGGGCTTAGGGGGAGAGGGGAGTGAGAAAACAGGTTAATAAGAGGCCGTAAGCTGCTTGAAGATGTGTGAGAAATGGAGGGTTGAAAGGGATTGAGGCTAAAGAGGTTAGAACACGTGAGGGATGAATGTCGGAGCTGGTCTGAGAGCGGCGATCTCGGCTTCCTGACACCCAGGGTTCATGCCACACCTGCAGCCTCTGGGCCTCTAAGCCTAATTCTCCTAACACCCGGACATATATCGCATTCCTGAGTTTCACCGCTGGTCACTATAGAATTCCCTATAGATCTCCTGCATTTGACCCCGATGCATTTATGTCGACACCTGTACTCACTCTACGCCCCTTTATTGTTTCTCGAAAGTGATGATTTGCCTGCTATTACAGTAGAAAAGGAACCTTTTGCAACGTTTAATGTGTGTGAATACGTTAAGAGATAGAAGAGTCAGGAGCTGGAGAGGAAGAGTACATGAGAGGGTATGAGGAGAAACTAGTAATAGAGCCAAGTATGCACATACTCGAGTTAAATGAGTTTATAAAAGTTGGGTCACACTCTAATTTAGTTCTCTCTGGGCGAGTATGCAGGATGTTTTAATTACAATCGTCAAGAGCTTTATTATTTAAAGTGAAATATCTCACATTTTAGAGAAGTTGTGTCCATGCAGAGCAGGCCAACAAGCCTCTTTATGCATTCAGTCTCCCATTTCAAACCCAACTCAACCTACAGCTGGCCCAAAGTGGAAAAGTACAGAGCAACGAAGTGAGACTCACACATGGTTAATCCGGTAGCTGGAAGCCGGTCTCTCATGGAGAGTGATGTGTAGGTGATGTTGCAAACTCTTTTTTTTTCTTTTAGGTAAAACGATGATAGAAAAAGGGGGGGGGGAATCAAATAAAAAGGGGAAAAAACTGAAGAAAATGCAACATAAAAACAAGTGAGATGTTAGTACGTGTGGCAGGTTTACACTGAGCGCCACAGAGGAGCACTATCGCCTTTGGTCTCCGAACAACAGGTGGTGGAGCCAATGTCAAGGCCAGCTGTACAGTGAGCGAACGGTACTGAGCTAAAGCCTTCAGACAAATGCCTGACACCGAGGCGCTCATTTTTCCTCGCACTGTGATGTAAGTTTATTCGTCTCCTTTATACATTTTGCACGGCGAAAAACGCTTCATGTTCACTCTTAAATTCACTGCATTCTGTTGAGGAAACATCTCAGAAACAGACAAGAGCAGCCAGACGTGGGTTTCGTAGTTTTTCTGTCACCCTCCTGCACACAAACACACACATACACACACACACACACACACATACATTTCTGCTCCATTTCACTTCACACCAACTCACCCCCAGTATCTTGGCCTGGCAGCGGCTGCATGTCGGAGCGAAGAACTCTTCATAGCAGTGTTCACAGTAGACAGAGCCCTGCTCCTCCACAAAGCCCGTATCAGCCAGGGATGTGCGGCAGTGGGCACAGTTAAATTCCTCCTTATGCCACGATTTCCCCATCGCTACCAAAAATGGCCCTCTGAGAGAAAAAAAAGAGACGAGTAAAGACAAATGTGAGTGAAAATGAAGCCTGGAGTTTTTCTTTCCTTTCAGAGTTCACTGTTTTTTTTTCAATATCACAAATTTAGAACAAAAAGTAAAGTGATGGTTAAACTTTCTATTGAATATAAATCAGATCTCCGGTGTGTAATGATGATTGTGGTTCCATACAACAAAATAAAAAACCATCAATATTTGGAAAGTACAGTCAAGTGTCGGCTCAATGTTATTCATCACTGATTCATCTTCATTTTTTTATTGACTGATTAGATGTTCTAATGCATTCTGTCTGAAAATAGTGAAAAAAAAAACATTAGTCTGAGACCTACGTTCACAAAGTGCTGGTTTTTATCCAATGAACAGTCCAAGAAAAACAGTCTGATAGTCCAAAGGTTTTATATTTATGACGACAGAAAATTCTTAATATTTCTGAATTTAAGAGACTGGAACTAGTCAGTGTTTGGGTTTTGCAGATGTAAATAAAGAATTGATTCACAATTGTTGTTGGATGCACAATTATAATTTCAATATTTCATTCAGGACAATAAAAGCAGCTTTAGAGTCCAGGAAGACATTTTAGAAATCCAGAGTCACTAAAGGCCTCCTGTGACCATCATCCTCTGCTTCCACTCAGACAGCGTCGAGCCATCGCCCATTGTGATGATTAGGTAAAGTGGAAAAAAAAGTAGAGACTAATTAACTCCACACAATTGCTCCGCTTATCTGAGCTTATTCTGATATACCGGCCCAGCCGTTAGCATGTGAGCTACGTGTCCTGTAAGGTGACACAAGTCGGGAGATGACGCTCGGGTTAGTGGAGTCAGGAGCAAAGAGGAAGAGAGTCGTAACTCAAAGCACAAACCATGTTTTTTTTTTCGTGCAAGTATGTTTTCATGACTTTCAGAGTTATCTCCACTTTTACGGGCGTTACAAAGTGCAAAATGTGCCTGACGCGGTGCAGTGGAGCACCTCCAAACATAATTTGGAAACTGTCTCAGCTTACAGATCATTTTCTTCATTCTTCTCAATCATAAGCTTGATCTTCAACAGGAAAACCTTTTGTGTGTGTGCATGTATGTGCGTGTGTGTATTCAGCGTGTGTACTTTCGTGTGCGAACCACTCCACAGTTTGATATGCTGCAGGTGCAACTTAATTCCCCTTCGCCTTATCTCCTCCGCAGTCAGATCGCTGTAGCTCTACAGTTTCATACGCAGATTATTTACTCGAGTTGATTTCAAGTTCATTATTTTAAGTGCCTAACGGGGACGCTGAATAATTGAAAAGTGGACACATTTTCCCCTCTCTATCTTAATTTCCCTGAGTACAAAACGGCCATGTTGAAAAGATTGCATCTTTTTTTTTAATTATCCCCATGCAAAAGGCATATGGACGTGATGTGATGGAACAAAACGACGCACGCATCTGTGTTTTCTTTATCATTTTAACTGTAAATGGCCATGACATCCTGTTTCCCTCCTGATCCCAGAGTTAGCTGATTATTTTTTATAAAACTAATACAATGATCCTTTTATAGGATGCTAATATATAGATATATAGATTCTAATATAGATTCTTCCTGAGATTGTTAAGTAATTTCTTGAGTTGATAAACAACCTTATTAACCACATTATTTGTCTCGTACCTGATGACCATGTTGCAGTGGGCGCACATGGGTGTACGGGTCCCCGCAGGAATGTGCTCTGCCATCTGGACCAGGGTGTCCTCATCTTTGGGGTGGGGCTGAGGTAAAGGTCTGGCGGGGACGGGCCCCCTCGGGACGCTTCCGTTCCCTTTCATACCGAAAGACGGGGTGATCAAACCGGTCTGTGGGCCGTGGCCTGGAGGAGATGGAGGAGAGGAAAAAGGCTGTATTGTTAGGAAGCATAGAAGCAGAGGAGGTGTTGAAAGGAGAAGATGGAAAACAAAAAGTGAGCCCTTATGGCACCAAGAGGGACGTGCGTGCATGTGTGCGTCTGCGCTTTGTGCAAAGGTGCGTGAGTTGTTTGACCTCTGCCCTCTTTGTCTGTGCACCCAGCAGGTGACTCGGCGGTGCGCGCAGATGGCTGACTACTGCTGTCACAACCGCGGATTCACCACATCAATCTTTTACGCCGCCTTTGACGCATTCCTACGGCGTATGTGCATGCACGCACATGACCAAATGCACACACGCTCACACACAGATATTCCCGCAGCAAAAACCCAGACACCTGGCTAAACAGTTAACTTGGCCTTTGATCTCCACACCGGTGACGGAGATGTGTTTTTGTGCGCGTGTGCATGGCGAGACGTGGGGTTACTTTTGGAGCTTGGTTTTACCTTTATACGTCATTTAAGAGTTTTTGTTCTGACTGTGAACAGGGCTGAGTTTGCATTTAATTTTGAGGTCGCTACATTTAAACACTCATCATTTAAGAGCGCAAGTTAACCCTTTTAACGCCTAATGTTTCATATTTGTTACAAAGAGTAACACAAAGAGAAAAATGGCCTGAAATGTTCGATTTTTTCAAAATGTAATGGGCAAAAGTAGTTTTATTTCTAAAATTAACATTGTTGTGAGCAAAAATGCCCAAAGTGAAAAAAAAACAAAAAAAAAAAAACAAAAAATGACATGGCAAAAAAATTGTTTGGATTTTGTTAAATGGTTTAATAAACGCCTCAGTTAATTTTTTTTTTAATTTTCAGACTATTTTTTGAAATGTCAGGCTTTAAGGGGTTAAATCCGCAATGACACGAGGGGGACATATTAAGTGAAGTGAGAATGAACCAAAATAATACAGTTACAGATTGGACAGTTAAAGAATGAGGTGAAATTCTTTACAGCTCCGCAAAACCTAGTTGAAGATCAGGTTTGTGTAGTAATTTTCACATTGTTATACGATACAATGAGGTTATAAAAAGATTTGATTATTCGCCTTGACGATGCTAGAAACACAGCCAAAGGTTGCTTTCTTGTTGCAAGACTGTGTAAATTTAAAAAAAAGAAGAAAAAATGGTGGTCATTTGTTATAAGTGAAGGAAAAGACAGTTTTAGGCCAGATGATTTTACACAGTTTCAACCTATTCATGAAGCTGCCATTAATCACGCCAGCGTGCACTTCATAAGGTTGCAATGGAAGCGAAGCTGCTTCAGGAACGAAGGGGAGGAGGACAGAGTGAAATTTTAACGGCATGCCAACTTTGTTTTACAATGGGCATTTGCAACTAGGCGGTGGCTGAAGGCCTGGCCTTCCCTAACTACAGCTCAGCATTCAAAATGGGTCATTGGCTTACTCCTGCTCGGGCGCTATACAGCTGGTAGTATATTTTCATGAGCCTTGGTCCCCGGGTAAGTGACTGTATTTACGATTTTTGTTGAGTGGCAGTTATATCAGAGGGAGAAGAGGAGGAGAAGGGAGGATTGGAGGAGGGAAAAAGTTGAAATAAGGTCTGCAGTATAATTTTTCAGAGATAAGTATTCACAAATAAACAGATGACCTTTTTGGTTTGCACACTGTAAACTGACTAATGCCCCTGAAAAGACACCCATTCTCAGGATCTATGGGCCAAGTGCAGATGGAGGACAGGCATTATACTGCAGCTCTGTGGCTTGCCTTTAAAACTTTATTCGTAACTCCCGACAGGTCCCTTCAGTAAATATTATCTTTCTAAAAGAGTAGAGCTGCTGCACGTGTGACTGAGCAAGGAGCCACAGGCAGAGTGGGGCCTTCTCGCCTACTTAATGGGCTTCCACAGAGGAAAAAAGACGAGAAAAGAAAAGGAAAGTCTGCAATGACCTATTTCACAACATATGTCACGCTTCAACCTCGGAAAATAAGCCTCTTTCCCCCTTTGCTAACTGGCTGCAACAACATTGAATCCAGCGGCAGTAAATCAGTTTTACACGACGCCAGGATTTGGAAGGGGTTTTTTTGTGTATGAGAAAAAAAATGTGCAACACTTTTTAACTGTAGGGGGGGAAATATATTAATCAATCAGAACACACACTCAAAAGAAGATTTAGTTCAATTCCTAAATGAGACTTTATTTTTAGGGATCTATTTAGGGGGACTCCACATTTTGGGTATGCATGCATTCAGCGTGACTTATGCAAAGAAAACAGTTCAGGCACCTTAGTCTGATTATATTCCACTAGTTAATTTAGTGAAAAAATACCACAACATGGCCACAGTGAAAGCAGCTCACACATGCAGACGCACAGATATGCTTTTGTTGGATTTGGCAGCGGATCGAGGCAGAAATGCACCATTTCGCAGATTTCATGCGGCCATTGGCTCGATGAACAAAAAATATATTTTAGTCGCAGAAACCCATGTATTATGTATATATGCCATACTGTTTAATATGTCTTCACTCTTCACAAAGGGGGAAATGTTATTCCAGGCGGTTAATAGGAGAGATGCCAATTATGGCTTTGTCCCAGGTCCATAAATCATATTTAATTCGGGGTGGAAAAGTTACAGCTGGCAATAACCGCTGCTGATTGTGAGTGTGTGAAAAAGTAAATGAAAAACCATTTAAGACGCGCTGCTATCACAAGTGGACAGGAGAACACACACGCACACACACACATACACACACACACTCTCAGTGTTTACCCTGGGTTGCAGCAGGTCCTTTGATCATGGTCTTGACAACCGCAGACTCATGGCTGCTGAGTTCTGGCTCCTCTGCCTCCTCACTGTGGGGAGACAAAAATGATATGTAAATCAATTAATGTGTTTTGTAATTGAATGCATCCAATTAAAACACACCAGAAATCACTGCCCGTGCACACTGAATGCCAAATAAACTCGTTGTTTGAATTGCAAAACACACACACACACACACACAGCCGCCATCTGCATCCCACTCAGTGGCGGATCACACAAAAGCAGATTCTGGTTGTGTATTTATTGTACAGTATGGCCGTCTTCGTTACTGAAAAGATGTCACCCTCTGTAAAATCATGTCGAGAGCCCACTGTGCTTAAAGCCACTGGGAAAAAAAAAAAAAAAAAGAGAAAAACATGGTGTAATTATTCAAGTTTCTGTCAAAATACAGTAAGACAGATTCCAGACCACCTACCTGCTGACAGAGCAGAGACAAATATGGTACCAACCAAAACACAGCGCGCCGCTCCAGCCAAAACAGTACAGTGCTCAGCTTCACAGTGCACTTCCTACTCTGGGGTACAAAAATGCCGCCCGTGTGCCACTTTCGCAGAGGAACAGAGTCCAGGCCGCCGGCTCGATGATGGATAGGAGACGAGTAGGGCTGCGCAGCACTAATGACACAGCACGCCCATTCAAAACCAGAGCCAGAATATCAACTCAGATGACTTAGGAGAGAGTAATTGACTCCGGTGTGAGTGAATTATGGCATGCTGTAATGAAGAAAAGTGCCCGTTCCAGATGTACTGTAGAAAGATGCCAGACAACCAGTGTGGGAGATGGAAAGGGGGCAAAGTTCTTACAGTCGAGAGTTTGACCATTTCACAGGATTCACTGTGCTAATTGCAGATTTTCACAACAACTACTGTACAAACAGGTAAACTTCGTCGCCACCTCACTCTGTATATCTAATGTGGATGCGTCACTGAGGTCGTGAAGAGGCAGACTGAGTGGGTCCCCACGGCAACGCTGGCACTTCGTTTTCATGGGCCCCAAGAAATAAAACTAAATTTCTCATTTGGGTCAAAGGCTGAATAATTTTAAGAGACTAAAATTTAGTGGTTGGTCACATCAAACGATGCCAGAACACTAATTTAAGTGACGAAATAGAGAGAATGACCTCACAGGACCAAGGCTATTTCTCAGCTCTCCACACTTAAGAGATAAATTGAGCCTGGCACAGTGCTTTGATGGACGTTAGGTTCATACTTAAGGAACAGCCGCAGGGTGACATATGCAGTCTCTAAAGAGATGTAAACATGTGATATATGTGGCACTCTTTGGGTACTTTTTCTGAGGGCAATATATTCTTT
>JAOXYL010000086.1:21444409-21454833 GCA_028564955.1 Terapon puta | reverse complement strand
CTCCGCCATTGAGACGCTCACACGCGAAGAATAGGCTCGTCAAACGCACTAATTACACCGTTTGAGGTCCTTTCAAGCGGGCGAGATTGCCACTGATAAAGAGAGACGTGGAACCAATTAAGTCAGCCCTGCACAAAAGCCGCTTCAAAACCTTTCTTCCTCGCGTGATGGCTTGTTTACTGAGAGCGTTGCATTCATTTGCAGCGTCCTGTGAGGTGCCCCCGAGCGCGCCGGGTGAGCGCATCAGGTCAACGGCGTTTCGGTTTGTACCTTTTCGACTCAACACATCAAGGCCCTGAGACTGTGCCACGACTGGTGAAAAAAAACACTCAAACACACACATGCACACAGGCCCATTAAATCGTCAAATGGGCTTCGAAAAGACTTCACTGTGGGGAATAAAGCATTTAGCCAGACACTGGCAGTCGATGTGCATAACAGTGAAATACAAAGGTGGTTTTGTTGAGGCACGAGATGATCTGTTTAAATAAACGGTTTAATACTTTGGCGGACCTCAAGAGGGACTAATTACATCGCTGAAGGGGCTAATTTAAGTGTTGAAACTCTGTACCAGTGGGACTGCCTCGGGACAAAGGCATCAGCATGGAGGAAACATCCCCCTGTATTCATTTCTTCTTAAAAACTTTCTTCTCTCAGCTTCTGCTTCAGTGCTTTAAACTTCAGTTTCAATCCAACTCTCCCATCCTGGTTTCTCATATTCTCCTCTTTGCCCCTTTCCTGCCTCCCCTGTCTAATTTATTCTTCCCCGTACACCTTCCCTTTGCCAGTCTTTTTCAACTACAGCCTCCTCAGCCCCCGTTGAAAACACACCTCCCGTTCCTCCAACTTCTCCTGCTCTGTTGACCCCTCCCTGACAAACTCTTCCATTACAACCCCGTCTCCTTGTAATTACATTAATATAGTACTAATTTGTTTTTCCAAGTATGGTTTCATGGGAAATGTAATTGCTGCCTGGATTATGTTCTGTTTTTGTAGAAAGTGCCGTCATGCCACATGCCATTCAACGGGAGCCGGTTGGGATGGATGTCGGGTGTAGGTACCGGAGACCCGGGGGTTTCCGGATCCTGACCTCTGCATCCAAAGCTGATTAAAGTTTGGGAGGTCAAATGTTACTAAAGCATAGTCCCACACAACAACAAAAAAAGACTTGTTTTAGCTGCTACAAACATTTTTCTATGTTGTATGTTTAAAAAAAATCAACATTTTGTTTCTTTTTTTAACTGATCAAACAAAATTTGCTGTTTCAGATCAGTAGTATAAGAACACTGTGGATCGTCCGTTGCGATCCATCTGTTTCTGTGAGCTCAAAAGACCGAAGATGTCCACTGGAATGTACAAAAAAAAAAATCACCAACCATCTTTTTGACGGTGTATTTGTGTGTGTCCACCGTGTGTGTTATGAGCACATGTGCTCCACACGTGTCCGATATCTCCCCGGTAGTAAAACTGTCCGTCCGTCTGTCTGTCTAGCTAACAAGATACTCGTTGTCTCCTTGTTTTTCTAGGTCTCATCAAATGGAATTCAGTTTGACACCGAAGATAAAAAAGCGGAAAAAAATAAAATCACCCATTGAAAAGAGAAGTTCCCAGAAACCCGCCTGTAGTTTTTTCCACAGCTGTGCATAAGTAATCACAGTAAAACTTTATGGATATCTATGAATCTAAACATTGAGCAGTGATGTTTTAACATTCTCGCCCGGTGCCATCAGGCAGGATGATCCACGGTTTACAGAAACTGCAGATGTCAACCAGGTCGATCAGGAGTTTTCGGCCTTGGAGAGTCCATCTCCATCGCTCTTGATGCATCTCTCTTTCATCTCCACGCCACGACGCGCCCTCCATTTGCCTCGCTTATCTTCCTTTGACTTTTTCCATCCTCCCCTCTTTCCTATTCATGCTTCTTTCAGTATTCAAACCTCACTCTTTTAGCTCTTTTAGCTGCACACACACATACACACACACACAGCTGACAGTGTTTGACAGATGGGCGAAAAAGGCTCAGAGGGTCATGAACCAAAAGTTTGTATTTTGAGAGCTATTATTACCACAACAATACAGAGTGCATTCCTAGATGGAAGAAAAGCTCAGCCATAGATCACAAAGTTAAGTTAAAAAAAAAAAAGAAAGAAAGAAAGAAAAACAAACATGTCACCATTTCAATTTATTTCCTTTCTGCTATTCCAGTTCTGCAGGAAAGAAAGAACCCGGCCTCAGTGCAACCTGTTTTACAGATACTCTGCTCAAAATAAGAGGCTGATTGGCAGTTTTAAACAATTATCTGACTCACTGTATGCGATGCGGATGATACTGATCTTTGAAAGCCTGCAGAATCTCTCACTCAGTCACTCACACTGCGATAAAGTGACAGACTTACGGCCGTGTAATTCAATTTACACACTACATAGCCAGACACATGCTGCCGTAGCTAAAGATAGTTCAGACATATATGCTGAGATGTAGGCGTGAAACCGACGGGAATCATGAACGACACGTATGAGCGCGGGTCTTCCTAAGTGAGGCAGATGGAAGCTATTAAAACCACAAAGTATTTCTGTAATCTTTGTTAGTTAAAAAGAAGGGAAAAAAATCAATAAAAGAATAAAGGAGGGGTCGTTCCTGGATGAACGGAGCTGATAAAAACGGCCTTTGATGTATTTCAGATCTGCTTCTCCATACAAAACCTCTGTGATGTACTTTTTTTTCAAACCCTTTGTTTAACAGGGGAACCCGGTTTGATAGGGCGAGCGCCAGAACCGACATCAAAAATCCGAAGCGAGAGTTTGCAGAATGAGCCGCAGAAAATCAAAGCCATCTTTAATCTGCTGCTCATCAAAGTGAGGTTTTCTTTTCTTTTCTTTTTTTTGTGTTAATAATGCACAGATCCGTTGTTGCTCATTTGAACTCTGAAAGCTCAAACCGGCTGATCTGGGCCGCGGCGAGTGGAAACAACAAACTCAACCTGATGTTGCTTTGGCACCTGCAGTTTCAGAGCCGCTCGCTCTGCCGTGGTAGGTTTTCCACTGCAGACATAAAGAAAGACAGCTAAATGGATGCTGTCTCCGGTAACCATGGTGTTTGCGCTCATGCATTTATCTGGCCCGTCTTCTCACTTAATAAATCCCGGAGAGGTGGGTCGGTGCCAGGATCATTTGGCCCTCTTTGTATCTGCTGTATCAACTGCAGAGGACAAAAGGGTTCAGCTTCTCCTTCCCCTGTCCCTCACACATCTGCCGTCCATCTCTTCTCCCCTTCACCCCTTTATTTGGAAAAGGAATAACAACCTGTCTCCTTTTTAAAATACACACACGCAGACGCCGCATGCATTGTTAACGTCTCGCCGTACCTCCTCGCTGTTATCATTCCTCTCGCCATCTGACCCGGCGACAAACCCGATCAGAAAAGTGCAGGCAGAGGGGAAAACTGAACGGAGGAGCGAGCGACGGCTATAAAAAAAAAAAAAAAAAAAAAAAACGAACAGAAACAAGAGGCTAGATTGGTTCTTTCCATTACGCATGTCAACCCATTAAATCCCAGATGTTGACCCAGGCATGACACCGGTGGGATATACAGTACGTCAAACTCACGGTGCCAACGAATGCCAAGCAACAAACAGACAGAAACCTTGAGACTCTTATTTCTTATTGCAAATGGAGTCTGGAGGAGAGGATTGCCACAAGTCTTCTGGACACCAAAGTGTCCCAGTAAAGCGGAGGCTGGAGCCGGCTGTCCCCTTTGCGGCTGCCTGGTCACACCGCCTTAATAATATAATACTTGTCACTTAATGAAACAAGCCGTTCCATGTGTTTCCAATAGGGCACGAATCAACCCTTCAAGGCCTGACGTCTGCCGCAGACACGGAGCGATGCTGAACAGATAATCCCATAACTGGTGCCCCAAACGAGCGCACCCTTACATGAGATTTGTTCAGCTCGACGGGCGCTTGGCAGCTCTGTTGGCGCCTTAATGAAGTAATTGGAAGCAAAAGTCTCTGCCATTTATACTTCTCGCTAGAGTCGGAAAACATTAATAGTGAAAAAGGATAAATGGGTATTTAAGGAATAAGGGCAGATCTGCTTATTCAGCTTCTTGTTGACGGATAGAAGACAAGATTGATACCACCACAAACTAAATAGGAAAAAAAAAGCATCATCACCTCTAAAGCTCACCAAAAAAAACCTTAAATCACATTTGTTTTATCAAATCAAAAAGAACCAGTCTGCACAGACCGAATAAATAGGATCTAAGTAAGGTCTATATGCAGATGTGCCCCTTAAACCTGCATTACTTCTAATGGCCAGTAGGGGGAAACTCCACTGTTAGCAAAAAGCATACTGAGTTTATTTGAGTCTATGAGAAAATAATGTGACTTCTCACTCGATTTATAACCTCAGTAAACATTTTCTGAATGCATATATGACATGAAATGATCATTTCATGTCATATATGCATACATACATGTCGACATGTATGTAGAGTAAAACTGACAATAATGCAGGGTATGCTTGAGGACATGCTACATTGTGACTGACAGGTCCCTGAGATAGCGACTCCCAAAAGGATCGATGAAATCAAAGCCATTTTACAGGAAGACGCTCTAAGGAGTTGGATCTTCATTTTTTCCCCCTTAACTAATGTCTTGCTTATTTTAAGCTTGTTTTCCTCTCGCCAAAAACCTTAATCCAAATTAATGTCACAGCTAAAGTTACAGTCTCAAAATTTTTCATTTCATTGTCTTTCGCGTCACCTGTGGCGATAAACGATCACTGAAGGTGTGTTTTTTGGACCTCACTTCAACTCATCGTCTGTACTCATCAGTTTTCCTTTGTTTGTTCGGCCTCAGGAGCCGCTTATCGCAACTGCTCTGTTTTTAGGTTTCAGTCGTGTGAGGAGTCTTGGAAAGCCCCACGCTCATATCATCGTCCTCCACCATAGGCCAAACGTTAGATGGAGTGCAGAAATGTTGAATCTATTAGTCGTCTCATCCAAATGTTTTAATGCAGCTTTAGGGAGACAAACTATATAAGCAGATGCACATTACGGCAGTGCAGTCCCACTATATGAACCATGAGCCAGAGCTGAGATCCATCCTCAATACAAACTACACTCACCCCGGCCTGTTCCCAATGAATTATTATAAAAATCAATCAGTGCGAAACCTTTTGCGGTGTTTTATCAATATGCCGAGACTGTACGATTAAAATAGCTCGAGAGTATGAATCAAACGGCGGCTTCTGTTCCCTGCAAAAAATATTTCGGCTTCGGTGGGCCCGTCGGTTGTAGATCTTCCCCGTCGTTGACAGCGAAACTTGTTGACCTTCTTCGGCGTAAAAAGCCATCCATCAGAACAAGGACTCCATTGATAACCTTCAGAAAAGTTGTTATTCTAACACCAAAGAAAGGGAAAAAAAACTGTTTGATCGTGGGTCTCTCTTTCACAGGAACCTGCGCGCCGACCTTGAATTACCGCCGGCCCTGTGGTATTACAGTATGTGTTCTCAGCCACTCGACCAAAAGCAAACATCTTCAGTCTGTCATCATTTGGAGGCAAATTAGAGGACATGCTCGGTTGGCCTCCAATGAGGGGAGGGCTGGGGGAAAGATGATAAGTCATCGAGGGGGTACAGAATGTGAAATCCAGACATGCAGACACAGATAAAGACAAACAACCAAACACGCATAATAAAAAAAACAACATTGGGAATTTTATTACCTCGGCCTTTTTTCGCGTGTGGCGCAACCTACCTCATGTTACCCCCTGTGCACGCCGTGCGCTGTAAATCTGCCCCGTCTTTCGTGATCTCGAGTCCGAAAGGACAAGTGTACTGTAGGAGCCCTGAACATCTCACAGCGTTTAAGCAAAAACACACGCATGCCTACAAGTGCTGCCAAAGAACCAGACAATTCAAACCACATGAGAACCAAAATAAAGCCAGACACACACACGGAAACACACACATATACACACACACACACACGGTATCCCAAATGCTTGTGATAAATCAGCTCAACTGTACAGCAGGATTCCACCAAATAGTGAGGAGTAGGCCTTGGGGAAGAGGTGGTGGTCCACATGTGCGATGCTCTCGCTGTGATTTCAGTTATTCCTCCGTCCTCGGGGGAACGGGATATCAGGCAGAACTAATGCTGTCGGTGTGTGTGCGAGCCAAGATTAACTCCTGCAACAGCGAACATCTGCCCGCATGCGGGACGTCTGGAGTTGAAAGGGGGACCGTGGACTTTAAATCTGACGCAGAGACGGGCTGTTTGGGAGTGTTTGAAAGGGGGCTGTGTGGATCCTGTGTTGTCACGGAGATTAATGGCTTCCCACTCACGTTCGCGTTCGTTAAATCAAACATAAAGTGAAGTGTGTCGGTTTTATGACTACACACACACACACACACGCATGCTCATGGCTTACTTCTGCAGGGTGAGGCTGAGGTTGCCGGTGCAGCTCTTGATCTTGTTCTGGGCCTCCAGGTGGTTCATGCCCTCGGTGGCGATGCCGTCGATAGACAGAACCAAGTCTCCGACGGCGATCCCGCCTTTGGCCGCCTTCCCGCCATCCGTCAGCTGCGGAAACACACACAAAAAAAAGCTTAAATCACCTAAGTAACCAGCAAACATCACAGTCAGGGTTTTTAAGTGGGTGGGCGGGTCAAGGTGATGTGTACACGGTCACTCTGTATTCATCACAGGATTTATGGATCCAATCCATTACAGAAGCATTTTGGGCAGGGCTAATGAAAGAGCTGGTCCTCCACCACATGATGGAGGGTCTACTATACACTCACTGATGCGTGTCCAATAACCGGAGCCTTCATCTTGGAGTTACCTTTCTTTATGACCTGCTGTCATACTGGGCTTACAGCTTGTTAGGGAAAATAGACAAGTTCACAAGGTCTCCTAACCACATCATGTGAGAAAACAGACTGCAGACATAATGCACTCCTTGTGTCCACCACTGTATGTAGCTATTTCTTACTCGTTTGGTTTGGTTTAACGACAACAAAACAGAGTGAAAAAAAAAAAAAAACTCAAACAAATGACCTTCTGAACACATGTTGTGCTGCTGAATTAAATCAAAGTACAGCGAAAAGAATTTGAAGAACAACTTTCTCTCCTGTATATTATGATTATCATACTGATAATGGCGTCAAGAACCAAATTTTAGCGGCAAAGTAACTACGAGGTTCGTGTTTTGTAACGTTTGCTCCTGTCAGCAGAAAAACTAAGCTTATCTCGACCCACAATTTTCTGTGGCAATGAAGTGTGTGGATCTAGTCCCCGTAAAAAGCAATTATGCCATTATACTCCGTACAAAACGCAGTTAAAAAGGTGACAAATAGCTAATGGGACGCTACATGGTGTAGACGCATACCGCTTTTATTGGCTTTGAGGAAACAGCCATTAAAGGCCAGACATCTCCCCGTTTGCACGCATCATCTTGTCTCTCGGCCTCTTAGAGTCGTCCATGATTTTTGAGGTATGCTTTAAATATCTGCATCCAAACAAAGTTTAATTGCTTCACTTCCACTCTGAAGGAAGCTGCTTAATTTGAAACAGATTCAAGCCACACAAAGGAACTGGTGTTGAACAGCAGAGCTTGTTTTTAATACCAACGCTGCTGTTGAACATGCACAAATTGATGTTTTGTATCGATTCTGCTCTTGACAGTCACGTTTAGTATATAATCATAATCATAATTACGCCGAGGGGAACGACAGTAACATTTTCCACGCCCTTAAATGCTGCTGTTGTCCATCTATTTGAAAGAAATGCTGAACATATTTGGTAAACAAGTGTTTGCGAGAACAGTTGCGAGGCAACTAAGCACTTAACAGGCACACCAGTGGGCCCGAGTCCACACCAAAATAAAATGAAATTCGATTAAATGTGTAATTATGTGTTCTATTTATACGTGTTGAAACTAGCCATGTTTCCCTCTTGGTTGAGTTAAAGTTTCATTCCAGTACATCTATACAGGTGAGAATTATTATCCTTAATGATTTAAGTAGGGGTGACATAAAAATTGTGATATATGATTTTCAATTTCCATGTTCAGTACCTCCGGAAATATCACATTGGGGGGCTTGTTTGTTTGTTTCTATCTGACCTAAAATACTGTAGTAGTAATATATGTTACTCACAGCTTCCTTTCATTTACAGACAGGCCGACACGCCGTGGCAGCGTGCGTCATTTAAACCAGATCCACTCTTATCAGAGGGCTGAGGACGGTGACAAATTAGGAAATGTGCGTAGGATGTTAAACAACGATCTCTTGTCTTTTTCCCATGACGCCTAAACAGTTTATCTGAGACTTATCTGACGATTTGTGACGATTTCTTTCATGATATTGATACATATTTTTTTGCAAAACAGAAGTATGAGCAATGAAGTAAATGTGTTTTGTGTGCTTGTTGTATTATATATAAATAAAATGTGATATTTGACGTTGTCCTTGCTTGCAGCTGTGATTTTGACCATTCTTGGTCACACGGAGGCTCCAACTGTGTCCAAAGGGGAGTGAGGTCATTTGTTTTTTTGGACACCGTGAAAAAAGGACCACACAGACCACTTCACTGAACACACACGTGCACGCGGACCACTTTTGTGGTCGGCCGAGCTCTGAAGTGGCTCTCGCTCTCTCACCCGCCGTCCGTCACGTCGTCGAATCCGCCGCGTCCGCGAGAAAAACGCGCCTCTGCCCAACGAGAACCGACAGCCGAGGGTGAGGGAGCGTCGTGTGGGTTCGGCCGTCTTTGGTGTGTTACGCCCCCCCACTGAGTCTGTTTCCTCTGCCTCTATCTTTGTCTCTCTCTCTCTCTCACACACACACACACACACACACAAAGACAGACAGACACAGGCAGGGCTAATAAAAGAGGCTCGGCACCCGGATTAGTGTTAAGGCTTGGCGGCCCCGACCTTTTATAGTCATATTAGCCCAACACACGCAACATCACTCACCAGCACTCACAACCACGGAGGGCAGGAAGAAGAGGGTAATGAGGGTTCGACTTGACACTGATTAAGAACTGCGTGGATGGAAAGGAAGGGAGAGACGGGGGGGAAAGGAGGAAACACCGCCACTGGGACCTTGGAGTCAGTGGGCTCTTTATTCCTTCGTACACTTTGAGCCTTTTCAAGGGGGGGCGTGTTCATGCTAACCACTTTGGCACGGTTATGGACCAAATGCTCACCACAAAATGTTCAATTATATGTTTTCCCCCCAATTAGTGCTTTTCCTGCCCCCTACACACACACACACACACACAGCTGCTAGCCCCTTCTCTTTCTCTCACACACACACACCGCTCGGCCTCCTTTTGCATTTTAAGTGACGTGCGTCCATACAACAGCGTTCATCTGACAGGAGGAAATACAGCAGACAGAGGACAAACTTATTTTTTAATTTGTCCTGGAAGTATTTAATCTGTACATCTTAATTCCATATAAATCAAGAGAAATTGTTCGTGCTGCCGGGAGAGCCGTTTCCAAAAGCAAACATTTGTTTTCAATCACCGTGATTAAAAAGACTTCGGAGCCCAAAGTAGTTTCGATTTTCATATCAAAGGGAGCGCAGCAAATCATTGCGAAAATCAGAAACAGAAATCTAAATAATCTGTCGATGCAACAAGCCAAGCGCCCCGAGTTTCCCAGGGTGTTTGATTTATGGCTCCGTTGCAGGGGCCCTGACAGAAAACAGCAGCTTTAACACTCCGCACATATCCACTGGAATATGGAGAAGACACACACACACACCTACAGAGCGTGTATGTACTTTCATGCTGTGTTATCAGGAGTGCTCGGCTCCACATGTGCAGGGACGTCCTTTAACACCGGGCCTCGACGTATATAAATAACCTTCCGGGAATCTGCCCTCCGATCAATCCCTGACACAAACACAAATAAAATACGCCAGAAAAGATCAACGTTGACAGAAACTTCCCTTTCACCTCAGTCCTGTCTGACCCGAACTTCATCTCAAACAGTGAATTTACACCGAAGAGAACAAAGTGGCCATAAAAACCGGTCTTCAAATCCCTGTTTGGAAATGCACGAGGAGACTCAAAAGCTCCGCCGCCGAGCTCAAATAAAGACTTCCTTCTCACATGTAATGCAAACTGAGCTGCTCGCGGTAATGAAGACACAGAAAATTATAACTCATCTCTCATCAACCCTGCGGCCAGAAACAAACAAGACCTCTAAATTAAAAGACAAAGCCCTTTGTTTGTGAGACGCCTTACAAGACGCATCAAATCACTGTTGAAAAATGAATCAGCTCGATGATGTGACAGCGCTGTGGTTAAGCTTTGGTTGGGTTCAGGCACAGAACGGGCTCGGTCAGACTTTGGTTAATTATGGTCTGGATTAAAATGGGTTGGAAGAAAATAAATAACAT
>JAOXYL010000086.1:21249359-21259547 GCA_028564955.1 Terapon puta | reverse complement strand
GATATCCATGTATTTTGCCCAAATTTAGTGTCCTTTTAATGCATTTGTTTTGTTTTTTATAATTGCATTATTTTCCCAATTATTTCATAATTTCTATTTATTTTATCCTATTTAATTAAATTTTCTGTTATTCATTTTTATTTCCCATCATGTTTTAATTTTTTTACTTTGCTTAATTACTTGCAGTGTGTATTTCTGTGTGTTGTTTTTGAAAATATTTGCATTTATATTGAATGTCAGAGATTGTCGAATTACTTTTGCACGCATTAATTACTGCAAAAGCACAGTGTATTTGAGCCTTTAGTCCATTTTTATGAGCCTACAATACTGAACAAAACATTGGTCTTGTAAGATTAAATAAAAGGTCCTTGATTATATTTTTTTTAGTCTGCGGTCTTATGGTCTGTTTTTCCCCCCTTATCCCTGCAGGGTTATAACTTTGAATGCACAAAGAGTGCCTCTACCACATCTTCATCATCGTCCTTCTCCTCATCATCAGCCTCAACTCAGCCCACTCGGCCGATCATAGTGCCCACAGCTCAAGCCCTGTCCCCGAAGCACGTCCCCGCACTGAGCTCTCGGGAGGACTGCGGCTCTACCAAAGGAAAAGACACCCTGCCGTCTCCCTCTGTGCCCACTCCCCCTCCTCCCGCCCCCCTAACGCCTCTAGAACTGGAAACCATCCACCTCACCAAGGACCAAGAGAAAAAAGAGAAGGCCCACATTCCTTCCCCTGACACAAATGCCACCCTTTCCCCTTCCCAAGAAGAGATGCTTGAACAGGAGCTCGCTCGCGTGTTCGAGTGTGTCTCTCTAGAAGGGGACGGGGTCCTGAACGCAGAGGGAGGGAAGGGAGTCAAACAGGAAGGATCCCCGGTCAACCCCATGAGACACATACAGTCCCCTCTGCTCTTGGGGGGCATCTCTACCCGTCGCGTGGCAGGAGGAGGAGGAGGAGGAGGAGGAGGAGGCAGTAACTGGGGCTCAGACTGTGGCTCGGAGGGGGCTGAGGATGAGGGAGGGGAAGGGGCGGTTCTTGAAGTGCCCGACACGGCGCTGCTGCTCCCGCTGCACGACCCCGACCTTTACGTGGAGATGGTGAAGGGAACGCACTCCGTACCCCAGTACGCCGAAGTGGCTTACCCAGACTACTTTGGCCACGTAGCCCCAACATTTAGAGAGCCCCATCTGGAGAGAGTTTACGGTGTCCAGAGGTGAGATATGTTTGAAATAAATGTGGTTTGCAGGAATAATTTAGCATACCTTGCTTGCATACAGATAATTAAAACTAAAGCTGCATGCAAAACCTTGCTATTAAAATGAACACACTAAAAAAACCCAATTTTACCTTTCGAAACTTTTCTAAATCTTAGTTTTACATTAATTAACTAACATGAGAGTGTCCAGAAAGACCTTCAGGAGTCTCACTAATATTAATGTTTTATTAATGCTTTTCCAAGGACACATTTCCAGGCATTTCAGGCTTTTTAGTCTGTGAACCTTTATCACAAAATGTCAGCCACAGTTCACTCTTTCAACTCATGGAAAGTTACGATGATGATCGCTTATTGCATTTGTCATCATTAATAGACGGTATTTTTAATGGAAGAAAATGCTTGTTCGTCCATTGTGTTATTTATGAGATTATTTATGCGTCTAACCCTGCAGGTCGAAGATATTCCAGGACATTGAGAGGTTGATTCATCCTAACGATATCCTGGATAAAGTAGTTTACGACCTGGACATTCCTAGGTGAGTAAGTCTTATTGAGCCCGGAAACATAAAGCATTACACCACTCCGGCTAAATGTGTTTTAGTGTTTGTGAGAAAAGCTACTGCCCTTTTTCTGACTCTGTTGATAGCCGTGACATTCACAATGTATATTGAGAAAAGTAATTTGTCCGTCTAAATTATCGTTATACTTATTGTTGTGTTCTTGTTGTGTTTCAGTTGTCCTGTGATTGAAGATAACGGCGAATCCCTGAAGTTCAACTCCCAGTTTGAGTCAGGCAACCTCAGGAAGGCAGTTCAAGTTAGGAAGTGAGTATTTATCGTCACGCCAGCTAAAAATGTTACTATATTGAACCTAAATCCTACTTCAATTTCACAGAAGTCTGCAGTCGCAGTTTATCTTGTGCTGTTTTTTCAGATACGAGTATGACCTTGTGCTGAATTCAGACATCAACAGTAATCACTACCACCAGTGGTTTTACTTTGAGGTGAGCGGCATGCGTGTTGGGACCACCTACCGCTTCAACATCATCAACTGTGAGAAGTCAAACAGCCAGTTCAACTACGGTGAGATGCACAACAGCATAATAACCAGAAAAACACCCAACAGTTTGTCATTCTTAATCTGATTCACAGAAGATTTTTAGTTTGCAGATAAATATTTGATTTTTACTCTTTTAGTATTCTATATAATCTCAGTTTTTATGTAATAAGCCTCAAACTGGCACAGTATTTCACATCAGACTGCACATATTCTGAACTTTTACTGTCTTTTTCTGTGTGTGTGCGTGTGTGTGCAGGCATGCAGGTATTGATGTACTCTGTGCAGGAGGCCATCAGTGGCAGGCCTCGCTGGGTCAGAACAGGAACGGACATCTGTTACTACAAGTAGGTACACAGACTGCAGTGGACCTGGGGATATGTTGAGAGGAGAGGCCAAAAAAAAAAAATTACAGTTAGATGAGACAAAATCACACTTCTCATGCAGCACCCCAGTTTTGTCGTAATGCGGCTACATTGCCTTTGTGTAGAGTTTATAAAGGTGTGAGGCACTCTCTTTACAGCTAGTCTATAGACTTTATAGCTTGCTACACTAAAGTTATTATGAGCTGCTGTTAATGTTATCTGTACTGCAACACTTAGACGAAGCCTTTCACTGCTTCGCAAACTGCACCGCAAATTTAAAAGATGCTGCATGAATGATTTTGCATCTTTGCGTCTTTCTTTGCATAGACTAGATTAGGGGTCAGATTGATTTCTCAATATAATTTAGCGATGACCTCAGTAACAAACAGACTGAATTAGCACATTTCCGAAAAGCGAACACTATAAATCAGTTTCATTTACTCATGAAATGCTCCTCCGTCTGCAGGAATCATTTTGCAAGGAGTTCTATTGCTGCTGGCGGTCAGAAAGGAAAGTCTTATTACACACTGACCTTCAGCACAAACTTCAGCCACAAGGATGATGTCTGCTACTTCGCCTACCATTACCCCTACACATACTCCACTCTTAAGGTAATATTACTCTACCAGCATGGATATATAGCTGTTTGATCCACCCACTTGACCGTATTGTCCAGGTATATTGGCTTTGCTGTGTAGAAAAATGTCAGTTTTTATTGCACTCTCTGCATAAAGAATAACCTGGCATGACCTGAAACATATCGTACCGTGTTCGCATGTACTCATAAAGTAATTATCCCTGTTCTCGTACTCAAAGCGGCAGTGTGACCTCAGATGCTCCCGCCCTCATTGTGTTTAGAGTGTTTTGTCATGTGTATGTCCTTTTTTTAAATGTAAGCTCAGATAACCGCTGAGCTCTCAGGCTACCACACACTCATTATGTCAATAGTTCTGTTTATTATAATTCCATTTTGCCTTTATCTAGAGTGACCATGCAGAATTGCTTATAATGCAAGCAACAATAGAGAAGCCCCATCTGAATCACTTAATCACAAGTGGTCTAATGAACAGGCTGGGCAACAACACAACAGTGAAGTGTTGAAAGAGAAGCTAAATATAAAGATAAAGATGTTTGTAAGCGAAAACTGCAATTTTCTCGCTCTGTCACTGCGTCCTCAGATGCACCTGTCCAAACTGGAGGCTTTGAGGACCCCTCAGATCTACCTGAGACAGGACGTCCTGTGTGAAACCCTGGGGGGAAACAGCTGCCCCCTTCTCACCATCACTGCCATGCCGGAGTCCAACTCCAACGATCACATCTGTCAGTTCAGTAAGTTTATTATTCCCTTGTCATTATCCTGTGTCCTGGAAAAGCTGGAAAACTACATATCTTCATCAATCGTGGTTCACTATCTGGAATGATCTAAACAGATCTACGAGGAACCAAATAAATCTACTGACTTTTAAACAGACACTAAGACACTTGGCCAGTGACTGTTTAAACTAGTGCTACAGTGTGTTTTTAATCTATTTTATTGTTTCATTGTTTGAACCCAGGACAGACTCCCACACTCAGCATTGATACTGAACGGATTATCCTGGGGAAATTTAGCAAATTTTAGCAAAGGATGTAAGAAATATTACCCAAAATATCCAATAAATCACAGAGCTGTGGTTTTAAAATGTTTACAGTGCAACAAAATCATGATGAGTATGCACAGCAGCAAAGGTGTCCAAATGTTTTTTTTTCTAATATCCGAGTGACAGGCTGCTTTTTTATATAATATCCAAGCATTTAATGGCCGTTGGTTTTATGATGGACGTTCATTCTTTGCCTTTGGGAACTATCTGTGTAATAAAGACTTAAAGGTTGCAACTTTTTGAGATTTCAATCACATCTTGACTTCTCTGGCAAGCAAAGCTCTTTTGGGGTAAAGTAAGAAAGCGTTCTTTGAATTGAGATTATTTTGTCACAAATGATCTGTCATTCCCTATCTTAAACTTCTTCAGTCCTTCCTAGATGATTTTGGATAGTTCCTGTAAGAAATGCACTAATAATCTCCGGCTGATGCTTACAAGAACATTAGGGTGACTATGACTACATGAGAAGAGCTCCGGGGTATCAGGCCGTGCCAGAACTTCCTAAATAGGCTTTCCGTCCACCGCAGTTCACTGATGCCGTTTCTCAGCTGTGAAAAACTTTAAATTGAAGAATCTTTTTTTCTCATTCCATCTTTCTCTGTTTGTGCTGCGCTCTCCCTCGTTCTCCCCCCTTCAGGGAATCGTCCATTGATCTTCCTGTCGGCCAGAGTGCACCCCGGAGAAACCAACGCCAGCTGGGTAATGAAGGGCACGCTGGAGTTCCTGATGGGCACCAGCCCACTCGCAGCCAGCCTGAGAGAGGCCTACATCTTCAAGATAGTCCCCATGCTCAACCCTGATGGAGTTGTAAATGGAAAGTGAGTGAAAAGATTTTTTTTTTAAAAAAAAGAGGCCAGAGATGGAAAGAAACGAGCGCACATTCGCAGCTTTCAAGTATACACACTGAAGACGCATACATCTGCTGGACCTGGGCCTGCGCGGTGGTCACAGCTTCATTTTTATTAACACATCTTGTCTTGAAGGATTCTCTAGCTGTTCTCTTGCTCTCTTCTCCTCCACTCTGTATCCTTCCCCTCCTCTGCCGTCTCCTTTCTGCTGTAGTCATCGTTGTTCTCTGAGTGGAGAGGATTTGAATCGCCAGTGGCAGAACCCCAATCCTGAGCTCCACCCCACCATCTACCACACTAAGAGCCTGCTGCAGTACCTTGCACACATACAAAGGGCACCACTGGTATGACCTCTAATAAACTGGACCTTTTTGCACGTTGCTGCGTCATCTTTCATTTTGGGGAAGTACAAAGAATCTCTCCTAACCTCTTGCTAATGGTGGTGCCATTTCTCCTGTTCAGCTACACACTCTGTTTGGCTGCATGTCCTCTGAGTTTCGCATCAATAAATCACCACGTTGGTTCTTAGACATTAATGTAGTCGCCGTAAACAACAGCCTCCATTCGTCTCTGTTCTACGCTGTGTGTCAGCAACTTAGATATAATGGGATATTGCTTTTATGGAATATTTGTTTACTGTACAAAGGGCGATGACTTTAAGGCACAAAGCAAGGTGAGGCCACCATCCCTTTTTTTAGCAATATGAGCGGTCGACCAGTCACCTTCTAACACAGCAATTAATTATGATGATACAGTTAATTAATTTGAGCCATTGTAACTGTGTAACATGTTTATTCGCGCTGATTATTATTTTTACATGGCCACTTCAGCAAAAAGAAATGTTTGTATAAAAATGAGAGGATGAGGAGATGAAGCCAGTTTTGGTTCACTGAATCATTCAAATGTAATGAGCATCAAAATCGAAATCCTTTCATCTTTTTCCTGTTTGTCTGTGTGTGTGTGTGTGATTGTGCGTGTGCGTCCACGTGCAGGTGTTTTGCGACTATCACGGCCACTCCAGAAAGAAGAACGTGTTCATGTACGGCTGCAGCGTGAAGGAGACGGTCTGGCAGTCCAACATCAGCGCCACGTCCAGTGACTTGCAGGAGGACCTTGGATACAGGGTGAGCACACACACACACACACACACACACACACACACGCTCTGTCACTCTCTCCCTTTATTTCAGATTACTGTCCACACATCACTGAATAATAATTGTTTCACTCTATCTCTAATTATAAATATTCAGACACATCGTAACTTATCCCGCAGAGTTATCCTCTTCCTGTTTATCATTCCCTCTGTGTCATTCCTCAGGATTTCATTCCTTTGCTAAGTCTGTATGTCATGATACCTAATCTGCCGTTAACATGTATTTCAGCAGCAGCTTTTATCCGACAAACATCTGGTCATTCACCTTGAACTCCACTCGCATTAAGGGAGGACTTTTTCTCTCCATTCACCAGCCGGGGTGGTCGGGTCAAGAGCAGTTTGTTGTTCCTCTCTGCATTTGGGAATGCAAAGAAAGAAAATCATTTTTGCTGAGCAGAATGCTAATAAAGAAGCCGGCTCAATGCAGAGTGTCGCTCGAGGCTACGAGCCCACAGCAAACATTTTGGATCGCAGCAGTCAATACCGCTGCTCTCCCAAGCAACTGCTCTGTACATAGGCCAGTCTGTCTTGGACAGTGGTTATTTGTGCCTGCTGTAAAATGTACATCTCATACATTTTGATGTGTCTCTCAGGCGCTCCCTAAGATCCTGTCCCAGATCGCCCCGGCCTTCAGCATGGCGAGCTGCAGTTTCGTTGTGGAGCGCTCCAAAGAGTCGACCGCCCGCGTTGTTGTGTGGAGAGAGATAGGAGTGCAACGCAGTTACACAATGGAGAGCACGCTCTGCGGCTGTGACCAAGGCAAATATAAGGTAAGCATGTATTTCGTTTTGCTCACTGTGAATAGAAAAAACGGTAGCTCAGCACAATAATACTTCAGTTAAATTCTTCCTTTGTGCAGCTTCTAATGTGAATGTTCTGTTCAGAGTGTGTTTTATAACAGACAAAGGACCCTGTCTGAACTCAAGATATTGAGATATTGAGGTTCATGGTCGGCTACCAAATGAACCTAAAATTTCTTCTAATTTGCTTATACGCTAATGAATAGCTTATACGCTAATGAATAAGTTCTGCGGATGGGGAAAATTAGTTGTTTTCCTTTCTGACAAAATCTTCAAAAAAATCAACATTAGCTGAGTATTAATTGCTTGGCTGGTGTGTGTGTATGCAGGTGTTAATTGTGTCCATCCCCTGTAATTGAGAGGGAGGTGCCCCAATAAATCTCCACATGTCCACCAGGTGGTGCTGCAGTCCTTTTTTCAGCTCCCTGTTTGCTTCGCCTTGTTTGTTTTCTCCTCCTTTTTTTTTTAGCCCTTTACCTCCCTTTCTTCCCCCCCTCTCCCTCTCTCTCTGTGTTTCCAACCCAGCTGATTTCCTTCCTACTGAATTCTGCCAATGTCAACATCTTGCATTTCCAGAGGCAGTCGAGGGGATGCCATTTTGGCACTGATTAGCACCCCCGCTGGTTTGTGTGGAAGTGTTTGTCCAGATGTGCGGGAACTAATGTCCACTGAATATGGGGCTACATATCTCTGTGGCCAGGCCAAGTTTAGATGTCTCTGCTCTGCTCTGCTCTGGGGGAAAAGGAACATGAAAGTTTTTCATTTGAGTTGGGGGGGTTAAGCCGTGTGTGAGTGTGTGTGTGTGTGTGTGTGTGTGTCTGTCCCTTAGCGAGTATTCATTTGCTTGTATGACAGTACAGCACTGTGAGGACTTTGTTAGGGTTGCAGGTGTGAGTGCATATGCGTTTGAATTTGTGCTTCCTGCAAATGAAATATATTATCGTGTTCCGACATGAAAAGTTTCCCCAGCGAGTGCTTTCCTGCATTGAGAATTGGGCCGTTTGAAGATGGACAACGACTCCATCCCCAGGCCCCAGAGCAGCTATATATATAAAAAAAAAAAACCCACAGCAGCTATTTTAAAGTAGATTACTGTTTGACCTTTGAAATATTTTTTTTTTTATGTAGCTTTATGCAGGACTGTACTTATGCGCACTACTTTTTTTTTTTTCTTGGTGTGTGTGTTTGTGAAGTCTTTTTGTGTGACACTTCCTCTCCGGTGGACACATTGAAATTCTCTTTGATGTTGCGATCTCTTCAGGGTCTTCAGATCGGCACCAGAGAGCTGGAGGAGATGGGAGCTCAGTTCTGCGTGGCCCTGCTGAGGCTGAAGAGGCTGACGGGGCTGCGCAACCACCAACACCTGCTGGATCTGGAGAGCGACATCATAGGGACGCACACTAAAGTGGTCAGGTTAGTAAAGTGGTTGAACAAAACCCGGGCGGCACACAGATGGAAATCCAAACACAACAGATGCCTTTTTTGTTGTTTGTTTTTGTAATTTCAGAATGTTTCAGCATTGTAAGTGCGGTGCTGTTATCCTCATCCTACCTTCAAGATGACTGACATTATAAAAGTGTTTTCTGTCGACCAAAAAATGGACCCGAACAACAGTAAAATGGTCGCATAGTGTTTTCTTTTTTTATCTGCACATAACACCCTCCTCACTGCCAGACACGTTCTCCCTCGGTACTGATACTCAACGGTGTGACTGTCACTCCGGATCTCCTCTGAAGCACTACTCAAGAAACAAAGGAAGGCCTGCGTTTCTACTGGGCTGCTGTGAGCATCATTGAAATTCTATCAGTGTGTGATGAATATAATGAAACCTCTGGAGTGAGGGGGGAATGGGTATGAATAATTGTCAGCAGTGTCATTATTTCTCTAAGAGAGCGTAAAACAGCCACAAGATCTTTTTTTTTGGTGGTAAAAGCATTTACGGCTACACAGTGGGGCTTTTTTTTTTTTCTTTCAAGGCCACAGTGACCAATTGATGGCACAGGATGGTACCGTTTGAATTAAAAGCGCATGAAACATGCAAACTAGGACTGGAATATATTATCACAAAGTGGGAAAGGATTGTATTAAAGTGGTCAGTGTCAGAGCGTGTCCTCATCCACTTGAGTGCATTCAGAGGATGGCGACGTCGAATATGTTCAACTTTGAGACGAACTCTAATCTCCCCAGTCAAACCAGCACAGTGCGCCTCTACATTGTTTTTACCTCCTGTCCCGCCACGTTCGCTTCACGAGGACGTTCATCATGATTATTGTCCTGAAGGCCACAACTTGAAAATGCTCAGGTCCCTCTCTGTCTCTCCTTGAATTGATTAGACTTTCCTCTTGTTTCCTCTGTGTTTTGTGCGCCGTGTGTATAAAAATAACAATAAGAACTGCAAAGTCGACCGATTTTACCTTCTGACAACTTCTGAAAAGATGACTCAATTAATTATTCATCAGAAAATAAATCAATGTTGGTATTCAGCTTAGAAAAAAGCCAAATGTTCTCTGGTTCCAGCTTTTGAGGAGGATTTGCTGCTTACTGCTATACAACTGCAAACTGAAAGTAGTTGTTGTTTGGATACAATGAGGTATTCAGTGACGTCATACTGAAACCTGAGATACAGGGATGGACTTTTTCCTCTATTTTGCCACTTTTCGTTGACGTTTCGACAATTATTTGGTCAAATTGACAGTGCAGATTAATAAATACACATAGAGTAAATGAAAGATTTAGTAAAAAGACTATTATTGATCTGTAGGCAATGGCCAAGGTGTGAACAAGACGTCCTAGAATACATGAAAGTAAAATCAAAAAGGGGCATGTAGTTTAATGATTGGAAAAGGATGCACAGTTGTTAAACACAGTATGAGCAGTTTAATAGATTATAGATTATAGATTATTCATTATTCAGTCTTAGAGTAAATCGCTATCGGCCACCTCAACTGTTTTTGTCCCGTCTTTTATTAAAAATCAATAAATAGGGAAGTTATCCCCTTTGCTACAATGTGGCTCGATTAAAATTGGGAAAAGTGGTGAACTACCCAGTTGTGAAACAATTTTTGGTTTTTTTTGCATTTAAAGAGTCTAAGAGGAGACCAAACAGA